>OVBL01000227.1:600000-1200000 GCA_900406555.1 Pseudoturritis turrita | reverse complement strand
TTACAACCCGGCCTTTCAGCTTCAAAAACACTTCACAAGCACAAACGAAATAACCGTATAAGTACATCCCAGCCCGAATATACACCCAACTTAATAGACAATAGTGGGAAGAGTTAACCCATTTGTACAGTACCTGCTAGGAAGGGCTGCACAAGCACGCTTAAGGTCCTTAAACAAACCTGTTGATGCCACGGATGGCTTCCCGATACGCGCATAGGGAGCCAATAGTCCGACCAAAGCGACGTCAACCACAAGACCAACCAAAAGATCAGCCGCATACAACTCAAACTCTGACCAGAAATCTTCCCCTCTCTTCTGAACTTCTGCAAAAGTTGCACAGCAAGAGTCTATGGCTATCTGCATCAAATCCGTATACCAAGATCTTTACATTGATTCCACAAGTCAGACTCTTGGACACAATCCTAAATAAGTTGTCCGAGATTAATACTAATGAGAAAGCTTAATCATTGACAAACCTCGGTTCCAACTTTGAAGAGAAATGAAGGATCTGCAAGCATTCTATTTCGAAGCATCGAGCATGTCCTCATCAGAAACCCAAGCGGCCAAACAGAACCCTACAAATTTTCATCCTCAAACATGAATCATCATACATTCATACAGAACAATCAAAATCAGAATCATTCTCCGTTTTTTCCTAGCTACTTTGTTCTTTATCAAATGTTCAAAACGCAAACCTGTAAATCGAGGTAACGAAGAAGGAACAGTTTCCGAATCCCCACAGATTTCGCAGCCTCCAACATATCCTCCGGTAGCGTAATCCCTCTACGTTCTGTCTCTTTCATAACTTCTTCGAACTTCAGTATCGGACCAAACTCCTTCTCCTCAGCTTTATCTGCTTCATCCTCTCCATCATCGCCGCCGTCGTCTCCTCCACCGCCACCATTACCACCATTCCCGTTTCCGTCGTTATTTCCATTATCATCGCCGCCATCGCCGCCGTCGTCATCGAGTTCCGGCTCCAAATCACTTAAAGTCTCATCTTTCAAGCCGCTATACGCCCATTCCGGTACCGATCTGCCGGAGATTTCCCCAGTAATCACTTCCGATCCCACACATCGGTTTCTCAATTTCCGAGAAGACAGCTCCGAATTGTAATGGATCCGTCTGGATTGAATACCAGTACTTCTACGGAAACAAATCGATCTAATTTCCAACCTTTGGCCGGCTCTGCATTGGTTTCGCGGCTCTACACCATTGAAATCATCGTTGGAGAAACTTGAAATGTGGGAAATTTTTAGGGATATAAACATTTGCGTCTCCGAAATTCTCGAGTTTAGTATGATCTGCAGAACGAAAGATCAAATACCCAGAAGCTTAAAAGCTTCAAAAATCTGAAATTTTGAAGAGAAGAAGGCGGACTTATGTATGTTATGCGATCGATCAATCAATCAATCAGTTGGTGCGGTTTAAGGGTTTTGAACACACTCTTGGCCTTTAGAGCTGTCAACTGGTCCGTCCGCGTTCAATTGGACTTGTCTATGCGGACTCCGATCCAAGATAAGGGATTACTCTGTTAGGTCTTTTCGGTCCGGAGCCGGCTGGTAATGGACTTATTTTTATGAACTTGGTCAGTCCGTTACGAACAATGGTCCAACAACCAAATCCAATAAAGATTATGTCTATATGGACTAGCCCACAAACAGCCCAATTTAAAATAATTTAAAAAAATTAAACTTCCAAAACTAAAAAATAAAAATAAAAATATATGGTTACTAATAAAAATTACACACAAATAAATTTTTGTTATCCCGCCCAAAACATGATTCCATGTTATCCCACCAAAAACGCGATTTCGCGTTATCCTGTTCAAAACGTGATTCCGTATTTTTCCGCCAAAAATGTGGTTCCACGTTTTCCCGCAAAAAACGCGGTTCTGCGTTTTTCCGCCAAAAACGTGGTTCCGTATTTTCCCGCCAAAAATGCGGTTCTACGTTATTCCGCCAAAAACGCGATTCCCCGTTATCCAGCACAAAACGTGATTCCGCGTTATACCGTCTAAAACATGATTCCGCGTTTTACCGTCAAAAACGCGATTCCACGTTTTTCCGTCAGTGCGATTCCGCGTTTTCCCGCCAATAAAGTGATTCTGTGTTTTCCTGCCAATAAATTGATTCCGCGTTTTCCCGACAAAAAACGTAATTTCACGTTTTTCCGACAAAAACGTGATTCCGCGTTTTTCCGCCAAAAACGCGATTTCGCATTTTCCCGACAAAAATATGATTTCGCGTTTTCTCGCCAAAAATGCGATTCCGACTTATCCACCAAATTTCGTCAAAAATCGCGTTTTCTCGCCAAAAATGTATTTGTATTTCCGTGTTTTCTCGCTAAAAACGCACCCGCGTTTTCTCACTAAAAAATGTGATTTCATGTATTTCTACCAAAAATTTTATACATTGTGTTTTCTATATATTTTTTCGGTCCATGTAATTGTTCTTAAAATTTATTTTTAATAATTCAGACGTTAAAAAAATATATTGTTTTAAAAAAAACTTAACCAAAATCTATCTTTAATTTGAATAAAAAAAAACGATTAAAAAGACAAACCTAGCATTAGAAAAAATTACATCTTTGTGATGTATATAAGATAGCTTTCCGTTGGATGTTAAAACAAGATTTAAGAGATATTTTATTTTCTTTTTTAAATAAGGAAAATTTGCTTAAATAATCTGTAAAAATATTAAAATAGCCAAATAACCTATCATGCTTTAAAGTTTTCAGAAACCATTTTTCCTATTTAAATAATGATTTCAAAAAAATTGTTTTTGAAAAGTAATCTTTCTTAAATAGGGGGAAAAATCGTGAAGACAAGAAAAGCCATAAAAAAAAGAGCCTTTACGACTACCTCTTTGTCAGTTGTCACAGAAATTTGTCTCATAAAACCAAAGGAAAGTGGACGAAAGAAAATCACACAACAGTGTCAGACAAAGAGATTTAATAAGCAACGAAAGTAAAAGTAAACTGAAGTAATTACATAATATTCAAATCTAACCCAATAATATGTCTTGGTTATCGATAGCACCTACTCAATATTTATTGACTAATTCTCCAAAACCAATTAAGTAAATCGTCTAAGATAAAAAAACAAATTTCTTTACATCTTGTATCCATCTATACATGAGATTTACTTTTCCAAGATCAAGCAATGTGCTCTTCTTACTCTTTGTATAGATAGTGTTTTCAAGTTGTTCTTCACCCGAGCTTTTCGGATAGAGTTGCCACTAGATCTTCCCGAGCTTTCTCTAAGGCGCTTGAGAGATTTTCGGGCTTTCTGCCGCCTGCTTGAGCGAAATTGGGCTTTCCACCACCTCCTCCGCCACATAACTTGGCTATGGGGCCGATGAACTTCCCTGCTTGAACGCCGAGAGACACTACTCCAGGACTGAATGCAGCTACTAAACTAACTTTGTCTTTGTCTGGACATGATCCTAGTACCACAGCTGCTGGATCTTCCAGTTTGCTTACCAAATGCTCGGCCGCACTCTTTAATGAGTCAGCATCGGTGTCATCCATTGACTCAACGAGCACTCTAAGGAATTGAACATTCACAGGAAGATATTTAGATGAAATTATAGTGTCAATTCTTCTGAACATATAGATTGTTAGCAGGAAACAATAGATTGTTGTTACCTTATAGTCTGTGAAGTTCCTACAGTAAATGCTTTGTTCGATATGACAGATGCTCTATAGACCGCTGCTTTTGAACGCAAGTCTGAGGCTTCTTTTCTAGCAGCGCGCAGTTCCTCTAGAAGATTCTCCACTCTGTTTGTAACATCCTCTGCTTTCACCTTCAGATTAAACCAAACAACAATTGGTTATGTCAAAAGTAACTACTACCTCTGTTTGTTTCAGTTACACACGCCTTCAAACATGGAAAGAAAAACCCTCTTGAAGCAGAATACCTTGAGAGTCGAGCATAGTCGTGTCATTTGAGAATCCCGTGAGTTTATGTATTCAATGAATGCTTCCCCAGCAACCGCTTCGATACGCCTGATTCCAGATGCAATGCCCTGTTCTGAGATAATCTTGAATGCTCGTATTTCTGCAGTATTGCCAACATGAGTGCCACCACAAAGTTCCATGGAGACACCAGGAACTTCTACTACACGAACCTGCGATTAATGTAAGGGTCTTCTTAGTCAAGCCAAATCAACTTATAACCAAATTGAAACACTTCATATTAATGTGATTCTCATCATTTCAGGCTTTATGAAGCTGCTTGACTATTGTTTTGACGTTTAACAGAGCCAGTCCAATCTTTTGGATTGTTGATAATGACATCTCTCTTACCTCATCATCATATTTTTCACCAAACATTGCAATGGCTCCAGCTTGTTTTGCATCAGCAAGAGGAAGGACTTTTGTTTCAAGACGTGTAGCATCCCCAATCCACCTATTGATCAGGCATTCGATTTCCTCAAGCTCTCCATCATGTAGGGACCGGTTAAAATTGAAATCGAATCTGAGGCGGTCAAAAGCTACTAATGAACCAGCCTGTGATGTTTCTTCTCCTACTACTTTCTTAAGTGCTGATTGCAGCAAATGGGTAGCCGTATGGTGAACCTGGAAAGTTGACAAAAAGGATCAAGAATTTGAAAAGGAAAGAGGCAGTTGGGATATTGGGATGCAAGATGACATTCAAACGCACCTTTGCTCGTTGCCTCAGGTCCGCATCAACTGCTGCTTCTACCTCCTTGCCAACTTCCAGAGATCCACTTTTTACAGTGCCCTTGTGAACAAATTTTTTAAGAGATTTCTGCACATCACTTACCTCAACAACAGCATTCTCTTGGTTCCCATCATTGTTAACATAAAGAAAACCATGATCTGCAATTTGACCTCCTGATTCAGCGTAGAACGGAGTTCTGTCCAGCAGAATCTCTACCTCACTGCCTTCAGAAACCCTTATCACAGGCTTCCCATCCACCAAAAGACTTTTCACAACAGCACGAGCAGAGAGACTGTCATATCCAAGGAACTCAGTGTCGGCAATATTTTTCGTGATGTCAGCATCATCTTCAACTGTCAGTTTTACAACATTGTGAGCAGCTTGAGATTGACGTCTTTGATTCTCCATTTCCACTTCAAAACCATTCATATCTACACTGACTCCACGTTCTTCAGCAACTTCTGTGGTAATCTCCACAGGAAAGCCGTATGTATCATACAGAATAAACGCATCTTTTCCAGATAGACAAGGTCTATTTTCAGTTTTATCAGCCGCTGATAGGGCATCGTGAAGCTTTTGGTCAAGCACCTTTTCTCCTCTTTCCAGAGTTTTCTTAAAGTGAAGTTCCTCTTGCTTAATCTCTTCAATGATGCGAGGGGCCCTTAGTTTTACATCTGAATCAATATAAGTGCTCATTTCTATCACTTTTTCAGCAACTGTTGGCAAAAATGCTCCCTTCATATTACCTTTTCCATCCCCATTTATTCCGAGAGACTTCCCCTTCCGAACAGCCCTTCTTATCAACCTCCTTACTACATAACCTCGGCCAATATTTGAAGGCAGAACACCATCTGATATGAGATAGACAACTGCCCGCAAGTGATCTGCAATCACTTTTAGACTTGTCTTTGCCTGGTGATTTGCAGAGTCATATGAGATATTCGCCAACTCTGAGATCTTCGCAATGATTGGATATATCAAATCTGTCTCGTAGTTGTTTGGAACCTTCTGAAGGATTTGAGCTATACGTTCTAGACCAAGACCAGTGTCTATGTTCTTCTGTTTCAAGGGTTCAAGCACTCCATCTTCCGTCTTGTTATACTGCATGAAAACCAAATTATAGAACTCAATAAATCTGGTATCATCTCCAAGATCAACATCATCATCAGCACCTCTCTCAGGATGGAAATCATAGTATAACTCTGAGCACGGACCACAAGGACCAGTTGGTCCACTGGTCCAAAAGTTGTCGGCTTCACCCATTCTCTTTATCCGCTCAACAGGCACACCGACTTCATTCTTCCAGATTTCAAAAGCTTCATCATCGTCTTCGTAAATGCTAACCCAAACTCTATTAGCAGGTATCCCAAACTCTATAGTTGATAGCTCCCACGCCCATCTTATCGCTTCTTTCTTGAAGTAATCACCAAAGCTAAAGTTACCAAGCATCTCAAAGAAGGTATGGTGCCTGGCCGTTTTCCCAACATTCTCCAAATCATTTGTACGTATGCACCTTTGAGCAGTGGTTGCACAAGGAACCTGTCTAGGTACCTGCAACATTTTAAAAAGTCCCACCAATCACTGTTAATCATCTTCAAGTCACGAAGGAATAGTCTCAAAATGCGGTAAAACAGTACTGTTTGGCTTGGATTATATTTACCTTCCCAAGGAAAATAGGCTTAAACTGAAGCATTCCTGCAATTGTTAGCAAGACGGTAGGATCTTCTGGTACAAGAGACGCGCTTGGAAGCACCTTATGCCCACGAGAGGCATAGAATTCAAGAAAACGCCGCCGTATTGAATCTCCACTAACATCTTTGGACTGATAATCCTCCCTAGCGTCCTCAGACACAGTATGTACTGATACTGAAATCGACATAGTAAAGATATTTCAGTCTTAAAAGACTCAATGCTGATAAAGAATGTCAACATAGACCAAAATGCAAACTCCTGAAAAAGAAAACTATGCGAAAACGATTAAGTGCCAAAACCTGATGAGCTCTTAGCAATAATTGACTGAGTTGATCTGGGAAGCGATATAGCAGGAGAAACACCTTCAAAGGTTCTGGAAACAAAACCTGCAAACACCATTATCAGTAACTAACGCATAGAATTCTGAAATCGAAGCAACAAGAAGAGAAATTCATTTATCAATCAAATCAGTGAAGAAAATCAGACTCAGGAACTTAGAGAATCCAGTGCTACTTAAGAAACTGACATTAAAAAGTGGTTACTTGAAAGATAATGACAAAACCCAGATTTCAATCAGGAAAAATCTCTCTGCTTCACCGGAAAACAAAACCCAGATTTCAATTTCATCAATTAAACAAACTCTTGCGCAAATTTTATGGTTTCTACGCAACAAAACCTTGAGGATTGTACCCCCATTAATCTAGGGTTGAGTTTCTACTTACGTCTGGGAACGAAAATACAGGAGCGATGTGAAAATACGAAAGGTTTAAGAGGAAAATCGAAGAGGCTTGCTCTGCAGAAACTCATCGAGAAGATGAGGAAAAGTTTCAGAGCGAAGAAGAACACAAACGCTTTTATCCACTTCTTTTTCTTAAATCATTTTTTTAAAATATATATATTTTTATTGTAGTTTTTTACAAAAAAAAAGGTTTTAAGAATTATTTACATGAACGAACATGGTGAATTACCTTGATTCTTATCTTTCATTGTAACCTGATGGAGAAAGCTTTCTTCTTGGGGGCTACAAGTAGAAGATTTCGATTTTTTTTTTTCTGATGAGATGTTGTCATTTGTTAATTAGGGTTCACTCACAATTTATAGATAAATATTTAACAATTTGACCTCTCACTAAATTAATAATTACTAATAAATGATATCAATATTTCGTTTTCATAACATTTAACATTTTTATGTTATTTAGTAATCGTTTTAGCTTAGGATAATTTAAATAAGGTCATAATACATCATTTTCATATTATTTGAAAAATCAGATGAAAGAAATTATGAACAATTTCCATTTTTCAAGAAATATATTTTTGTTTTTGAACTAGTATCGTAAAACTAAACATCTAATCATTAACTTATTTACATTTAATCTGAATCATTATATATATGGTTGATTTCGCTACATTTCTTTGTAGCCCAAATTATTTTTCACATGACTATTGACCTCATTGCTAAATTTCAAAACTAATAAATTTAATAGTTAATCCACCTAAATAACTAATTCTAATTAATACATTTTGCATTTAGGAATTACGATTAACCCATATCCGATCTTCAACCTATATATATATATATATGTCCTAGCCCGTAAACAAACATACTAAACGAAGAAAAGTGTTTGCTTGGTGATAGCAAAGATAAAGTAGTATGTTTCAAAAAAAAAACAAAAAAACTAGTATATAAAGTATGATCATGAGCTCTTGCAACATCGGTGTGGTGTATTCCGAATGCACTCGGACGCTCAAATGATATGGACCATACGTTTCTAGTCAGTGGCGAATCCAAAACTATTTTTCATGGGGGGCAAAGTATACAAAAACAAAAATATGAAAGGGGCATAAAAAATTTCAGATCAAAACTACACCATAAAAAAAAATTTCATCCGGGGCAACCGTCCACCCCTTTGTCAATGTGCCTCCGCCCCTGTTTCTAGTCAATAAAAAGGGGTTACGTACGGAAGGACAAATAGAAATATTTGTGCTAAGCTAAGCCGGAAGATAGTCTTTAGTTCGATACGGCGTTTGCTAGTTTGATTTGATTAAAACGAAATGAGAATAAGAGTTCTGATGTGTTTTCGGGACTGAAAAGAGTAGTTCGAAGATAAATGGCACACATAACGTAACTAAAATATATAGATATACATGTGTGCTCTGTGCATAAATCGTATAGACCAATGAGAGTTGGAAAGACAAGTGTTGGGATCAAATAAATGGCACGCATAACGTAACTGAACTAGTATAAATGTGAAATTCAAATAAATGCCCGAGTCTCGCAACTACTTTCTTTCAATGTGTCTCTCTGCTAAGTGTTTTCACTTTTTCAGGCCAATAGAGACATATCACTGCGTTATGTGTATGTATAATTAAGAAACATACACATAAAAAAACGGTACTCAAACTGAGTCCACCTAATTATATTACATTTAATACAATCCCCCAAATGTTTGTTTGTACTATATAAACACCATTGCATGCCAAACTACACACACACTCATGCTACTCACATAAGCATCACCATTCACCATTCACCATCATCATCATTATAACCTTCATCTTTGTGGATAGAAAAAATGATGGGTTTCTCGAGAGAGTTGGTGGGACTTTGGTTAAATCTTTATGTGATGGTTGGATCTTTAATGGTTCTTGAGGTAATGGTGGTGATGAAGGCACAACCATTGGTTCCATCGATGTTCATATTTGGTGATTCTGTGGTTGATGTGGGAAACAACAATCATATCTACACAATCGTTAAAGCTAACTTCCCTCCTTATGGAAGAGACTTCACAACCCATCAACCCACCGGAAGATTCTGCAATGGAAAATTAGCTACTGATTTCACCGGTAATTTTTTTCTTATCTTACTTGACTGAAACGAATTGTTATATACATAGCATGCATGTGTACAGAGCCGACCCTAATATATTTGTAAGCAAAAATGTGAGAACAAAGTACCCAAAAAAAAAACACACCTCTAATAAGGAACTAACCAGTAATTAAACCCTGAGCCAACTTTCTAAAATAAATACTGCCCCAAATTTATATATTAATTTTGGTGTCTAAAGTATAGTGTTTCTTGGGTTTTAGCTCAAGGCCGATCATGCATGTGTATATACATACACCATACATGCAAACTTACACAAAATAACCTTATGAACATCATGGCATGTGCATACATACATCCACAATGCACGTGCTTTCAAATATATATATAGGGTGCATGTATTTGCGAGACAATGTAGAATCATACCATTACAATTTAGATGATTATTGAGGAGTAACTGTTCCACATGCATCCATACTTTATGTGAATTATTATTTCTATCCGCACAATAAAAAAGTCATCGCTACACAAAATGACGGTAATCTTATATATATCATCGCCAAGAAATTATTCTTCCACATGACATCCTAAACTACTGTAATTGAAAATCTTACTCTTTACTTTGTTTTTGTGATTTAACTTTTTCCAAAACATGTTTTTTTTCTCTATCTTTCTCTTGATTGGCGAGAATAACAAGGAAGACATTTTTTCCATGTAATTCATTTCCTCTATTTGACTTTCTTGAATTATCTTAACAAAAAGACAAATAATTGTTGGACTTTATTTGCATGTAACCAATTTATTGAAAACAATGTACATGCATGCAAAGGATCGATATTTGTGCATGCAACTATGTTTGTATATGTGTAGTACATGCACACATACGTATTTACTTTACTACTATTCCCTCTCTATCATATTAGCTGATGTTTTAGAAAATCTTTTTTGGGAAAAACGTCATAAAAATCCTCAACTTCCAAATTTCGACCATTTTAACCATGAATTTTGGCGTGGACCATTTAAATCCCCAATTTTTGTTGACTTGTTTTAAAAATCCCGAACTTTTGTTGACTGGGCCAATTTAGGCACGTCGTTAAGTCGTTTAACGGAACCAAAAAACGGAGTTAATTATCCGTTGATAATCACAGTTAAGTAGAACGACGTCATTTGATTTTTTTTTTTAAAACAGAAATTTTGCGAAACAGAAGATCGAACCCATAACCTCTGATTCAAAAACGAACCTTATACCATTGAGCTGCTGTAACTTTTGTTAAAACTTATGAAAACTATTTGTATATAACATTAATAGCTAAACAATTTGTATAACATAAACCCTAATTCTCTAAAATTCTCAATTCAATCGATAACAATAACATAAACTCTAATTCTCCAAGCTCCGACACTTCGGTCCTTTGTAAATCCTTAGACGGGAAATTAGGGTTTTTGGGGACTTAGGGGAAATCTATAGCAGATATGGGGAAGAAGAAAGGTAGCAAAGCAGCTTCAACAACTTCTTCAGATGATTTCCTACAAACCCTCGAAGACTTCACCAGCAAAGAGAATTGGGATAAATTCTTCACTCTCAGAGGCAACGATGACTCGTTCGAGTGGTATGCTGAGTGGCCTCAGCTCCGTGACTCGCTTTTACCTCTCCTCCGAGATTCCTCTTCTTCTTCGTCCTCTTCCTCTGTGTCGTTTCAGATTTTGGTTCCTCGACGCGGAAACTCCCGTCTTTCCAAGCATCTGTACGATGCTGGGTTCCGTGACATCACCAATGTCGACTTCTCCAAAGTTGTTATCTCCGATATGCTTCGCCGGAACATACGGACTCGGCCCGAACTGCGTTGGCGAGTTATGGACATAACAAAGTTGAAGAAGAGAGAAATCGAGATGAAGATGATAAAGATGAGAGAAATCGAAGAAGATAGAAGTTGAAGAAGAGAAAAATCGATTTGGGGATTTTTATAATTAGGGCTCATGTTAATCTTATATACAAATAGTTTTCATAAGTTTTAACAAAAGTTACAACAGCTTAATGGTATAAGGTTTGTTTTTGGATCAGAGGTTATGGGTTCGATCCTCTGTTTTGCAAAATTTCTTTTTTTTTAAAAGAAATCAAACGTCGTCGTTCTACGTAACTGTGATTATCAACAGATAATTAACTCCGTTTTTTGGTTCCGTTAAACGACTTAACGACGTGCCTAAATTGGCTCAGTCAACAAAAGTTCATGACTTTTTAAAATAAGTCAACAAAAATTGGGAATTTAAATTATCCACGCCAAAGTTCATGCTTTAAATGACCAAAATTTGGAAGTTGAGGATTTTTATGACGTTTTTCCCAAAAAATTTTGTATCAAATTAGATGATTTTTTCAGTTTTCAATCCAAAATTAAATGTATTTTTATTTGATATGACTATTTGTATTATGCAGTCTGATTTACTATTGGTTGAATTGTATTTAATTGAATGATAAATGATATTTTAATTTAAAAAATAAATAAAAAATTTAATGTTTTCTTAATTTGTTTGTAAAATCCTTAAACATCAACTATTATGATACAGAGAGAGTATTATATAATTAACTGACGTAATTAATTAGTTTTGTGTGTTTGCGTGTAGCTGAGAATCTTGGGTTCACATCATACCCACAAGCTTACCTAAGCAAAAAGGCAAAAGGCAAAAACCTTTTGATTGGAGCTAACTTTGCTTCTGCAGCTTCTGGTTATTACGATGGCACAGCCAAACTCTACGTTAGTACCAAATTTTTCACTTTTTGTAATCATCTACTAAAATTCATAATGGAAACGTCTTCGTAGTTTTTTCTGATTACTTTTTTTTTTGTGTGTATTGAAGAGTGCAATATCGTTGCCGCAACAATTGGAACATTACAAAGACTACGCTAACCGAATTCAAGAAATGGCAATCTCAAACAATACTATTAACGTCACTTCCATAATCTCCGATGGGATTTATATCGTTAGTGCAGGGAGCAGTGACTTCATACAAAATTACTATATTAACCCTCTCCTCTACAAAGTCCAATCACCTGATGATTTCTCCGATCAACTTATCCTCTCTTACTCCAGTTTCATTCAGGTTCTACATTTGTTTTCCTCCATTTCATAAATCTTCTCTAATTTTGGTTTTAAGATTCACTCGCACTTGTCATTTCTCTATAAAATTGTTGATCTCTTGTCTCTGTTTATAGAATTTGTATTCATTAGGAGCAAGAAGGATTGGAGTAACAACGCTTCCGCCGCTAGGATGTTTACCGGCGGCTATAACTGTGGCGGGACCACACGAAGGCGGATGCTCGGAGAAGCTTAACAACGATGCAATCTCCTTTAACAACAAACTCAATACGACGTCGCAAGATCTCAAGAGAAACCTCGTCGGACTCAATTTGGTCGTCTTTGATATCTATCAGCCTCTCTATGATCTCGCAACCAGACCATCCGAATTTGGTATTTATATACATTTCAAAATTTTTTTACAGAATGTGTTAAAGAAGCATTTCAAACAATTTGTTCTGTGTTTATGTAATTTTTCAGGATTTGCAGAGGCAAGAAGAGCTTGTTGTGGAACAGGATTACTAGAGACATCAATACTGTGTAACCCTAAATCAGTAGGAACATGTAATAATGCAACTGAGTATGTCTTTTGGGACGGATTTCATCCAACAGAAGCTGCTAATAAGATTCTCTCAGACAATCTCTTGCTCTCTGGCATCTCTCTCATCTCCTAATGATCCATCTCTCTCTCTCTCTCCCCCCTTTCTTCTCAAGATCATTGTCGCTTTTAACTATGCCTTACGATTGTAAGTTCCAGTATGTACTTTTGCTGTTATGCCCATTTGAGTTTCAAGACTGAATCGAGATTTATGTCGAAAGATACTCTGTGAAATTTCTGGTTCTGAAAAATTGAGGAGTTTTTCGCACATCTTTTACTCTTGTGGGCAGTTTATCAGACTGTGTCCTACGTAATCATTCCTATGGATATGAGAAAGACAGGCAAGTTCTAACCTGAATATGTCTGTTGAAAAGTCCACTGGTTCGGAGATTTCTTGAAGCTTGCTACTTCATGTGTGTCAATGTGTTATCATGCCACGGCAAGTACAGAAGATTGAAATTGTCGAGGGAAAGGTTCCTCGTGAATTAAGATCCTGCAATCGATCTACAATTGAGAAAGAATAAAATTATGAGTCGGTCAGTCTGAATATTCTGACAGTCTGAAGAAACTTGAAACAAGAATCAAAGTCTACGGAGCTGCAAGACCGATTGTAACATGTTTTTTCGAGTTTCAGCCTCTCTGAATCCCTTGAAAAAGTAGTGGAATGCAAAAAAGCCTTACAATTTTTATACTAGAGATGGAGAACAGCTTACTTGATATATCTGTGACAGCAATCTGACAGCCTTTCAATATCAGCTTTGTTTACAGAGAAGTTCCCATGCATGGTTTCCTCCTGTAAATTCTCCTTGCGAGCATTCCAACTGTTCAATATCGACTCAATCTTCTGTATCTGTTGTTGCTTAAGGTCAACAAAAGATTTGTACAGGCCAACTTTGAAAAATCTATAAAGGAGCAACCAAAAGAGAAGAATATAAAATTGGATACAGCAATTGTTCGCGCGCTTGGCTTTATCTGAGGTGGGAATGAGTTTTGGGACTCCTCATTTGAATCTTCTAGTTGGATATCGAGAAGATCATCTTCTATAATATCCGATTTGCTTAACAAAACCAGTATGTACTGACTTAGACAGACTACGCTTATCTCAGACTCATTAACTCTGGCCAGTAACCTCGCAATAACGTTCCAAAGAGCTCTTCTTGCTTCTAAGTCATCCGAAGCAAATGGTAAAGTGCTGAATAAACCTTCCAAGAAGGAAAAATCTGCTCGTGCAGATTCATAAGTGTCAGATAAAGTCATGAAACACTAGATGAACAATAAATACTAAGCAAATATTCATTCAGATCATTCTAATTTGTCAAGTACGAGCCCTCACTGTGTATTACCGGAAAAAAACGACTTGAGGATGCTTCAATATAAAAAAACTCACACTTGTTAAACGAAATTGCTTATAACTTTTTCATAAGACCACAATTCCAGAATTAAGAATTTCGTAAAGAAGAGTCTCTACACTCTGCAAAGCCAAAATGGAAAACTATGACCAGACATGTCATGAATTGATGAAAATAGAAGTAATTAGTTTACCTTGCAATACTTCTGAAATAAAATCGACAGTTTCCAACAGCATATTTGCGATTACAACTCCAGCAGTAACACAAGATGTTGCCACCTACAGTGAAGTCTAGTTAATTAAATTATAACTTGAGATCTACTCAATGGAAAGCTTCATATCAACATAAAACTACCTCGGCTTTCTCCTGAAGTTTCATAAGATCACAGACTAGTTGAAAAAGTTCTTTGCTAGAGCAAATATCTTTAGAATGGCTATCTGAAGCAGAAAGGGATTCAATAGCTCGGAGAATAATTTCAAGGACGGGGTACCTGAAATCATACAGAAGGGAACATACTATTTAGTAAAGCATAACACTTGTTTAATTTGCAGAATAGGATATAGGAATGCCATTCACTAACACATGATGACCCTTAAGATGAGTTTTTATTCTTCCATACCTTTCTGGAATTCTTTCCCTAGTCAACTTGCTCATTTCAAAGGAAAGAAGATTGGTCAAGAGACTCGTCAAACCCAGAGTCATTAGTGGAGGGATCAATAGCTGCGTAACCTCTGGTGGACCTTCTATGATACCTAACAATAGCCCTACACTCTATGGAAAAATAAAAATGATTTAGCAATTTAAAAAAGCCATGATAAACCAAAACTCGAAGAAAATGGTTGAGGGACATGAATAGGCATAAAGTAGAGGGTTAAGAAAACAATTTCATCTGAAACTGAGTCCTATAAATTTCAATCTTTCAACCATCAACTTGTCCAGCGGAAGAATGACTGTGTTACAAGCACAAATATCAGAAGTTACCTTTTCAATAAGATGAGGATTCAAGGTATTTTCCACAACCCACAAAATACGGCGAATTATATCAACAGACTGCAAACACTCAGCCCAAAAAGTGCACCCGTCCCCATAGAGACCCGAGGTTAGTATCCTGTTGGAAACAAAATATCAATTAGTTAGATAATCCAACCAAATGGCAAGCATGATTCTAAATGTGATTTTGCAAATTGATTTATTGCCTGCAAACTTCACTTAGGCATTGAGTATCATCAAGAAACAACTGCCCCACAAGTATATTGACGAGTCCGGCTGTAGACTCTATGCGTTTCAACAGACCTTCATGGCAAGCAAGGTTCCCAATAATCCCGAGACAGATTTCCTTACAAGCCAAAAAAAAAAGGAAATGTATAAATTAAAAGCAATTCAGGAAGACAAAACTAACTAGAATTTGATTAGACAAGCTAATTATCATAAAGATCATGAGTTTCTTACTCGAATGCGGGCAGATTTTAAAACCATAAGGTTTGCGTGAAGCACTTCTAGAATTAAGTTCTGTACCTGCAAAACCAAAAAGCCAGAATAAGAAAATAAACTCAAATGGAACTTCCAGTCTCAATTCCAGTACATGAGTCAATAGACAGAGCATTGATATACAATATAAAATTCACTAAACGAAGCTCTTTTGTCTACATGGAAACCAATTATTATTGCACCAACTCAGCTCCATAAGTTCTATTGGTTTAAACTCAACTTAAAAACAGCGCTGCTACTTGGCATTTTAATGTTCAGAGAAAAGAGAAAACAAATATGCAAAGGCATTACTTCAAAGTCTAATTCCATTACCATTAGCTCAGCATGAGTTCTACTGGCGGCAAGATCCCACAAAACACAACCATGATCTTCCCATGCCTCTTCCATTGATGACCCGCTTAGCTTTTCAGGTTCACCACATGAACTAACCTTGTCTCTCTCCTCGTTATGGCTACCTCCAATGTCCATGCTCTCAGGCAAATCATTGGAAGTGTCCACAAACCCATTTCCAGACCGAGCTACAACATCTTGAACCACATTATTATCACTCATATTATGATTATGTCGTTCCTTAGCGCTTTGGTCACATTCTGTTCTGCCCGAATCAACTGGAAGGAGTTTCCTTATCAGTGAAATAACATAGCTAGGATCAACTGTAGTCGAAATGTCGAACAACTGCAGAGCATAGAAAAATTAAAAAAAAAATCAGAAATTTCAATCGAATCAACTCTTTGATTGCTAGCTAAAAAAAGCCCCGATTACCATTGAAACTACCATTAAGCTCAAAGAAGTGACGCGACGGAGATTATCGAGCAAATCAAACGCAAATAGTCACCGCGAAAATTTGATGATTTACCTCATCAGGAGGAGGCGGAGGATGATGCGAAGGAAAATCTCTTTCTGTTTCTTCTCTAATTTCATCAGAATCTTCTTCAAGTTTTCTTCGCTGCTTCACTTCTTCATCGTCCTCCATTGAACCTCTCTCTGGGTTTTTTCTCCTTTGCCCTTATTTCCCTCCTCTCGCCAGAAAATTAGAACACCTCTTTACCAATTTTACAAACCAGCCCTTGTACTAAATCGTGTCTCATTTTGTGACCCTAAGCTTTTCAAAATAATAAATACAACCCTTTCGGACCAACCATACAAAAATCTGCCAACTGTTCACAAATGAAATTGAGTCTAGTCACGGGGACAGGTGGCAACAAAAAGATTATTCACAGGCGAAATATCGTGAAATGGGAATCTCAAACTAATCCTCCGCCACAAAATTAACGGTCAACTACCAATAAATTGTTTATTCATTAATCCAGAAAATAATATTTGTCTGGAATAAAATGTAGGAAAACAAATAAATATTTGTAGGAAAGAACAGTTTCATGTGTTAATTTTTGTTTTGCTTTCTTTTTAAACCTTATTTTTATAAATTACAAAACAACATTCGAAACATTAAACCTGTACATTCTAACATAAAAAATCATTCAAGTTACAAAAAATTAGTGATATATATTACATAGTTAATAAAAAAAACAGATAAGAATTTTTTTGTCTTAAATGTGTAATATTTAATAATTTGAAACTAAATTCAATAGAGGAATTGGCACAAATAACACACAAAAATATTATAACTCACTAACTACCCAAACTTTTTATGTGTCCATAATCTTAACCCCATAATTTAAGGATTTTTGCTAGTTTGCTAAAAATATTTTATTTTTGGTTATTAAGCAAATTGTCTTTTCTAGAATATACGATTTATTATAATTAATAAATTATTATATTTATTTAACACGCCAATTATTTAGAAATGCCAAAAAAAAAAAAAGATGGTTCGGAAATATCTGAGAGGGACAGGGTTGTTTGCATATTTCTTTTAAAATAATTTTTTAAAATTATGTACAAAATTGGATATTGTTTTTGATTTGTAAAAATTTATCCATAAGCTAAAACCAAAGAAGAATCTCCATGACCAAAGCTTCCTTCCACCACCACCAACAACAACAATGGCGTTAACTCCTTCTCCCTCCACATTCACCTCTCTCTTCAATTTCTCCGATCAGTCTCCATCTCTTCATTTTCTTCTTCCTGGATCAGCATGGCCTTCTTCTCCTTCCTTTTCTCTCCAGTCTTCGGCTCTGAATAGAACTCCGATCTACTTCGAGGCACTCAAGGTTTTGTCGAGATCCAAGTGTTTTGCCAAGTCTCCCACAACCGCCGAGGATTTCGTCGGCGATTACGAAACCCTAAACGTTAGCGACGACGATGGTAGTGACAGTAGCGGTGATGGAGATAACGGAGGAAGAGAGGATGCTAAGAAGATCGATTCTTCTTCTTCTTCTTCTTCGTCAAGTGATTCTACGTCGCTGGGAATTCGTGAGCCCGTTTATGAGGTTTCATGTTTTATCTACTGGGAAATGATTTGTTTCTTTTCTCTGATTGCCATGGAATTTTGAAGAATTTCTAGTATCAATCACGAAGACAGGCTTCTTCGGCATAAGGAAATCAAATTGCATGCCTATCATTCATGTTCATATCATAGGATTCGGATCGAAAATTGATTATATATGCATATTTGCTCGCTTTTGTTTGGTGTAAGAGACATATGGTTTTCTTCTAAACATTTAAATTCCAAGGAAGCTTGTCACGGAACAGTCACTTGTTACTTAAAAATGTGAATAGCTTTGGTTGAAAACTGCAACACTGCTTGTATCTCATAAAGTTTCTTACTTGTGTCTGAAAAATAAAGGTTGTTGAAGTGAAGGCGACAGGAGCAGTATCTACAAGGAAGATCAACAGACGACAGCTGCTCAAATCCAGTGGTGAGTGAAACTTTGTCTTTGTTCTACTTGATGAGCAAAATTTACATCGCTATATACATTTGCTAAATCAAATCGCATTTGATCTTGATGTTGCTGAATTCTCTGTAACTCTAGCTCTCTCTCTGTGATATGTCTACACTTTTCAACAGGTCTTCGACCAAGAGATATCAGAAGCGTTGATCCTTCATTGTTTATGACAAACTCGATGCCATCTCTATTGGTAAATAGCTTAAAGACAATCATTTCTCTACAGTGGTGTCAATATGGTTTTTCTACTGTAACGAGATGCGCTAGATTCCTTTACCAAACCTCAAGGAGTTGGATAACCATCTCTACCTCATCATCCTGTATTTTATGCAAAATGATGAAGCTTTTTCTCACCTATTATTTAGGTCCGTGAACATGCGATTCTACTGAATTTGGGCTCCCTGAGAGCAATAGCAATGCGAGAGAGTGTCCTTATATTTGATTATAATCGGTAATCTTGGTCACAGTATATCTCTTTTGCTTCAGATAATTCACTCTATTCTAAGTATTGCTGATGTAAGTAAAAAATATTTTCAGTAGAGGAGGAAGGGCTTTTGTAGATACATTGATGCCTCGGCTCAATCCAAGAAGTATGAATGGAGGACCCTCTATGCCATTTGAACTCGAGGTTGGTTTGGCTCATAAATAACTTGATGGGATTATGATTTATTTCTGTTAGTTATTTCTGTCGAATCATCGAACATATCTTATATCTTATCATCCCTATATAACTTTAGTTCATAATAATTCCTATCATCTTGGTGTTGACTTTTCGTTATTGTGGCTTTCTAAAAGGTTGTTGAATCGGCGCTAATCTCAAGGATACAACGTTTAGAGCAAAGGCTTATGAATATAGAACCCCGTGTGAGTATGAATGCTAGTGAGTATATTTCAGTTAGATCTTCTTCACTTCTACTGCTGGACTGTGACTTCTCTATGATTCATTTGCTTCTCTGTCTCCAAATTGGACTGAGTTTTGCTATTGAAAATGAAACGTCCATTTGTAGACGCACAATGCATTAAGTTTGAGTTCCGTATTATATCACATTGCACTGAGCATGGGATGCTGAGCATGAAATACTTTACACGTTCTGACATGAAACACTGTAATTTTGTCCAAACGTTGGCTTATGCCTTTTTAGATCATTCCCTTTGCTCTAAATTTTTATGTTTTTGCCATTTGATTCAGGTCCAAGTTCTTCTTGAGGTTTTGCCCAACCGCTTAACTGCTGATATATTGGAGGAACTTCGTATTAGCAAGCAAAGACTGGTAAACTTAAATTTATTAGTTTATGTATATTCTTTATTCAGGTGTTCTCTTCAAGGAATTCAATGTTCGCTCCAAGGAACTCAATGTTCGCTCCGTTGTATTGTATGTTTCTTATACACTTTTGGAAGGTTGAATTGGGCTCGAAAGCTGGAGCTCTTAGACAGATGCTCCTGGATCTTTTAGAGGATCCACATGAAATACGCCGCATATGCATCATGGGAAGAAATTGCACACTTAGAAGAGGAGACGACGATATGGAGTGTACGTTGCCCTCAGATAAGCAGATTGCTGAGGGTAAGGCTGCAAACATTTCCTTGGTGACATTCGTCACAAAGAAGTGAAGTTATCGAGATTGATTTTCTTTATGTGCTTCCTTGCAGAAGAAGAGGAGGAAATCGAAATGCTCTTGGAGAACTATCTGCAAAGGTCTTAACTTTCATTCCGCACAAGTAACTTTTACTCTTGAAGCATACCGATATGTTCTGTAGTGAAACTCTTTGGATTCGTATGTGCAGATGTGAGTCATGCCATGGACAAGCAGAAAGACTTCTGGATTCTGCAAAGGAAATGGAAGACTCAATTGCTGTCAATCTAAGGTTCGGAAGATAACACAACACTTCTTTTTCCTATATGATTAGGCACTCTTTCCGTTATACCTGAATCATATCTGTTTGTTGGTTTCTCAGTTCTCGGAGGCTTGAGGTCAGCAGATTCGAGCTGCTTCTTCAGGTCGGGACATTTTGTGTTGCAGTTGGTGCTCTTATCGCTGGTATATTCACAAATTGTTCATGATTTGCATCCGTTTTCTCTCAAACCTTTACCAACTACCGAAATTCAATTGAGACTCCACATTCGACTTTCCATATCTACTATTTGAATTTAACTACAAAGACTCATTGCTCTATAAACATGACCTCAAAGCCAACAATTCATACTCCTCCCTTGTTCATTGTAAAGGGCTCATTACCTTTTGTTTCGGGTGCACGCAGGTATATTCGGCATGAATTTGAGGTCCTATCTTGAAGAACAAGCTGTAAGCCATAAACCCTCATCAAGTAACCACATATTTAAAACCATTGTGCAATCACTTTACCATTAACATCTCGGGTTTTCGCAGTCTGCATTCTGGCTGACAACGGGTGGAATCATCATAGGCGCTGCAATCGCCTTCTTCCTCATGTATTCCTATCTCAGCAAACGCAAAATCTTTTGAACCTTAAATGCTAAAAAACGGTCAAAGAACAGGTAAACCCGTCTCTTCTTCTTCTTCCCCTTTCCGTTCTCCTTAAAAACTGATAAAGAGAGCTCAAAGTAAACGTATACATTACAGGTGAAAATCCGTGAAGAAAGAGAATTTCATCACATTTACATTGTGGCATTAGGCCCCTACCTAGTACTTAGAGAAAGGTGAGTTCATAAAATGTTTGATATATATATTTATTGTGTGGTCTCCATTAAACCCCGATGACTTGTGAGCTATGTCCTCATTGCTTATGCTCGGCACTATTTGTTAATGTTAAAATCAATGAATCATCTCGATTGGTTCGAAAGTGAATAAAATTTCAAATCTTGTGTTTTCAACTAATGAAGGGAGAAAAAACAATACAGTATCTAAATCCTTGATTCTCAGAGAGGGGAATCAGAAGACAAATACAAAACTTTTTTTCAGGGATTCTGTTTTCTTAACTGCGAAGATCACGAGCAGATTGACGACCTTCTCTTGCTGAGGTCTTTGATTCTGAGCCATCAATGGCGATATTCCCAACACCAAGCTCCATGGCTTCCCTCTCATCTGTTGCTTCTTCTTCTTCTTCTTTGGGTTTTTGAGGACTCGATGACGGTTTCAGTGATCTAGGGACAGGGTTCATCCATGGATGAGTTAGGCACTGAGCAGCCGTCGGTCTCTTCTCAGGTACAAATTCAAGAATGGGAGTAATGAAATCTTGCATAGCAATCGCGTCTTGCTCGCTGAAGTCGTATTTATCCGTTAAGACCTTGCTAAGTGGCCAAAACCGTAACCTCCTTATGTGCCTTAGTTCACCCTGTCGATTGAAGAAATCCCGCGAATAGCGTCCACCTAACGCAATCTGCATCAAAAAGTTACAGTTAAAGAGCCTTTTAACCATCGCAATTCCCCTCTCGAAACGATTCTGATGGATAGGAGAACAGTGTGTTTATCAGATTTACCTTTCGTGGCATCATCCCAAGAAGCTCCATCATCAACGCCAAGTGATCCTGAAACCAAAGTCCATTAGTTTTCAGCTCTACTGAATCCCGAGGAAGTGAAATGATTTGAGTTTTTCACAGAACATGAGAAAGCAAGTAAGAGATATATACCTCATCCCGCTCAAAGTTTTCACCACTGTGAGGATCAAATAGAACATCTCCAGTGGCAAGCTCAAAACAAATGCAAGCAAATGACCACATATCCGCCGAGGTTGAGTATTTAGAGCCAAGAATAACCTCAGGACACCGGTACTGCCTTGTCTGAATATCACTCGTAAACTGTTTATAAGTCCAACAAGCATTCCCAAAATCAACCAACTTGCATTTTCGATCAACATCCGCAAGTAACTTTTGCCTCGTGGATCGGCTGCCTCTCCTATTGCTCCGACTCTTTTGACTACCATTCTCTGCGTCTTTTACTCTTTCGGAACTCTCTTCTGATCCCTCCACAGTTGAATTTCCGTTTGGTCTTGCTTCGGAGTTAGAATCTCTCTCATTTTCCTCCGAACCTTCCTCTCCACCACATCCTTGGACTACCACCTTCTTAGCTTTCTTACGAATCTTCTTTTTCTGATTCTTAGTCAAATCTGCACTGTATGTGTAACTCTTGGGTTTTTCAATTTCAGCCTGTCTCTCAGGAACAGTCTTGTCCTTAGTGGTTGGAAGGACAAGAGGAGTACCCGATTTCCGAGCATCTGCTTCAGGGTTGATGGTGGAACAGAGCAGAATGTTCTCCGGCTTGATATCAGTATGAATAATAGAGAGTTCGCGGTGAAGATAATCCAAACCAACTAAAATATGAAAACACAGCTCTTTAACCATGTGAAGGGGAACCCCTCGGTAATCGCTGTACTTGATAACCGACAAGAGGTTATCTCCCAGATACTCAAAGACCATACAAACGTGTTGCCCATTAGGACCCGCGTGCTTGAAATGATCAAGAAGCTTCACAACACACTTGTTATCTTCCGGGTCACCTTCCGCAATCTGTTTCAAGATTTTTATCTCGTCCATGGCCGCCTCAGTGTAGTGCTGAGCGCTCTTCTGGATTTTCAAAGCTACATATCGCTACAATCAACAAAAGATTTCGTGAGGCAAGATTCATATCTACATCCACAATTACCAGACAAAAACAACACTAGAAACACATACAAACCTCAAAAGCTTAATAACCAGTCAATCCAAACTAGAGATTTGCCTCAAAAACACATAAACTGTCTAGCTACAAGAACTTCCACATTCAACATATTCTTCTACAGCAATCCAACAAGCTAGCTCAATCCCAACAATGCAATTAGAGAAACCCTAGCACAAGCAGTTCCTTTTTCCCTTCCTTTCCTAAAACCCTAAATTGATTCTCTGAAAAAACAAAACCCTAGAAGTCAAAGTGACTAACCGATTTTAGGGTGTCCCAAGCGAGCCAGACAGTGGAGAAGTGTCCCCAACCAAGCTTACTCTGAACAACATAAGATCCATTCTTAAAAGTATCACCGACTCGCACCGCATGGTAACCTCCTCTCCTGTAATCCTCTGTTCCTTCATCCTCCGACGAGTAGTCACTACCGTCACTCAAACGCTCGCCGTTCTTTTCATCCGCCATCGCCGGAATAAAATAAAACCCACGACACGAATCGAGAAAAACTGCGGATTTCGATCAATATTCAGGAGATAGAGGACGAGGAATTTCGAATAGATGCTGAGATCTGGGAAATTCGATTCCGGGAAAGAAGAAAACCTAAAACCCTAAAAAAATTCGAGATTCGAGGGAAGAGAAAGTTGGGAGATTGAGAAGACGACCAAACAAGATTATAAATTTCCCAATTTGAGCAAATACCATTAATGCAGATAAATTGTTTGGGAATCAACCATAATTGGAACACGAAATTAATGATTATATTATTGACACAAGAGATAAGAGTGTCTGTGTCAGATATGAAAAAAATTAGGGCTTTCGTTGATTCTGTCTGAGACAGAAGTGTTGTACGGATGTAAACCAAGGAGAATTATGAAATAACAAAATTTATAATGCAAATATAATAAGTCAATACTTAAGACTTGACTGGTTTAAATGTACATGTGGTTGCGGGAGTTTACGGAAACGGATGATAGCAGTTTCTAATGTTATAGGATAATTTATACTACTGATAAAACGGCTAGAAACGAATGCGTTTGCAGAATGTTTATAACTGCTTTACAGCAGATGCGATAGCAGATTTACATAAAACTATCAAAATACATCTAATAATTTATATAAAAACTAAAAATATATTATTATAAAAAATTAAAATTATATATTTTAAATAAATCATAGAATATTAAACAAAAATTTTTAAAGATGTTTGGAACATTTTTTATATGTACCATAACATTTTTTATAATTAGTAAAATTAAAATTGAAATCAAAAATATATTATTATAAAAAATTAAAATTATATATTTTAAATAAATCATAAAATAATTAAATAGTATTTTTACAATAACTTTTTTTATAGTTCCAAATTTATTTTGGCTTAATATATATCAAGTGTATATAATTTTATATGATAATATTCGATATAAAAAGTAATTTTTTTGTAAATTTTAGTTTATTATTTAAGATAATATTTTTTAAAAATATTTTTTTCTACCACCCACAACCGTCCGCAACCGCAAACGCTCGTGGGAAAAAGCTTTTGATTTAGAGCGGTCTAAATAGTACAAAGCGGCATGGAACGATTTCTGTAATTGTTGTCAAATGCTACCAATCGCAATTCCCGCAAACGCTCAAAAGCTTCTAATTAATTTGATTTCTAATTAATCACATATGTTTGCTTTTGTTGGCATGGCAGGTCATGGAATCAAATATTTTACGTCGTCATCATGCACATACTCATCGTGTATTTCAGTCTTGCAGCGTTTTTGTTCATAAAACACAACAAAATCCCTTTGAGTCTAGACCAAAATATAATAGGATCAGGTTTGTTCTTCTTCTACCTTAATGCCGTTTCTGTGGGACCCGATGCACCCGGCGGGGGATCGGGTTCCTTCATGTGCGCATGCGCGAGTCATGTCTTTGGGATCGCTCTCGTCGTCTTTCTCCTATATTGTATTTCTCCTATGCTCGCTCTCTGTGTCGGAATACCTTCTTCCGTGTGGTTCATTGCCCTTTGCTGCGTCGGTCTCTATTACTGTGCCAAAGAGGAGGATTTGCAAGAAAACTAAACTGGTCTACCAGTGTTGTAGCCCTTCTTTCATGGTCTCCGTAATTTACTCTTCTTATTTTTTTTTCTTTTCTTTCTAAACAGATATGACTAATAGATTAGTGTTTGGATCGATGCAATTTACCTCCTATACTTAGATCTAATACATAATTTGGTGCTCTAGAATAGTCCGCAATATGTATACCATGATTTAGTGGAAAAAACAAATCAGAAGAACGATACACACACACCGCTAAGTAAATAACGAATTATGTACATCCAAAACTATAACAATGGAATGAAGAAAACAAAACCCAACAACAACAACAAAGAAGTTAACTTTTTCTTCTGCTGGGCTTCGCCGGTCGGGAGAAAATTACTCTCCGGCGACCACAAATAACACGCCGGCGACCAAATAAAACAGTGTACAGAAAACTACAGAAGGCAAATCTGTAAAAGCTGTGTGCTATAAGAACATGTTGATCACCATTAGTAAGAACATTAAAGTGTTTCCGACAATGTCCAAAGAAGGCTTCTGTGGCGCCGCATTTTCGCTAAACTGTCCTGCGTTCACATATTCGCTTCTTCCGCTGCTGCTAGTCGCAGAGACGTTTACCGACATCGAACCTGAAGAAAGATAAAAGTTGAGAGAGATTTTTAACAAGTGTGGAAAGATTTGATTGCTTTTGGGTCTCATTTGGGTTTTAAAGAGATGAGATTTACAGTCGTAGTTTGCCCATCCGATTCTCTGACCGACCAGATCGTAGACAAAGATTTTGTCTTTAAGAACCAAATCTGCAGAACAAAGATGAAATAAATCAATGTTTTTATGTTACAGAACGTAGATTTCAAATAACAAAGGCTAAAGCTTTCGATTCGGGTTACCTCCAAGGATCGTTATCCCCTGATTCTGTATCTTCTGAAAACCGATGCACCACACTGCAGTACCTCCCTAAAAAGCAGAGCGCAGAGACAAATGTTAAATCAAGAACAACCAGAAAAACAGATACCTGTGAAAAGATTTGATGGAGGTGGAGTATAAGTACTTACGACGTTGTTCTGCTGTATGAGGTAATCCTGAGGGTTCAAGAACATGGATGCTCCACCAGCAAAGTTCAAGCTAACTGGAGGAAATATGTCTGCGACACTGATCATTACAGTACCATAAAAAAAAATTCAGATTTTTCCACCATATTGATACCAATAAGAAGACATGTTTAGAGATAAAGAAGTTGGTAAGAGAAGGAGGAACCTCGTGGCTATTACGTAACACTGGTTCCCTTTCGAAACAACTGGTCTGACAGACTGTAAAACAGCATTTGTAATCTGAAAATTTTATAAAAGAAAGATAACATTTAAGATACATATCGAGGCAAAATTGCATAGTTGAGACATCACAGGGTTCAGGTAAATGGATATAGCAATGGCAGGTTGTATGACTTACTGCTTCAACGAAAGGAATATAGGCTGCTTCAGATAGGTATGCCAATGTTGTACCAGTGTCGATGATTGTTCCCTGACCGTTTGATGTGGAGAAGACCGATGGATTGATAGGCAAAGCTTGGCCATTCACTGATATGCTCAGCAGATTCACATTGTAATGAGGCCTGAAATTATCATGCTTATCAATCACTCTCTAATGAACATTTGAACAACTCTTTTGAAATGAAACGGTTTTGAGGGATAAGAGATCTAACTGTGAGGGAACGAGTGGAGTAAACACGATGTTTGGCTCCACAATCTCTCCAAGAACCAATATGCCTCCGCCTCCATTTTCTCCTTTCAAGCAGTGTGAGAACACTCTCGGAGCTAATCCCTGTGAAGCAAGCTGAGAAATCACCGACATACCTTGTTGCCCAAACCCGAAGATTCCATCAACCGCTCTATCCGACTTCACTAAATCTCCCGTCTGGGAGGTGCTGCATCTGTTCCGGTAAACAGTCCCGCTTAGCAACCAACAACTTCAAGAGTAATGGCCCAAATTGATGACTATGACAACAAAGAATTTTCTGAAATAACTCACCCGAACACAACCTGAGCCGTTGAGTTTGGGACCAGAGAGCTTCCGACAATCATGTCAAATTGCAAGACATCAGAGACGTAGAACCCCGAGGTGCCACTTCCATCCCCATACTGGAACGTGTAAGCGCAAAGGTTGTTCTGAACAGAACAGCCTGAATCAGAGGACTGAACACCCCAGCTGCATCTTTGGTCAGAACACGAGATCGGTGTAGCTGTTACTGAGCTCCCTGGATCAAAGAAATTCAACTGAATCTGCAAAAAGAAAAACCGATAGAAGCAGCATATTAATTAATCTCAAATCAGAGAATTCCAAAATCTACCTAGATAATGACAGATTTCAGAAAAGACTTTACTTGGAGTCCACTGGTTTGAGGACATCCATTGCAAGAAGAACAGCTAACCCACAAAACATCACTTCCTGTATCAACCTGTACATAAAAATCTCTTGGAGGAGATCCCAATCGCAGTTTCGTGTAGTACAATCTGTTCAGAATCAAACACCAAATTGAGCAGAACACAACAAAACCAAAGAAACAACTTTTTTGATGGAGACATAAGAGAGAAAACAAAAAAAGATTGGTAGAGAATGACTGAGATTTACTCAGATATTGTATCGAACACCTTGTAGGCATAAAAAATCCCCTACTCAGATATCGATGAAACCCAAACAAAGACGAAGAGCAAAAAGAGAAAGATGAGATTAAATTACCCAACGACGAAAGGATCAAAAGTTCCATCGACGGGGAAATCTATAACTCCGCCTAGTGACTGTAACAATCTGCCGTGTCTGGCTCTGTCACGGGCCTTGAGCTGACTGATTTCCATCTCGTGACTCGCCGGAATCGCTCTTTCCAGTTTCAGCGCCGCCGGAAAACCGTAAGACAAAACCGCCGCTGGTAATAAACAAATCAGAATAGCCGCCGTAAACCGAACAGCCGCCATAGCTTCCCCGAGTTGGGTATGCTTTTTAAGTGTTTTAACAAGATCTCTTAATCTCTCTCGTCATAAACACAAAAAGATCAATTTTTGTTCTTCTTCTTCTTCTGGGCACGACATATAATAGAATTGGGAATCAAGCCGCGAAATTGTTAACGGCTACAAATCGAAAGTCTCGAAATTCATGAAAAAAAAAAAAGATTTGCAGATTTGGTTTGCACTGTTGGTCGCTTCTTCTTTTGGAAGAGAGAGAGAGAGGAGTATAACAGAAGAAGATGTTCAAGTGCTGATTACGCCAAAATCACATGTGTTTTAATTCGATTGATTCAACTTTTCTATTAGTCGATTTTATTATTATTTTTAAAACATATCAAAGTAAAATGATTTGGACCGAAAAAGGTTAACTAATCATATCTTCGTGTTTTAACAACAATAAAAATAAAGGTTTACTTTTTATTCACATCTTATGAAAAAATCAGGTTTTAGTCGCAAAAAAGGTTTATGCAAACTAAACAATAATAATAATGAAATTTTATAAAATTAATACATTGGAAATGTTGAAGTCGGAGTCAAATTCTAAGTTTTTCCAGGAAAAAACAAAGTTTCTCTAATGTTCAAACTTTGTAAAGTCAATGATATATCAATCTGTTATTTTATATAGCTATGTAGTTGCTGTTAATAATAAGATAAAAGTCTATTGTTGTTAATGGAAACAAAACTTATTTTCAATGATTTCTGTTTTATTTCGGAGTCGAATAACCAATAACCCTTTTTTTTTGTAATGCATACGCTTAAGACAAATCTATAAAATATATCAAAACTCTATCATTTCCACCGGAATTTAAATTTGAGATTTTTGAACAGACATGCTAAAAGTTACTCTCTTTTTTTCCCGGCATGGTAAAAGTTACTTAACAAACAAGTAATTGCTTATCAAATACAAAAAAGTAAAATTAATAGGTGCATAAGGATTAAAAAAATAAATAATGGAGACCAGTCAATGGATCATCATCATCTCCTTTTGCTTTATTTTATTTTATTTTATGTTCTGGTTACCTAAACCACGTAATGCGTAATTTCGACGCACCTCTTGCTTTATTTATTTTGTACACAATTGTGTATTTATTAATTATATACATGTATAACATGTTTGTATATGTTGAAAAACTTAAGAATCCATTAGAAAACAAAAAAACAATTTAAAAAAAAAACAAAAAAAAAAACAATTTATACTACTTTTAACGTAGCGTTCAACATTGGATATTTCCAACGTTGATGAATTTGCTAACTCACTCAATTTCTGAGATGGCGTCCCACACACTAGCCTAGTTGTTATATGTCCACTGTTTTAGAGTGGAATTTATTTTCAAAATGCTAGAGTTGTACATGTAGCATTGCAATGTTAAAGATGTTAAGGAAAACTAATAAATTATGAGATATTTATCAACCTTTTAGCTCCGTTTTTAACGGTAATTAAATTGTGAATTGTGAATTTTTTCCCTTAAAATAATGGGTTATGTTTTAATTAGTTAGCATTAGATATTCGATTCGTCGAAGTGTGAATAGTTTTTTATGTGTTGTATTAACTACCGCATATAAGTTCTTAAGCTTCCATTGATCAGTGTTAGCCATTGTTAATATTGAATTTCGCTGTGGAATTCCTCCAATTATCCAAAAGAATATCATCTAGATTTTAATTCGATACATAATTTATCTTTGATCTCTTTTACTGAATATCTTAAGAGTTTAAAAGTTTCTTCTTTTTTTCCATGACGATAAGAATTTTACGGAGTATATTGTAGTTTGGATCAATGAGCTTTCAATTGTAGCAATTTATTCAAATAAAAGGTTATATAACATTTTAAAAGTAAATAAATAAAACAATGCCTTTTTTTCCTTTGTGGCTAAGTTATGAAGGTATGGTGTCACATTCCAGGGGAATGTCTTTTATATTGTTTCGAGGCCCATAAAACTATAAAGATTTTTTTTTTTAATGTTTTTTTTTTATGGTGAACCATAAATTTATGTCTTTACTTTACTTTTGGCTTGTCATCATATACATTTGTCCGATTTGCAAATAATGTGATCTATTGTCATGTCTTGTATTTATGTAACTTTTTATCTATTTAGACACTATATGAGTAGATATCAACTTACTTGATACAAATAGACATAGATTTACTGGTGTCCAGCTTTCAACACGAATATTATATATATTTTTTATTTTACTCAAAACATTTATAATAACAACAATCAAAGTATAACCAACTGAACCAAATGAGCTATATAATCTTAACAATTTCGGTTTCCCAATATTATTAATGTTAGTATATGTTGTGGTCGCTTTCCATTGGACTTCGTTGGTAAAGTTTGTAAGAAATATTAAACACTTATATTGTCTAATCACATTAGTTCGCAAAGCATTAGCAAGGATATTTGGCATTTCAAATGCTCGTTAGTCATTACCACTTTATTTTGTTCGGAGAGTTCTTCATGAGACTCTCTAAGAAGTTGGGCCTTGTAAATTGAGCCCATGTTTTATAAAATCGAGTTTTGTGCGAATTATATGAATAAATTGTACGCGTTCTCATGGCCCTTTTCGCGTGATTATGGCTTTAAGTCGCTTCATTATAGATTGACAAAAATTAACATCCCTGATTCAAAAGTAAGTTACCAAAGCAGAGCCCCTGACAAATGAAGAAAAATAAATCTTGTTATATAAAATTTGATGCGTTTGTAATTAACATAATCGTGACACGTATCAATCAATTGATCAGATTTTGACACATGTCAAACAAATCTTAGGGTGATTGGCAAATGGACTTTTAAAACTATAAAAATTTTAACAAAAATTAAAGTATTTAAAACCATAATTTATCCAATCAGACTTTAATGATTTAAAAGTCTCAAAAGTCCTAAAATTTCTCCTAAAATTTTTCACAGCCATTTTCTTCATTTTTTTCTCTTTGTTCGACAGTTTTTTTAAATCCTACAAAATCTGACTTTTATTTTTTTAAAGTTACAGCCTACTATTTTAAAATTAAATTCTTTAAAGCAATTTTTTAAATTTTTAAAGTAACAGCCTAAGATTAAAGTCCCTACCAATCATCCCCCTTATTTGAAAAAAATATTCTTATATATTTGTATTTATCAATTAGATTATAAAAATCAATATATATCAACGTTTTTTAATTAGTTTCTAATTAATATAAATAGATAAAATACAAAATCAAGCCCGTATTCTCATTAGAATATTAAATACACGTATAATCATTCACTTTTATTTAAACAATTTTTTGTTCTCTCGATCTTTTTACCAAACAACTTAAAACTTGAATAATCGCTTCAAGAAATTTGTTTTTCTTCGGTTTTTTCATTAGAAAAATATCGATTACTATCTTATTCGATAGGTGTGATAGAATACGAATAAGATTAATAATCTATTTTAGGTTTGTAAGATTAATAAGAATCCAACTTTTTATTTTATTGTTTACATCATATATACCATCACAAAAACAATTACAACTCAAACACAAAAAACAACATCAATTATGTGTCAAAATTTTTTTATTTATTTTAGGTTTACCATTATGTAGATACGGTAAAGTTTGTTAAATTGATGTTTGAGAAAAATTATATTGAAAGTTTATCATATTGTGAAAATTATAGAAAATAAGAAACTAAAAATATTTATAATTCGTTTCTTACCAGAAGAACGATAATATATTGATTCAGAAAGAAAAAGTCAAATATGATTTTAGAAGCTTAGTAAAGCTAATTCAATAGAAATATGAGACCTAATTATTAAGATTTTGAAAAAATAGATATATGAGTAATTACATAATAAAAAAAAGACAAACATAATTCAAATAGGAATATGATAAACTAATTATTTAGAAATATGTGACAAATTTGATTGAAACTCAAATAATATAATAAAAATAAGAGTCAAAATAACTAAATAACGGTTAGGCTTCTCTATCAGTAGTGTTATATCGACTTTCTGAAACTTATTTTATTTATTTTGATTGATGATATGATTTTGTTTTACATTTTTGCGTTTAGGTATTTTCACGGTTTATACAATATTACAATTTTAAAAATTTTAAATATAAATATGAGAATCAATTCAACAAGATTTTGAAGGAAAAAAAATAGATATATGAGTAGCAAAATGTTTAAAAATAAATCTAATTCAAATAGAAATAGAAAAAACTAATTATTTGAAAAGATGTGATAGAATTTATTTTAAAAAGAAAGTAAATTTTAGACTTCTCGATTAGTGGTTTTATATGAGCGTTCTCAATAATATTTTATTTATTTTCACGAGTAACTTGATTTTGTTTTCTATTTTTGATGTTTGTTTTTCTCACGAGTCATAAAATATCTTATTATAAACCCGCATATATGCAGGTCTTAAATCTAGTACTAAATAAGATTCAATCCACCTTTAATTGTACTACAAACAACCAATTATTGATGTATATGTTTTAATTATAGTACAACCAATTATCTTAAATCGGTATGTTGAGATCTCTGAAATCTCTTTTGTAGGTTGAAATCCAAGAGTCGGTTATAGTTACTATTGTTCGTTTTGCTATCATTGCAACTGATTGCTGAGATATCTGAAGAAATTATGTTTGGTCGTCGTCGCTATTCATAATCTCTACAACAGCCTCTTCGTTTTTTGTCGTGATAATGACTATAATAGTTTAAATATTCTCCAAAACTCTTAAATATATTAAAAAAACATAAATTTGTGCAAAATGATTCGCCTCTACTATTTTATTTATTTATAAATCTATACCCGATAACTTAACCAAACATTTATGAATAAAATAAAGTTCACCGCCACCCTATATGAATCTAACAAAATACATTGGAGAATATATTATGTTGTTCCCAAATCGTTGAATGATTTAACTTTATATCTTGTTAATGTTGATAATATATTATGTTGTTCCCAAAATACATTTTATATCTTCCCAAATTATATGAAGCCGTGGCCCAATGTGGCTAAGAAGGGACATATAGAATTTACAGTTTCAGTGAAACTACTCATATTAAACGGTTCCGCTTGAAACATTGTATCTTGTTTGTCATGTCCTATGTGCATCACTATCTCATTGTCGCTCTATATAATTATCGTTTGTGCAATTTTATTCATAAATCAGTTGGATGAATTAAATTAATATTAAACAATGGTTATCATTTTTATCTAAAACTCAATCTATACGTTATAGTTATTCTAAAATTTGAAACAAGGAAAAACAAATTTCGACAAATATAAGCAAAAATTAAGCAAAACAAAAGATTAAAAGTAAAATTATATATTTAGTTTGGAGACAATAAAATCAAAAGAGATGATTCCTAATTATCAAACACCAGAGGATGTTTGTTTAGCAAAAAAAAAAAAAACACCAGAGGATGTAAAAATTCCAATTTAAAACTCCGAAAATCCAATATAAAATGGTATTTTTATACGATGGCTTAGTGACTTGTACACTAGATCTAATAAGATGAGTCATGTGACTTTAAAATCTTGTATATAATTGAGAAGTAGAAAACAGAAAACGACATTCAATGTGTAGAATATTACAAACAATTGCATTACCAAATAACAAAGAAAATTAAATGAGGAAATGGTATATAATTGTCCTTATAAAAGTCTTCCAAATAAAACAGAGAGAGTAATAGTTTTAATATATGCATCTTCATAGACCACTCAACCAATACAAGTACTAATTATTGATTTATATATGTTTTTAATATATATTATAACCAAACTTAGATTGATATGTTAAGATCTCTTAGATCTTTTTGGTACGTTGAAATCCAAGAATCAATTATTTTGATTTCTTTCTCTCGTTGCGTCATCAGCCACTCCGGATCTCCTTTGTTCTTCAAGCCAATGTCTTGACAGTGTGAACCTGCTCATATATTAAAATTTTATCGAAACCATGTGAGAGTTCATCATATTCTTAAACAACTTGTTGAATAAATGTTTAACTAAAACTTAAATTTTACCATTTTTTGTTTTGATGGCGACTACACTATCTGAAATATCTTCTAAAACTCTGAAAATATATGAAAAATCCCATGATAAAACCTTGTATACATTGGTTATACAAACAAAACAAATTAATATGTTTATTTACCCGCCTACGCTGTAAGGATCTGACAATCCATTAGAGAAAATGATGTTGCTCCCAAATCTTCGGAGAATTAACTTGACATCCTGCAATATATATAACATTTAACAGTGAGTTCTAGCTAATTTTAAAGTCATATTATTAATTAATAGTCATACCTGAATGCCAAAGTACGTCGTAATCCAGTGTGGTCGAGGAGGGACACCATAATAAGATTCACAGCCGGCAATGTAACTGGTCATATTAAACGGCGTCGTTGGGAACATCGTGTCTTCTTTGTCATATCCCACTGGCATCACTATCTCGCTGCAGCTCTATAAAAAGATTCATATATATACCGATTAGTATAACTAAGAAACAAATACAATATTTTGTATATGTAAATGTTATATATATATCGAGTTTTGATATGTTATGTGAAATTTACATACCTGCCATCTCCATGCGATGTTATTGTTTGTGGGCTGCACAAACATATTGGTATCATAGCAAGATAGGTTGCCTATTAAAGCAACAACACCTGCGGAAATATGGTCGAGTAAATCACTTTTACGATTTGGTGGATTGGTGTTGATTGCGTTGCACACGTTGGTCACCCAATAACTCGGACCCCGATTGTATTGAACAGCTTCGGCGTATATCGAATCCAAGAAGTCTTTGATATTGAAGCTTCCGTTCAATGGACTGACAAATAATTTTAAGAAAAAAATGAAGTCTAAAGCGTAGATTAATTGAGAAATATAAAAAGAAACTAAGATATTTCTTTCTTACGCGCAAGTTTTGAATTTTTTGCTTAGGATCATGAGACCATTGGGTTTGGCCGCAACTCTATCGATTTCTTTCCAAGATTTACGGATTGTGTTATAACATCTTTCACTCGTTTCCTTATGGAATATATGTTAGCAAAATAAAAGCAAAGATTTAACTAAAATAAGGTAAACCAAAATTAGTGAAGAACGAAATAGTTGAAATTGATTAATTGTGATCAAACAAAAAGCTTCTACATGGTCTAATAATTGAATAATTATTATTACCTTGAAAACTTTGGTTACAATATAGTAATAACCAAATTTAGGACGAGTATCTTCAAAGTAGAGAAGAGGAGCTGAAGATGCTAATGCCCCGAGTGCTATGTGTGGATATTTTAGCCTGAACCATCCCGCTAACACTTTGTGCCATGAAAAAAACGAACCAAAAGAAAAACAATGATTATTCCAAATACACTTTTAATCATATAATGCTATTTATAAGTATATTATCATTGAGACTTGAGAGCATGGGAGATCATTAGGTAGAATACTCCTCTCCAAACCATATTCCATGTAATAACATGTTCAAGAGTAACACTTTGTGTTATACCATAAAAAAAAATTGATTATTCGAAATACCTTTTTATTATATAATATTATATTTAAAATTATCATTGAGAGTAAGGGAGATCATAAAGTAGAATATTCTTCCCAAACCAAGGTGATCCATATTAAGATGTAACTATTTTATTATATAAAAACTGGACCTATTTAACATGAACGTCATACATAGACAAAATTATAACTCGCCAGATCGTGATATATGTTGATAACTAACGAGCTTTTGACATATGTTAAATTTTAAATATAAATATTCACACATAATGTAAAAAAAAAACAATTATACCAAAAGATAGAAATTTTAAAATTAAAATAGAATATTATATCGACAGTGTAAAAAATAACTCATTAATCTATATTTCCATTTAATTGCAAGACGAAAAAAATTAGAAGACCTAATTTATAAAAAAAAAAAAAAATTTGAAAGGTCTTGGTGATAATTATGATGAAGTGGTTGTGATTCATGTTGACAATAAAATTAGGGATGTAAACTAGTTTTTTTTTCACGGAGAACAATGTGAGTTAATCAATTCCAGATTCAACAAAATATTGGTTATACCGAAAAATTCGGCAAAAATTTTGGTGGTAATTATGATAAAGTTAATGTGATACATATTAACAATGAAATTAATATATGGAGATATAAATTAATATTTCTGAAGAATGTGAATTACTTCATTATTTATCTTCGGGTTTAAATTAAGAATCATGTCTACCTCTTCCCGAAAATATTTTTTAGACCCACAATAGTTATTCACTTTAATTTTTATGAAACACAATTTTATCGATGCGAAGATTTTAATCTGGTATATATAAACCACATAATTTATGGTTGTGAAAATTTTCACAAATTATGATATAAATATTGGTGAACATGGACTTACTTCCACCGTAAGATCCTCCTATGACAATGATAGGGCTGTGTTTGGTTGAGTACTTCTCCTTAACGTGCAAGAGAATCGCGGCATAGTCTGCTAGTGCTTGTGCTGAGTTCAAATATCCCAACGTACTTGCGTTCTTCAATGCTTCTTTTGCCGATCCAAATGGCATGGTCTTACCATAATACCTATGCTACATTATATGTCGTATGTATTTACACAAAAACACTACAAAAGATTAATCTAACCGCACACTTTTATATATATAGACACACACACCTCTATGTAGACGAGGAGCGCTTTGAAACGAGGAGCGTTGTCACGAAGAAAACCAATGGCAGACAAATCAGAATCTAACGACGATTCCTCTCCAAGAAACGCTAAGATTGGTGCGTTGACTTTGGCACCAGCCCAATGCGTGGAATCTATGGCGTATCTTTGTTGAAACGTCGTGTAACTTTCCGGCGTATATGTGAAATGGTCAAGATTCTGATTAAAATAGAATATTTTATGATTAGAGTCATCTATTTTTTGCGTTGGTCCATCAAGTGCATTCTTTAGCGTATTCGGGAAAAGCCCAAGTCGAGCAATTTTGGAGTGTGCGAGAGAGATGAAATAAGAAGACGATGTAGAGAATATCAATAGAAGGAGAATTGTAAATGGAAGAGACATGTCCTAGAGTGTTTGCTTTATCTTAGTAACTTAGTGTGGTATACTAAGTTGGCTTCACAAGCTCATGCAACAAAATCTTTATATAGATTCCAAAAGCTATAACGCACTATACTGTAACTAGGATTGTCAAAAAAATAAAATAAAAACCAATTTGCATAAAAAAGATGAGTTTCTGCTTTTTGTGAGAATTATTTTTTATTTTTATTTTGACATCCCTAATTTTTTTTTTTGGCATCTATTACGAGTTTCTATATAACGTCACATATGTGTGTATATATGCATGTTTAAAATATATGTTTGCATACATATATGATGATCTTATCATTAACACTGATCAAATTTGAGTTTTTCAAATTCAGTGAAAAATTATATAATTTGAAAAGAAACAATATGAAGTCAAACTATGGTTATATTATATTTGTTCGATAAGTAATTATCAATAAAATTGGATTGTTTTTTTTCTTAAATTATGTTGGTTTATGAAAATTTTGACATGATTGACAATTTGACATATGGGATATGACACATTCATGTTAGGTTCAGAGATTATGTTTGAAAAGTTTGGTATGTTTGGATTGTTTGGTTTTGTTTTCTGTATTTTGTTTTGAATAAAAACACTGAAAATATAAATAAGTAAATAGATAATTAATTTTCTTTAATACATATCTTAATATAGATATAATTTTTAACAAGTTTTGACACAGTTAATTTTTAATTAGTTTAGGTGGATATGAAAAAAAAATGATACATAATAGTTAATAAACAAAATTTGGTTTAAATTGTTAAATTTAGAACTATATTACAAATGGTGATTTTATTATTAACTATGAACAAATCTAATTTTTTACAGCAATTGAAACCATAACAAATGGTTCTACTGATGATTCTATAAGTTTAATGATTTTATATGTACTATGCTGAAAATCTCATCTAATTTTTTTTTATTAATCTGTAAAATTTGCAAATCAAATTCCACATCTGATGTAAAATCATTGAATCAACTTTGGGTACTAGTGGACAAGAGGGAACGCCACTTACTTTATTCTCTTTCTGCATTTCATTTTGTAGAAGTAATGTTTAGAATGGTCTCATAAATACTATAAATGGATGTTGTTTTCAAGTAACCAAACGAAAAAAAAAAAAAGTTACATTTCATATTAATGTTGTCATGTTTGGTAAAGGTTGCGCATGCGAAGCGATGGGCACACGTTCATCGCATATTTGGCAATTGGCACCACAAATATACATGCTTGCTTCATGAATCTGCTATCTTTTCTTTATTTCTTTATTTCCTTTGATGTATAATTATAAACACCATATGTTATCATATAATGGTGCCTTTGGCCCAAACTTTCGCTTTCATTGTTTTATTTAAACAATCGAATCTTCAACTTATAGTTTTTAGAGACCATATAGATAGACTACGGTTGGGCACATATATCCGTTACCCATCTTCTATTTATTACTCTGTTCGTATCCGTCTAAAAAAAGTATCCGTGACTTTCAAGTTAGGTAAATGGTATTATAATTCTATTATCCGCGGATAAGAGCCGGATAACAGATATCGATATTTTTTGACTACCCGTCTCGTTACTTGATTTGTTACTGGACACGTAAATATGTGCATTTTATATCGTTAATATATGATAAACTCAATTATAAAATAAGTTGTATGGTATATGGTATAGCATTTGAGTTTGTAATATTCAATTGTTTGTGATGTTCGTTCATTTGTAAAAATTTGTGATATTCGTTTATTTGTACTTTTTTGTTTGTATTATGCAAATAAAAAACTTCATGTTTAGGTAAGTAAATATGATAGAAAAAACAATATTATGGAAAAATAATCCCGCAACATGGAAACTTTAAAAATTTTGAATTGTCTATGATAATTTCAGGGATGATAGATTACAAGTTTCAAATTTTAAATTTTGTAATTTTATATTTTTTGAACTATATGTTGCCTATATAGATTTTTTTTTTTTTATAATGATTTTTTCATTTTTTGGTATATGAGTTTTTTAACTTTATAGTTCGTAGATAAATTAATTGCAATCATGCGGGTAAGGATAATGAATAGGGTACTCGGCGGGTAGGCTATTTTTTACTGGATACCCGTTTGTTAGTGTACTCGTTTTTTGCGGATCGAATACGAGTAATTTTTTTTTTATTACTCGTTAGGGTCGAGTCAAATAACAAATACTTTAAAATTTGAGGGTATCCGTCTTATGCCCAACCTTAATATAGACCAACTGTTAAAAATATATATGATGAATCTACAAAAATCATTTCTCTGATCCAGTCACAATTCCGTACTCAAAGTTAAGTCCGTTAATACTTAATAATGAATCAGCCATCGTCTAACACACCAATATTCCATTGTGTTAGAATTGAAATGAATTAAAATTGAAATGAATATTATTATCATATTTATGCACTCATATACAAATTTGTATATGAATGTTCTCATAATGCGAAAAGATATATATAACGTTGCTAAAAGTAATCAAACATTCAATCATATATCTTCCATTTGTTAATTGTTATGATTCTTATTCGCGTGGGGACAGTTTGCAACCTCTTTGCTTGTAATGCGTGCAACCTATTTTCTTCAAATTCATTTTTATTTTTGTAAATTAAAAATTAATTTGGAAATTATATTCATTCAGTAAAGTTCTTTACACTTTTTCTTATAGAGTCCGGTTAGTAACCTAAAGCGATATAAGTTTGTTAGGTGTAAGCTGAAACTGTAAGCTGTTACAGCATAGTACAAAGTTGTAAAAAATAACTGTAAGAAAAAACTGTATAAATAAAGGTGAGTATAACGTTTTTGGTAAAGTTTTTGGTATCGCTTTTGTGATTTGTATAATCTAAAACGTTACAAATTGTAAAGTGGATGTAAGTTTATTAAGTTTGTTACCAATCAAACACATAATATTATTCTTCCATAAGTTTCAGACTATCTAGTCTGTGTTCATATAATTATTCTTCTGTTTTTTTCATGCGAACATTTTTTATCGGAATGAACTACTTTTCTTTTATGTATTCACGAAGTTTTGACCTAAATTTTTTTTTTTTCCTGGTAACCTGAAATTCGGAGCCATAACATCTTTATAGATTAATTGCTATAGACTGTGTCATGACATAACGTAAATCATTCTTCCCAAATAAGATTGAATCCAGAACACAAATGATCTTTGCTAATAATTACACCACCATATCAAAGATGGTTTTGACCTCAGATTAAAAATAGATTTTTATCATTAATAATGTATATTCTATTATGATAAATATGCTTTATTCCAGGATTTCATTGTGTTGTTTAGGTATCAATATCATTAATTAGGTCACAAGACAACGAACATAGATTTCTCTTTGCATTCCTAAAGATACATTTTTGTGGAATTAATTAACTAGTTTCGAAATAATTTTGGTAAATATTATTGTTTCGTGCAATTTCAATTTACATCAGCAACTAAAGTTCGATGCCCATAAAAAAAAATTCTGAGATCGTAAAACGAGAGTGCTTATTTCAACAGCCCATAAGATTTTTGGGATAGTCTATAGTCTAAGGCCATGATGAGCGAAAATGACGTCATCTTGAGGTATTCTGGTCCCATGATTTTATTGTTGTTTATACGTCTTCTAAAACCCAGTTTATTTATAGGGGTTAACAACGAAAAAATGAATAATTAATTAACCATTACAATACGATTATTGGTGTGACTAGTATACAAACTTACTAATCAAATATCAGCATCACATGAACTATTTGTAGATTTGTTTGGCTGCGACAAAGAGACCGTGACAGGAGAACACTCAATCTTAGCCGTACGATGTGATGACTTCCATATCCCGACTTTAAACCTAACCCTCGCCCTAACATACACTTCAAGATCGATCTTTCCCAAAGAAGTTTGAGCCCTCAAATCTTTAGCATCAGATTTCGAAACCACGACGTTCTGTGCAACCAACGTGTCATCTATCTGCGTAACGTTCATCCCCGGTTGGTGGAACGGCTCAACCGTGTCGAACGCGAGCGTCTGGTCCTTGAATTTCACGAATATCTCGACCGAATTGTAGTAAACCGAGATTCTGTGGTTAGGGTTCTGCAATCGGATGGTGAATTTGAATGTAGCTGACATGTGATTGTCGTTGGTGAAGTTAAATTTTTGGACCGACGCGTTTTCGAGACTGTAATGAAGTTTCTTCGATTTGGTTACAAGCCAGGTGATGAGGAAACCAACAGCTGCGATGAAAATTAGGGTTAGTATGACGAGGAAAACGTAGCAGACAAGGGAACGGTGGAGGCGGCTGCGCAGTGGCGGAGCTGGAGAAGTTATCGGTGGCATTGCCATTGGTTCTATTTAACCAGGGTATAGGGTCAAAGATAGGTTATTTGTATATATAGAGTAGATACTTGTGATGCAAGAAACCTGGAAAGTGCCTTGGATTCTGATGTTCTTTGCTTCAGCTGTAGAGAGATGAGTTTTTTAATTGTAGCTTTGAAAACATTTGTCCCCACTACTTTAATTTGCTTTTAACAATTTGTATGTTGTAAAGCTTATTAGCATTATATTATATATATTGGAATCTTAAAATGATTTTTTTTTTTAAATTCTGATAGAATTAAGGTTTTCAAACAAAGAAAAATTAGACAAATTAAACTTTCTTTTAAATTATTTTTATCAAGTTTGCACAATTTAGTTCAATTTTCAGTGAAGGAAGCCGCATATCTTTTAGATATGTCATTGTCCAAAATAATCCGTCCAACTCCATATGTGGTGCCCAAATACTCTTACAGCACTTTTCTAAGCCAATTGTACTTTGTCCCATATTATTTCTAGGTTCCACCATAATCCATTCACGAGCCCATCATCTACTAATTAAATATTCGTTTTTTTTTTTCATTCACTTAATTTAAACTCTTAAAAAAAATTGGGTTGAGAATTTACGGATTAGGCCCATTTAATTTGTCTCCAGCCCAATATCAAATTTCCCAGATCGTCACGTCCAAATCGCCGGTTTCGTACATCTCCGCGACTCGGTGCACTAAACACCAATCCCAAAATACCCAAATGTCTCACTGAGTCGACTCGGCCGCCTCATATCCCAAGTGAGAGATCCTCTTCTTTCGTATCGGTTTGGCTCAATCTTGTTCTCGTGTCAGATTGCAATCTATTCTCGTTCAGTTTGTGGTCTTTTCGTCTATGATTGATTGGCTATCGCGAAAGGTTTTGTTCGAATTTAATTGGTTAAAATCATACTTCAATTCGGATTTTTGGGTTTAAGAACTTCGATCTCGGTTTTGCTCTTCACTTGATTCTGATCATTACAACTTAGTAATTTGATTTACAAATTTGTTGCAATCGGATTTTGGGTGGAGGAGCTTGAATCTCGATTTGGTCATCGCTAGTGAGAAATTCCGAGTCCGAGTTGGTTTTTTGTCATAGAATTTTTATTGGTTGAAATTAAATTCGGATTTTGGGTTTCAGAAAAATCTCGACTTGCTCGTCACTTGAATTCGAATTGGTTTGATCATCGTAAAAAATGTAGTTTTTGTTCGATAGTGGATTTTTCGTGTATAGGATCTCAGATGAAAATTATTTACTTTTGGCACATCACCTGTAAGATCTTTCTTCTCAAAATGGAAAATGGAAAATTATTTACTTTTGGCACATTATCTGGTTATGGCTCGTGTCTTAAATTCAGCAACTGAGGCTGATTAAGCAGTTTATCTTTGGATGGTTTTGAAACTCATGTTGCAAAGCTTGTGTTGTCTGGAAAACAAGGTTAATGGAGTCTAAAGAGCTTGTTGTTTGTATGTATATCTAGATCTTGACACAGGATTTTACAATGTCTACTTCTGCAGATGTTTTGTTTGAGTTTTGCTCTTAATACTTGTTTTGCCGCCTTTATGCTTCTTAGGTCTTAGCTTTTGAGTTCGTTAATCAGCGTATCCTCTCTGTCTATGTTTATTATGGTCTGAAACTGATTCCAATTTTGGTTTTCATTTTCTCTCTAGAATCTCTTCTTTTGGATTTCGAGCCAAACGCTAGTTGCAATGGCACCATCACGTAACATCATTGTAGCCACCGGTCTGGTTGTTTTCGCGTCTGCAGGCTTAGCGTTCCCTTTTTACATGGCGTAAGTGCCCTCTTTTCTCTCAACTGTTAACTCTTTTCTGATTCTTGTGGGTATGACATTTGCATTTTACTCTCTCATTTGATTGCAGATCGTCGAAAAATCCAGTGATAGATCCAACAAAACCGTTACCTCCTCAAGCAACTTTTAGAGGACCTTACATAAACACGGGTTCACGCGATGTTGGACCTGACCATCGAACTTACCCAAAGAAATGACGCGATCGAGTCAAGACAATCACTACACAAACGGTAAACAGGAGTTTCCAATGTGAGCTGTAGTTATAGAAACATATATCATTTTGGAATATTTTTAAGATTGTGATCAAATGCATCCAAGTCGTTATGCTTCAAGAAACTATAATGGGGACCTTAGGTTGAACCTAACCATTGAATGTAACGGAACAAACAATAAAGATCAAATTTGAACAGGTTGGTGTCTGACTGTAATCGTCGATGTAAAAGGTTTGATACACAGCTTGACAACTTGATTTGGTCTGTTGTCAATAAGAGTTTGATCTCTAGGTCTGAGAGATGTAATACTGAAAGCACAAAACTTGTCTAATTCATAAGTTATGGTTAAATATTCTTTTCTGCGGCAAATCGCATCTACGAGACCAAATTGGTGTGTAATGTAAATCATTCCGGATTTGGGTCTACTTCAAAAGCAATAATTTCATAATTGAACATTTTGCTTTCGTTCATGTTATGGGCCATGTTATCAAGTTTCTTAGTGTGAACAACGAATCAAGAAGACCTAATTACCCAATTACATTTTGATATCTTTTTTAGGTCTGAACACTTGATATCTTTAAGACACAATTAAGGAATTTCTTGATTAGCTTCTAATTAAAAATCGACAAAGTTGTAAGCAGTAGAAATGAAATTACCAACAAAAAAAGAACAGAAAAATTAAGTAGAATTTCATATCATTTTTTTCCGAATTAAGAAACCCTAATTCCCAAATTACATACCCTTAATAAAGATACCCAAAAGCTGAAAACCCTATTTCACATTCCGATTACTACTTCGTCCCATAAATCTACGAACTTGTAAACTTCGTCACCGCCTTGGTACCTTCAGAAACGGCATGTTTGGCTAACTCACCGGGCAAGACGAGCCTCACCGCCGTCTGAATCTCCCGAGAAGTAATCGTCGGCTTCTTGTTGTACCTCGCGAGTTTAGAAGACTCGCCGGCGAGTTTCTCGAAGATGTCGTTGATGAAGCTGTTCATGATCCCCATGGCTTTGCTCGAGATTCCGATATCTGGGTGAACCTGCTTCAACACCTTGAAGATGTAGATCTTGTAAGTCTCGACGTTCTTCTTCGACCGCTTCTTCTTCTTGTCTCCGGCGACGGCGGAGGACTCCTTGGGGAGTTTCTTCCCGGCTTTCGGCTTCTTCTCTGCAGCAGCAGCCGCTGTGGTTTCTGCCGCCGGAGTTTTCTCGGCCGGTTTCTTCTCCGCTGGTTTCTTGTCTGCCTTGGCCATTGCGATTATGCTAATTAGTTTTAGAGAGTGGCTTTTTGCTTTGAGATGATGATTTGGTTTCTTCCATCGTCCAACCTTTTTTGTTTATATAGGGAAAGAGAAAGAGATCTCATTGGTTGAGTTACTTAAACGGGGATCAGTGACGTGGCGATATGAGAGCTGTTCGATGTGTAGTGCTTTTTCTCAATGGATGGATCAGATCTGTTTTTACTATAAGGCGCGAGATTTTTCCAAATATCGAAATTCAAAAATAATTCGTTTGCGCTTTTTTGGTTATCCGCGATAACTTGTGATCGCCAATTTAAAAAAAATACTAAATATTTGGCATGGATGGCTGACGTGGCTTTCTTTGATCCATCCAACAATGAACGGCTACGATTTTGTAATGGCTCACATGTAACCACCGGTCACTATAAAAATTGGTGCTATAATTTAGTGGGAGATTTACTTCTTTTTTTTGTTAAAAAAGAATAAAAAGTGCATTATGGTTTACAAATTTTGCCTCCTCAAACATGGTTTTAACACAAAAGATTTAGTGGTATAACAATTTTGGATTCGGATAATTCATTTTTCCTAAAAATCTGAATAATCATTTGTCAATTAGATTGTTTCATTATCCTTTGATATTTTTTTTCTAAAACAAACATATAAAGCATTTGAATTTGATTCTCATTGATAAAGCAAAATCACAAAATGGTGAAAAAAAAAAAAACTAATGCAACATTTTTAACCGATTTTTTTTTTGTTTGTTTAATTATAAATTTGTAAATTCCATTTGAAAAAAACTCACTAACTATTTAGGTATTTCCATAGATATACAAAAAAATTTGAGGTTAATAAAATTACACAAACAAATATTTAGCTCATCTTAATATCCAGACTCATCATAATATTTGTGTTTTACGTTATCAGTTTAAAAAATCGTTAACATAATTCGAAAAGTTATTAACTCTATTAGAAAAAAGAAAATTAAACGACATTGCATTTAAAAATTTATATTTTACTTACCATTAAATAAATATTTAAATGCAGTGTATTTAAAAAAAAACCAAAATTTAAGACATTTAATCCATAATCTTTTTCGAGACCTGCATTTAAAACGTAAATTACCCTTTCAATATCACAAAAGAAAAAGAGAATTGACTGTAATTTTATAAAGTTTAATTATGAATTTGTAAATTCCATTAAAAACTCACTAGCTATTTAGGTCTTTCCATAGATATACATTTTTGGGGTTTATAAAATTACACAAACAAATATTTAGCTATCTTAATTTGAGACTCATCATAATATTTGTGTTTTACGCTATCAATTTAAAATCGTTAACATAATTGGAAAAATTATTAACTCTATGAGGAACAAAAAATTAAACGACACTGCATTTAAAAGTTTATATTTTACTTACCATTAAAATAAATATTTAAATGCAGTTTTTTAAACTAAGTTTCAGACATTTTATCCATAATCTATTTCGGACCAGTCATTAATAATATAGTGTTTAAAACATAACTTACCCTTTCAAGATCACTACACCATCATCCATTTCGTTTTAAATGCAATATCGTTTTCTTTTGTTTTACTAATAGAGTTAACGATGTTTTTAATTTCGCTAGCGTCTACAAATCATTCTTTTACTAACCATAACCAAAATCATTTATGATAGACATTAATGCACACCTGATTGTGATACGTCTCGGTATATCATCTTCTCTTTTTCTTTAATAACGTGGTATATCATCTTGGTAACATTAGTTTAGAAACCCGAGAAAACAAAAAAAGAGTTGAATGCACAAGTCATTTGAGATACGTCTTAGAAATCTCTTAAAAACTCGAAACTTGGCCTTGATTCAGGAGGTGATTATCGGAAGCCGCTGCTGCTGCGGAGGCCCATGGGCCGGTGAGTGGCCCAAGAACAAAGAAACGTGACTCATAAGTTTGTCTTTCCTTGAGAACCTAGTCCCACATGAGCAAACCCACTTGATATCCCCACAATGCTTCTCGTGCGTCCTAAGATCAGACAGAACCGAGAAGTGCTTCACGCTGCATCTCCTGCACATATACATTTTAGGACAATGACTCCTCTTGTAATGATTCTTGGCGCAAATCACAGATTTCAGCGGCTGAAACTTCTCGTGCCTCTGGTTCCATCTACACCCTTGTTGAGGGCACGAGTAATAATGTTTCTTCAACGAGTATTCAACTTTCTTGTCATGGCTCGTTGGGCTGATCAAGGCCTCACGTGTCTTATATTCGTCCCCGTGCGCTCTCATGTGCATCCTTAGATTCGCGTCTCTCTTAAACCCTTTACCGCAAATCTGGCAGTAATGCGTGTACTTCGCTAGTAGATCCGCTACTTCTAGCTCCAATATCTCGTAGTTCCCGGATCTTGGTTTAGAACGATGATGATCTTTTTTAGGGTTTAGGCTTTGGGTGCCGTACCAGCCAAGATTCTGGTCGGGAAACGAGATCGGCCCTCTTTCTTGGACACCAAGAAGATTGGTTGATGACTCTCGCATGAAATCATGATCCTGATCGATTTCTTGTCGGGAAAACTCCATAACCATTGCATCTGCGGTCTGATTGTTATCTATATCATTGTTGTTGTTAGATGAGATCTTGAGTTGTTGGCAAGTGTACATCATTGAAGAAGCAGCCGTGATGATCTCTTGAACCAAACTTCCGATGTTAGCCACGGCCAAAGACGTTGACCCAGAAGATTGGTTATTGTTATTAGTAGAGATCATGAAGAAGCTGACCAGAGATTGGATCCGATGGACTCTGTCTTGTATGGTAGAGAGACTGATTAGAAGAGAGAGTGAAACGTCGTCGTCGTCTTCCGATGATTTTGTTCCGGAGAAGCAAGACATTGATCCTTCTCCTATATTCATGATATGATCTTCTTGATTCGTCGGTGTAAATGAAAAATCCAACTTGAATTTTGTTCTTAATTTCTCTTTGGTTGACTCTTTAAATACTTTGTTGCATCTTTGTTTCATATATATATATGTGCCAGATTGCCTATAGAAGGATGGATTGAAGAAGACACCCTATCCTCTACCGTATAAAATAGTAGTGAGTTGTGACATACATTCACAAAACCAAAGAAAACAAATACGTGTCACGCATAGTAATAGTTTTGTTTATATGTTGGTGAATTCTTATTTTATTAACATGATATTATCCATTTTGGAAACTTCAAAAAATTGGCCAAAATTATATTATATGGGGTTAAATTTTGGAGAAAACTAATTTTTACTGATTAATAGGCCGATAGACGGTGTATAATTCTAAAATTATTATTATTAAGTAAAAGGTACAAAAGAAAAAGGGGCAATTGACGTAAAAACAAAAAGGGTAATCAGGCTCTAGAATCTGCAGATTCTCCCAACGTCCGAAGAAAGCCTAGTTATATATATTGAACATTGTATTTTATTAGTGACTTAAAAATCGAATAGACATATTAATTGGTGAAAACATTCATAAGAGAATATAAAGACAATGCTTCTCGTTTATCTGATATTTTTATAAAATGTCTTAGATCGTCCTCTTGACATTTTCATAGATCCTAATCCCTTAATTAAATACCTAACAATGTTAAGAATTGTGAGTTTTCTGGACAGTGTTTATGACATAACACAATTATACATTAATACACGAAAGTCATCATGCATGATGTTTTTCCCCCTTCTAAAAGCATCTCTCATCCATACATATTAATTATGTACATTAGGTTAAACGAACGGATTCATCAAAATATGCGATGTGATTAACTCTGGAAGTCAACTAGAGACAGCAAAAGGGGCCATCCCCACCTAAGACCTTCCTCACATAAAACCTTACGAGGAATTTGTCAGCTATATCTTAAAATAAACGAAGAAGGTCAATTCAATTTTCATTAATTAATGATTTAAACCTAAGTCAAGCTTTAGTGTTTTTTCATGGCCTTTTCTTCATGTAATTATTTGAATATACATTCATATAACTGTCAAGCTCACATAATATCTTATGTCACATCTATATCCTTTTAAAAAAAAATCTGCGTCTACATTCAATCCTCTTATCTGCTTACATGCACACATGTAAACGCGTGCTTATATGATTGGATCTTTCAGGGAATTTTAATACTATAATGTGGCCACTGGCATGGGTTGCAATTCTGTAAAATAGTTTTTCTTTTTTTCGAAAGAAGTAAGATTAATGCTGTTTTTGGGTTAGCTTTGGTGAATTATCTTTGTAAGAATGTGACGTTAATTAACGCATTCGTGTAAGCAGGCCGGTCCAAACATCTTTAATTAAGGTCTCAAGCGAAACAAAAATATTTGGTTTTTTTTTCTTGTTTAACAACATTTTGATTTTTAAAAAATATTTCTAAAAACTAACAATAATAATAGTATATCTATAATACCGTGCAAGTGGATGGATGATTAATCCTGTTTTGGAGTTATCTTTGGTGAATTCTTTTTGGAAGAATGTCACACTAATTAACGTATTGTTACTAGTGGTATATCTAGAAATAATTTTCACCGGAGTAAAAAAATATTTAAATACAAATTGCTTTTTATTCTATCTATTTTAAATATAAGATATTTTGAGTAAAAGAGCGAAGATTAAAATTTTTTTTAAAAATATATCATTTAATATTTAATTTAAAACAATCCAGTCAATCATGAAAGAGATTACGGAATACAAATAGTCATAAAACATCAAAATATATTTATAATTTGCATTGAAATATAAAAATATTTTATATTTTAAAACAAATAAAAAATCTCTAAAACATCATATATTTTGAAACTACATTATGTTATTATCATAAAATATAATTAACATCTATTATTTAGATTTTAAACCAATATTTTGTTTTTTTGTATCATTTATCAAAAAAAAAATTCCTACTTTTTGCCTCATCTATTTAATTAAAATATCTAAATTATATCTCAACAATTAAATATATTAGTATACATGTTGGATGAAAAACATACATAAGGGTTTTAGATTTATATGGAATTAATTGACACTTAACTGGAAAAAAAGAGAGGAAAATATATTTTTAGCATGGAGGCATTGATTTAAGTTTTGAAAAAACTATAATTGAACAAATATTTTTTATGCGGGTAGCTGCCATCCCCTTGTTCTAAATCCATCCGCGGATCCGCCCCTGGTTACAATAAAGGTTAGTGCGACCATTACAACTATAATGTATTTCACGTACCAAAGAAGCTTATAATTGAATGATTTTGGTAAAATCTTTATTTATTCGTGGTATACTAAAGAAAAATTGCAGTAAAGCAAAATCATGCACTCCCAAGTTATTTTATTTTGTTGGAAAAATAGAGTCAAATTAGTCTGTATAAATAAATGCTAAATTTTAAAAAGAAAAAATTACATCCAGTATCACTTTTGTCAAACAATTTTACGAAATCTACCACTTTTTCTGATATTGTAGCCAATACCACAATCCAGAGATGGAAAGACAGTTTTACCCCTACTCTCTCTTTTTTTTTTCTCTCTATCTATCTATCTCTCTCTTTCATGTTGATGGTGACAAAGACGAAGAAAGTGGTGGATGGAAACGGAGACGGTTGTTGGAGACGACGGTGAATGGTGGTGGATAGAGACGGAGACGGTGGTGGATGGTGGACAGAGACGAAGACGGAGACGGTGGACACAGACGAAGACGGAGATGGTGGTAGACAGAGACGGAGATAGTGGTTGAAGATGACGGTGGATGATGGTGGACAGAGACGGAGGCAGTGGTGGATGCTGGACAGAGACGAAAATGGAGGCGGTGAACACAGAAGGAAACGAAGACGAAGACGGTGAACACAGAGACGAAGACGGTGGACATAGATGGAGACGGTGATTAACATAAAAGAGACGGAGACAATGGTTGTGGACGGAGATGATGGTGGACAGAGAAGAAGACAGTAGTTGTGGACGGAGACGGTGTTGGACAGAGAAGAAGATGGTAGTTGTGGACGGAGATGGTGTTGGACAGAGATAGAGACGTTGGTTGTGGACGGAGCCGGAGACGGTAGTTGTGCACAGAACCGGAAACGGTGATGGATGGTGGACAGAGACGGAGACGGAGGTGGTGGTTGCGGACGGAGACGGTGGTGGACAGAGACGGAGAGGTAGTTGTGGACGAAACGGTGGTGGACAGAGACGGAGACAAAACTAAACTTGCCAAACTGATCTAAGGGTAATAATGTCATTTCAACCACGTCTACAATACGATTTATAGTAAATTTTGTAAGAAATTTTAGAATATGGTAAATTTCATAAAAATTTTGGGCAAAAATTGTAGATTTCGTAAAAAATCCTTTTTAAAAATCTAAACTACTTTAGTTTTCAACATGTAAGAAAATAGAAAATATCTGATGGACTATTGGTTTTTCCATTGTGGGATTAAAAAGGTAGAAGACCAAAAAAAAAACAAAAACAAAAAATTGTTTTTTTTTGTTTTTTGATAAAGTCCACAAGAATCTAAATGAACCAAAAGATGGTAAAGCCCAATAGATTATAGCCCGGAAAGGGAAAGCTAAATCTCCAAGTCTTTTAATCGTAATCGAAGAGCAGAGCAGATCAAATGAAGCGCGAACCAGAGTTTGCATGATTCACCGGAGATTTTCAGATTCTGATGTCGAAAGTATCAGATTCGATTTCTTATTATACCGTCGATTCTAGACAGAACGGAATCCGAAGCATAGATCGGCGGCGTGATCCGAAATTCCAATCGGAAAATAATATCGGCGGCGAGTGGTAATCGCCGGAGGTTGGTTCGTAATTTATACCTTCAATGTCATTTTTCATCGTCTTCTTCACTTTTGGCATTGTCAGTTATAGTTTGGTGGACCCGTAAATTAGGAGAATTAAGTTGTAACCTGAAAAAAAAAAAAAAAAAACCTAACAGTATAAGCAGAAAAGCCTTTTTAATCCTGTTTCTCGTTAGTTCTTGTCCATTAACGATTTACTATTCTTAGGGGTTTTTCAAAACCCAGATGAATATTTCGTTTCCGTTACCCAAACTGTAAGAAAAAAATCGATACTTTATATTAAAAAACAAATCTTTGTAATCTGTCTATCTGATCATATTTCTCCTGCAATTTCTTTCTTTGTTGGGACTTTTTTTTTCTTTTTCATTCATCAATGGAGTTTGGAGATGATAAGATGCTTTACATGAGAGACACATGGAGAGAAGGAAACATGATCTGCGATGTTTTGCCTCTCAATCCTAGCTCTAATGGTGTTTGGCCTGCTCCCAAATTCTCAGATCCTAATATCAACACTGATTTCTGGAATTACACGTTTCCACACATTCAGATGATTTTTCTCGTCATCTCTTTCCTTTGGCAGTTCTTGCATTTCTTCCTCCAACGGCTCGGCATGATCCGTTTCACTTCCCATATGCTTGTGAGTTTATAATTCGAAATCTCAAAACATTGTTATTTAGGATCTATCTTGATGAGGTTTGTGTTTTTTGTAGACTGGTGTTCTCTTAAGCAAGTCGTTTCTAAAGGAGAACTCAGCAGCGAGACGATTCTTCTCTACAGAGGATTACAAAGAGATTGTGTTTAGTCTTATTTCTGCTTGTTCCTACATGATGTTCTGGTTCTTGATGGGAGTTAAAATGGATATGGGTTTGATCCGAACCACGGGGAGGAAAGCCATAACCATTGGTATCTCCTCTGTGTTACTCTCGACTTTGGTTTGTTCCGTTATCTTTTTCGCTAACCTGAGGGACGTAGGAACGAAAAAATCAGACCATATGCTCAATTCTTTGGAACCCGTCATGATTTACTCGATCCAATGCCTTTCGTCTTTCCCGGTTGTGGGGAACCTTCTCTTTGAGCTCAGGCTACAGAACTCAGAGCTCGGTCGTCTTGCAATCTCTTCTGCTGTGATCAGTGATTTCATCACCTCGGTTCTTGCTTCAGCTCTCATCTTTATGAAGGAACTCAAAGACGAGCAAACGCGGCTCGGGAGTGTGTTTATAGGAGATGTTATTGCAGGGGATCGTCCTTTGAAGCGAGCAGGCATAGTGGTTCTCTTTGTTTGTGTTGCCATATATGTTTTCAGACCATTGATGTTCTACATTGTTAAAAGAACGCCTTCTGGTCGACCCGTCAAGCCAATGTACCTAACTACGATCATCGTTATGGTCTCTGGATCAGCCGTCCTTGCGAATTGGTGCAAACAATCTATTTTCATGGGACCTTTCATCTTAGGTCTCGCTGTTCCTCATGGACCGCCTTTAGGATCTGCAATCGTTCAGAAGTTCGAGTCAGCTATATTCGGCACTTTTCTTCCATTTTTCATTGCTTCATCTTCTACGGAGATCGACATTTCGGCTTTACTTGATTGGGAAGAACTCAATAGCATTATACTCATCATGGTAACATCTTTCGTCGTCAAATTCATCTTAACCACTCTTCCTGCTTTGTTCTACGGTATGCCAATGGAAGACTGCTTCGCTATCTCTCTTATCATGTCTTTTAAAGGAATCTTCGAGCTCGGTGCCTACGCATTAGCCTTCCAAAGAGGGGTATGCATACACAAATATACCCTTCCATAATCTATATTCAATACAAAACTATATCTCATGTCTATGCTTTTCAACTTTGCAGTCTGTCCGTCCCCAGACCTTCACCGTCGCATGTCTTTACATAATGTTGAATTCCGCAATCATACCTCCGACCTTGAGGTACTTATACGACCCTTCGAGGATGTACGCAGGGTACGAAAAGCGGAATATGCAGCACCTGAAACCGAACTCCGAGCTAAGGATTTTGTCTTGCATTTACAGAACCGATGATATAAGCCCAATGATTAATCTTCTTGAAGCTACTTGCCCGTCCCGGGAATCCCCTGTAGCAGCCTACGTCCTCCACTTGATGGAGCTCGTAGGACAAGCTAATCCGATCTTCATTTCCCACAAATTGCAGACTCGCAAAACAGAAGATATGTCTTATTCAAACAATGTTGTTCTCTCCTTTGAAAAATTCCGTAAAGATTACTACGGATCGGTCTTTGTAAGCACCTACACGGCCTTATCTATGCCCGATACGATGCACGGAGACATATGCATGCTTGCACTAAACAACACTACTTCTCTCATACTCCTTCCCTTTCACAAGACTTGGTCTGCACACGGATCCGCTATCATCTCAGACAGCAACATGATCTGGAACCTTAACAAGAGCGTTCTACAAGTGGCACCGTGTTCTGTCGGAATCTATGTCTACAGAAGTAGCCATGGACGGAGAAATATCAATGACACGGTTTTAAACTTGTCCTCTTACCAAGTCTGTATGATCTTCCTAGGCGGTAAGGACGATAGAGAAGCCGTGACGCTTGCGACGCGGATGGGCCGTGACCCTAGAATTAACATTACCGTTGTCCGAATGATCACTGCTGATGAGAAAGCAAGAGAAAACTCGGAGTGGGATAAAATGCTTGACGATGAACTGCTTAGAGATGTGAAGAGCAATGCATTAGCAGATATTCTCTACACCGAAAAAGCGGTCGAAGACGCGTCCGAGACATCGGGTTTGCTGAAATCGATTGCGAACGATTTCGATATGTTCATAGTGGGAAGAGGGAAAGGAAGGAAGAGTCTGTTCACGGATGGGCTTGAGGAATGGAGTGAGTTTAAGGAGCTTGGTGTTATAGGAGATTTATTAACTTCACAAGATATTAATTGTCAAGCTTCTGTTTTGGTTATACAACAACAACAACTTATGATTTAATTAGGTCAATATATTCTTTCTTACGACACACGATTCATTTGTAATTTTACCCTTTTTTTTCATTTTAGTCTTAGAAATTTTATTGTGAGAAGAGTATTCTTTTGTAAATTCCATTTAGTCCATTCAAATTTGACTTTTTACTTCTTCTTTTTTTTTTGGAAAATAAAAGTTTTATTCCAAATAGACAACACCAAAAATAAATTTTAATTACCATTTTAAAGTTATATCACAAGTTTGCATTTATGTAGGATCTCAAAATTTAGTACAAGTTTGACCGATAAAAAAAAAAGTTTAGTATAATAACAACCCTCCTAAAACTATATTGCGGCATTTCTGGAATTCTGAGGCTTTTGATGGTAATTTAGAAAAAAGATAAATATGTTGAATGTGGTTTTCTTATAATTGTCCAGAAATCAACTGTGCATATTAATTAGTTTTTTTTTTTGTATTAGAGCTCAGGTGAAAGCTGCAATTTGTTTTTTGCTAGGCTAAGTAACTATAAAACTAATTGACAATAAATTGATTCATCCATGTGATTTATAATCTACAATGTATGTGTGATATTCTAACATTTACCCATTATGTGAATATAATTTAACTTTTTTTTGCTGAGATCATTGACAAGTTACTCTCATTCATGTTGTTGCTGTTGTTGAACTACTAAAACAGAAACCCTAGTTCTTAGATCTTTAGACGCAAGCAAATCTCCGATGATTCCTAACTCCGGAATCTCCATCCACTCCGCCAATCCCAAGAAATCCAGTACCTCATCGTCGTGATCTCTCCCTACAATCATCAACTCATAGTCTTCCGCCACCAATCTGACGGTGGTGGCCACCGCCGGACCACCGTTGACTATCTTCTCCCTATAGGAGAAATTATCGGCGCTGGAATAAGTTTCTTTCAAGCCACTCAAGACCTCATCATCAACAAGGTAATCCCAATTCTTGAACTTCTCTGGTTCTTCACCAGACACAAATCTGATCACCGTGAGACGCACTCTCGGATTCTGTCTCATCCATTTCGCAAGCGAGAGCGCCTCTCGATCATCTTTACCTCCAATGAAGATCACACCTACGTTAACTATACCATTAGTCCTTTTCTTGTTCTTCAAGTTACCTTTATGGTAGCCTCGGTCGTTGAGTATTCCGATAGAGCAGGGAGCTCGGTCGAGTAGAGAAGCGTTCACACGTCTGATCATCATATCGTCCGATTCATATACTCCATCGGGTGACCATTTTCGTCCCGAGGGAATGATGATCATCGATGTGAGGTGGTCTAAAGCGAGATTGCAAATGTCTTGATGCATTACATGCTCGTGAGAGTAAGCTGTGAAGGAACTAACAGTCGTAGATCCCCAGTTCTCTTGTTGAAACTCCGTGAACGCGAGCATCATTGTTTGGATGTAAGAGTTTTGATGCAACCGCGGTTTTGATCGCCTGTCGTGCGGTATCAAGACGGGAAACGCACGTCCCGCGAGTTTCACGAGGTGTAACACCGTGACCGCGATGACTCCTCTGTCTTTATTCTCGTGGTTTACCGGCAAAGAAAGCAATCGAAGCAGCGAGATCGCGCCTGAGATGTTGTCCGGTTTGTGCAAACAAGTTAGAATCTTGAGATCTGAGTTTGATTTTAGATGCATAATGTTTCTCTTGACATATCCAATATACTTCCTCTTTGGATCGTATAGTGCTTTTACAATAGTAGGCAAAATCCCTGCGTTCAATAGCACATAAATCATCAAGAACGTGTTCGTTGCTTGCGAAAGACTCTGTGTAAAAAAAAACATTCACCCATTAATTCGAAATCACGAGGCTAAGATATACATGTGGTGTGAGTTAGGGTGTTTAATAAAAGATTTATTACCCATTTTTTTGCGGCGTTTTCGAAGAAGCATAAGTCAACAAAACCCTTATAGTTCATGATAGTGGCGAGGATAATGGATTCTCTAGTAGGCAACTTGCAGATCAAGCAAGGTACAAAAGAGGCAATCCATTTCACGGCCAATGTAAAACCCACCAGAAATATGTTAAAGGATATGTCATCGAACGCATACAGTACCCTTAAAATGTCACCTTTCATGGTAATGACCGCGATCGAAATCGGGAAAAATATGTTTGTAATTAAGCTTTCAAACTTGGCCTCTAAGGCTGATCCCAGAGGCGGTCCGTCTGGGATCGCCATCCCAACCAATAAAGCTCCTACAACGTGGATTTGGTTGAATGTCGTTGTGTAAATGCTCGCCGCGATTGCAATCATGATTGTTCCGTATAAGTATTGTTTCGGTACGGGCTTGCCTTCTGGGGTACTGTCGGCTATCCATTGAGCCGTAGGCTTGATGATGAATAGGATCACAAGAACTAAGATGATCATTGCCACTGCGTCGCGGTTGGCTGTTCCGGGAGATACGTTCCTGCATGACCGTTTCAAACTATTATAACAAATGTTTGAAAATTCATTAGATATAGATAGCATTTTCATATAAATTCATTATTTTTTTCTTCTATAAATATATCATGCGGATCGTCTAGATAGATTGATCTGTCATCCAAGAAATAGTTAATTTTTTGTTGACCAATTTTTTAACCAGTTTTATCAAAATTAGATCACTTATTATGCGAATGGTATGTAACCATCCGGCTTCAAACTCACATAATAGACCAAAAAAAAGTTCTTTTTATTAATCTTGATATCCAAAAGTTTATGCGAATGCACCAATTAAACGCCTAAAACGATATCTTGCATACCTGTATGTTCCTACGTAGGAGACGCACACCAGATTGATAAATCCGAGGAGATCGTTGACGGCGGCGGTAGATATGGCGAGGCGGCCGAGCTCCGAGTTTGGAATCTTGAGCTCATATACGAGGTGGGTTACGACCGGTAACAGCGTTAACGCTTGAACCGCAACAATCACGGTGCGTTCTGTTGGGGCCATTCTCAGAGGCATATAGAGAGGATCACCCTTGTCGATACGAAAGTTTCTGAAGGCTAATCCGGTGATCATAGTCACGAGAAAGGACGAAACCGCGATGGCAATCGTCCGTTTTTCGATTTGAAACGCGGCTCTTTTGTTTGTCTTGACACCCATCAAGAACGTGAACATTATTAACCCGAACTTGGCCACACCTTCCAACGCTATGTTTCCGTCCAATGCCACGTCCAAAGATAACCGGTCCGAAGAAAACTCCAGCAAATCAATCAGTTGAGGTCCCAGAAGCAAACCGGCCTAATTAAAAAAAAAAGAAAAAAAACCAAAGACTTGTTACTTGTGATACAAGAAATCATATACTTGTTACTTGCGATACAAGAAAGCATGATTTTGTCCCGAGTTTTTTAACTTACAAGCATGTGGGAGACGAACTGTGGTATGCCAATACATCTGAGAAACATATTACATAAGACGACGAAAACGAAGATGAGAATGATTTGCATCTCAAGAAGAGGCAATGCATATCCGAAGACGACACTCGGAGTTTCATAATTTTCCACGATTCCGTAAGAAGAGATGTTGAAAAACGCAGCTCCGTAACAAACTTTGGCGTTGCTATGCGGCGGCCAAGGCGCAGGAGCTAGTGCTGGTCCTGGAGAATCGGTCATGACGATGAGGGTAGGTAATGACAGAGATATGTTTTTGTCAAATTTGTTCAGATCGATTTTGTTTTTTTCCTACGCTCAAGAGTTTTGTTTCGATCTATTTGTCTTTTGTTTCGTCTTAACAAAAAAAAATATTCAACAACGTAACTGTTTGTTTGAAAAGTTGTTGCTGTGGTCTCTCAATAGTTGGCGCTTCCCTTTTGACCAGATTTTGTTTAAAAATATAATATTGTTACGTTTTAGCTGTACATATATACTTATCACAAATACACTATACAAACCAAGCTTACCAGAGGTACGTGAAAAATACTGAACAAAATAAACCGATATAAAATTGAATATATTATATATAGACCAAGATATTGTTAGTAGATGCGATTTAAGAGATACGAATTGAGAGCCTTGTGGTCCTATAGATTAAGATACGGTTAACCACACAATAGATCAGAATTGTGATGGATTTGACCGATCCGGTTTTGTCAGAGTTGGTTCTACATGGAACGATTTAAAAATTGGTCCTGACTAAGTTCTTAGGGTCTTGAGAAATTAGACTCGACTCCGAGACAAAAAACTTCCCAAGAGGTTTTGACCTACCAACATTTTTGTAAATGCAGTAATAATGGTGGGATTTATACATCGGATGGTAAATTTTTTGATATTATATAAGATTGATTTTACCGGTTTTATCATTGACAAAATAAAATAAAAAATGTAGCGGTTTTGACAATGCAAACATTGATACTACTATTCACTAAGGTTCATAATAAAAGATGTTTTAGGAAAAAATAATTTGTTTTATTTTATTTGCTGTTTTAAACATTTTAAATGCAAAAAGTTAATTATTATTATAATTTTTTTTTTGGGTGAAAATTTGTATTATTTAGTTTATTTATTTTATTAGTCGTATTATTTTTAGATAGATAAATAAATGATGTTTTAATTTAAAAAATAATAAAAAATGTTTTTTTAATTTATGTACGAAACTCTTAAAAATCTTTTAAAGTGAAACAAAAGAAATATTAAAGATTGGCTAGCAGTAGGGGACAATTTGTGTAGGAGAAAGCTAAGGGCAGAGAAAGATTACCCCAAATGTGGAGAAAATGCAGAAACCGTGAATCATGTTCTCTTTCTCTGCCCAATTGCAAGAGTAGCATGGGCATTGTCACCTTTAGCAGTGATAATGTTTCCTACTCCCTCTGATTCCATCTATACCAACTTTGGATCATGCTTATTTCGAGAGATCAAGGATGAATAAACGACTCATAGACTCAAGCTCTTCCCATGGCTGGAGGATTTGGAAGACCTGAAATGATCTTTGCTTCAATTCTCCACCAAACAGAGTGATGCCCATCAACTCCTTGACAAATCCGTTTAAGACCAAATAGAGTGGGAAGAGGCAAATGAGTCTCAAAACAATGTTCCCCGAGAGAAGTCATCCCAAACACACTACAAGAAAAATGCTCAGAACCGACGGCAAATCCCGTCGGAAATCCATTGGAAAAAGTTTTTTTCAACAGATTTCCGACGGAAAAATACCGTCGGTTCTAAGTCATCGGAAATCAGTTTTAGTCGAAAATCCTTTGGAAATTTCCGACAGACAAATTCGTCGGAAAACAGTCAGAAATTTCCGATGAATTACCGATGAAAATAGTCCGAAAAACTTCCGACGGATCTCCGACATAACTTTTACGACTGATTTTCGACACAACGTTTCCAACGGAAAGTTTTCGATAGATTTTCGATGGATTTCCTAATCTTTTTTTTAAATATAGAAAATAATAAAAAATATATCAATTAAAACTAAAAATCAAAATTCAGAAAAAATAAAATAGTTCTAAATAAAAATTAAAATAACAATAAAAATATAGATTGTTTTTAAAATAAAACCGAACTAGTTAAATATTCCGGAGAAATTGGTCCTCATAATTTCCTTCATCTGCTTCAACTCCTCATGGGTCGAGTTGTGTTCACTCTTTAACTCCTCTTGCTTTTTGTCCAATTCATCGACCTTCGCTTCACGTTCCTAAACCACGTCGGTAAGCCTTTGGATCTCAAACATGTACTCCGAAAAGAATGATTGAGAAGCCGAAGAGGAAGAATCTGCTTCAAGGTTTGGAAGTCCGCCCAATCGAACAATGCGGCCCTTGACTTTGCGAGTTTTCTACGAGAAATTTTAAATATTATGAGAACGGAAGTACAAAAAACCTCACGAATATAAAAAAAAATTTTAACAGATTTTTTTTTAATTTTCAAAAAATATATATATATAAAGATGTTAAAGTTATAACTTTAAAATTAAAAACATTTTTCAAAAAGAGTTTTCTATAAAAGTTTTGTATTTATTAAAAAGTTTTATACAAAACGTTTTAAAAAAACGTTTTTCAAATTCGTTTTTTTTATAAAACGTTTTTTATAAATATAATATATATGGTAAATACTTATAACACAATTTTAATTTATCAAAATAAAATAAAAACCACATCAAAATCTCTAATCTCATAAAAACACATCCTAAATTACAATATTAACAAAACAAACATTCACAACACCTAACAACTAACAATCTCATTCCAATCCTAATTTCTAACCACCTTACACTAACAAATTTCTTCAAACTAACAATCTAATATACATTTACATAACTAAAACCTTGAAAAACAAAGAAAAATTATCAAACTTACGTGTTTGACATGATTTGGGTGGAATTGTTAAGGGATTCCATGAGATTCGGACTGAGATTATCGATTTTGGTAGAGAAAAGAAGGAAAAATCGTTTTAGAGAGAGAGAGATTTGAAGAAATGAAGAAAAAAATCTGATTTTTTTGTATTAATCGAGAATTTCCGATGGCCATATTTGTCGAAATTCCGTCGGTTTCTAAAAAAAATTTCGTTTTGGCGGTGAACATTCCCGCGTAAGCGAAACGAAAAAATTAAGTCCGTCGGAAATTTCCGATGAATTTCCGACGGACTTGGAATATGGTTCAAAGTAGCTAAATCCGTCAGAAATTTCCGACGGCTTTCTGACGGATTTAAGGTATATTTAGAGTTTAGGGTTTGGAATTTAGTAAAAATTATTTAGTAACCCATAAGTTACATATTTTAATCTTATAAGATATGAATAAACCAACCTAACAATGTTTTATATAGTTTTATACTTTTACAACTTCAAACTTATACATTTTACAAAGCATTTCATATAACTTATACTAACACTTCCATTAGAAATCTTAATTTTGGGAATTTTACAAAACACATACAAATGAAGGTAATTTTATATTTTTACATGCTAGAGGTAATGTATATGCATTGGAGGATATTTACCTACGTCTACGACAAATTTTAAACGAAACCCTAAACTCTAAACCACATTTTTGAAGTAGCCGTCGGAAATCTGTCGAAAATTTCCAATGGATTTCTGACGACCACTTAACAAATGTGGTTTTGGGGATAAACGGTTCTGTTTTTCGTAGGAAATATGTCGGAAATTTGCGACGAATGGCGGCCGTCGTAAATTTGTCGTAAATTTTTGACGGATTTCCGACAGAAATACATCTGTCGGAAATTTCGACGGAGTTTTCTTCCGTTGAAAAAATATCAGAAATCCGTTAGAAATTTCCAACGGTTTGATGTCCATCGGAAATTCCGTCGGAATTAGGCATGTTTTCTTATAGTGACATGAAATGGCAGCCTCCACCCTCCCAATAGGCTCAAATGTAACATTGACGCATCATGGGAAACAGATTATTCAAAATGTGGCGTTGGGTGGATCCTTAGAGATGACCAAAGAATGGTTAGGTGGTATGGTGCTAAGGCATTCCCACGATTAAGATCTCCCTTAGAGGCTGAAGCTACAACCCTTGTCTTGGGTGAACAACTTGGGATATAAAGATGTTTTGTTTGCCAGTGATTCGAAGCACTTGTTGCAAGCTATTGAAAACCCAATGGAATGGAAGAGGCTAATAGTAAGTACCTAAATCAATTTTATGTCAAAGAATCAATTTTTTTGTTATTAATCGATTTTTATATATCATTCCTTGTAACAGTGTTTTGAGTGATGAGAATAAAAAAGAGTGGACCCATAATGAGTCAGCAAGAGGGAAGATCCTATCCAATCCTATTCTGTTCTGCTTTTTAAAAGATCTTAGAATAGCAACTAGCTACTATTCAAAGACCCTAGAATAGCAAGTTGCAACCAATCGTGTGGAATTTTGTTGCCCAACAAAAATATATCTTTGCAACTTGCTATTATTATTAATGATTTACTACCATTTTTGGTTATGGAAGTTTAAAAGTCTTAAAGGTTTTTTAGTTGTCAAAGTTTACATTTTTGAGATAAAACTTACTAATTTTTTTTTATCAACATTTTAAGAAAATTTACCCTAAAATTCAAATTTAATATGTGATTAGACGTGAAAGAAATGCACGCATTTTTACTGTATCCGTATTCCGACAGAAAATTTGTTGAAGTTTATTGATCGGAGAATTCGTAACACTTGTTTCGCAAGAAAACATATTTCTAGATTCAAGGATTTTCTAGTATTGTGGTTTCAACACTAGTCATCTCGTTAGTTTTTGTTCAACCCGATTTGTCAATGTCATTATAAAGCATTTTTTATCTTTTTCGTTAATGTATACGTCCCCTTAAAATTAAGGGTTAATTTAACCAATAACCAAAACAATAATAATAACGAAGTAAATAACCAAAAACTCTAAATTTTGTGGGTGTGATTGTGCCACATAAGATAATTTTGATTACTTGTTGAATTATGTTTTTTTTCTTGGTTATAGGGTTAATTATTCCTAAAATGAATAGAAAACCAGAAATTGTATATATATATTTTTTTTTAAATCTGTGATTAGGCGAAGTTAAATATCTGGCGTGTTGTCGAGTCATCTCGCTCATCTCATACAAATAAATATACACCTGACTTACCTTTCGTCTCTGCAACTTCACCTAAATCTGATTAACAAACGTCAAGCCATTTCTTCAAATTACGGTTTTTTTTTTTTTTTTATCTTTCGTTTACGCTCGACGAATTTTCAGTTCTGGGTCTGTCACGGATTAGGGTTGATTTGAAGTAGGAAAGATCAAAACTTGAAGTAAACATGGAGATGGGTTTTCAGGAAAATGAACAAAATCAAGAATTTGCCTCTCAGGTTGCGAATCTAATGGAGATTGGATCCGGGCATTACGGGTAAAGAACATCCATCGATTTCGTTTTCGATTTTTTTTTCAAGTTATCGAAGCTAAATTTTACATCTTTACTTGAATTTGATCTTTGTTGTTTTCCCCCAATTTTATCAATGTGTATGTTTAGGTGCTCACATTATAGAAGACGATGCAAGGTTAGAGCACCGTGTTGTGACGAAATTTTTGATTGCAGACATTGCCACAACGAAGCTAAGGTATAAACTAATATTAAAGGAATGATCTTTATCTTTTTTACTTCCACTTGACAAGAAAAATTGCACTTTTAGCTTTATTACCGACCATATTCTAACTGATTTTCAAGTTTAGATATCAACATCCATTGTTTAGGACTAATGTGTTTTGTTTGTTTTAACAGGATTCTCTTCAAACCGAACAGCTTCATAGACATGAGCTTCCTCGACATGAAGTTTCAAAGGTTTTTAACATTCAGATTGAGAATTCTGAACATTTTGATTATGTTGGTTTCACTGTAATAACATTTTTTGTGGCCTTGATTCGGTTTTTCAGGTCGTATGCTCGCTTTGTGAGACAGAACAAGAGGTGAGAATTGACATTTTTGATATACGAATTTTATTTGCTTAAACTTGTTTCTTGATGCTGACCTCTGATTGTTTTTCTTCAGGTCCAGCAAAACTGCTCCAATTGTGGTGTATGTATGGGGAAGTACTTCTGCTCGAAATGCAAATTCTTCGACGATGATGTAAGCTTTTTAATCGAGTTATCTCTCTTTTCTTATAACCGGAATTTGTACCAATGAGACTCCAAATTGGTTTGTTTCAGCTTTCCAAGAAGCAATATCACTGCGATGAGTGTGGGATTTGCCGGTATATAAACTGAAATTTGTGATTTGTGCTTACCTATTCAAAAACAAAGCCTTGTCATTTGGTAACTAATTGTTGATATGTAATCTTCTGATGTTGGTTTAATAGGACAGGAGGAGAAGAAAACTTCTTCCATTGCAAAAGATGTCGTAAGAAACAAAACCCCGTGTGCTTGTTTCTACAAATGCTCGCGTCTTCTTTGTTTGGAGATTTTAAATTTGTTTCCTTGGAACAGGATGTTGCTACTCTAAGGTAATGGAGGACAAACACCGATGCGTCGAAGGCGCAATGCATCACAATTGCTCGGTTTGTTTTGAGGTAAAAGAATCAAACCCACCCGTTTCTTATTGCAACATAACGATGTCCTGATTTGGGTTTTATTTGTTCTCAGTATCTGTTTGATTCCACAAGAGATATCACGGTCCTGCGGTGCGGTCACACTATGCATTTAGAATGCACGAAAGATATGGGGCTACATAACCGGTAAAACAACTCTCCAAGTCTTTTTATGCAACCGATGAAGGAAGTCATGATTGATAAACAAAGATTAAAACTTTTCTTCGATTTTCTTGATGAGTTGTGTAGATACACATGCCCTGTATGCTCCAAGTCGATATGTGACATGTCCGATTTGTGGAAGAAACTTGATGAAGAGGTAAGGCTTCATGATCTAATGTTCGATCTCTTGTATAGTCTCTTTATCTTCATTAAGTTTTTAACATTCAAAACTTTTCAGGTTGCTGCATACCCAATGCCAAAATTGTATGAAAACAAGATGGTAAACAAAATCAAATTCTATAATTGTATTCTCGTGCATCTGTGTATACGCATTTTGATTTGGATTTAAAATGTGGTGTTGACTCAGGTATGGATTCTCTGCAATGATTGCGGCTCAAACACGAATGTTCGGTTTCATTTGATCGCGCATAAATGCAGTAGCTGCGGTTCCTACAACACAAGACAGACGCAGAGAGGCTCTGAAAGTCACTCTTGCTCCTCTGGAGTGCCTCAGGTTGTTGGTTCGACCGGTTAACTTAATTACCTTAACCAAAGCTGGTGTGGTGTCTGAATTTCTCAAGGGAGATTATTTGTACTTTCTTAAGTATTAATATATCAGTCAAATCTGGTTTATATCAGCACAAATTTCAAACGTAGATCTGAGATATTATGGCCCCTAAACATAATGATCATAATGAATTAAACTTTTATAAAAGTGATACAAAATCTAGTGTTATTCAAAATTTTAAAATAAATCATTTGAAAAGAATTCATGGGATTTTAGACAACAAAAATTTTGTTAAAATTGTCTACTAACAAAAACGGAATTAAGCTCTTAATTAGCAAATACAATCTGAGTAAATCCTTATTAAAGCTTTTGTCCATCATCGTCCGTGGAGAGGGAGATCTGATGTAGGAGAAGTAGATTACGATTGTTTGAGTATGAAGCTAAGAGGTAAATCAATAGAGTGGACTTGTGAAAATGAATAGAATATTTTGAGAATTCAAGGTTTAATCAAAAGTTCTAAACATGGAAAAATGAAAGAAAAAAACAGGAATGAAGAGATGTCATCAAGAGTAGTAAGAATCATGGTGGTACAATGTGGAGGTTAAATTAAAGATGCATTAGCAACTAAAGCTTAACTTCTCTCAATTATTCATTGCTTGAAGTCTCTCATTTGTTCTACTTTTGCTCTTTCTCTCTTGCATAGGTCAATGAACATACCTACCGATTATAAATCTAACATAAAAAGATGGATGACTGAAACTACAAAAAAAAACAAGTTTAGCTCTGTGAAACATCATCCTATGTTTGAAGATTGGACACATGCAATTCTTTTATCGAGTTTGGATGTATGTTTCAATGTTTACAGTCAACAAAACAAAAATAAATCAAAGTGGAATATATGGTTAGTAATCAGAACGAATAAAACACAATAATTATAAAACATAGCCAATATATCAAACAAAGCTAAATTGGTTCGCCCTAGGACAAACAAATTATTAATAAGTTTAACAACGTTAATATATATCACAATATGGTGTGTTTTATCAATTTGATTATGTTAATATATATCACAATATGGTGTGTTTTATCAATTTGATTATGTTAATATCAAAAACAAACAAAAGAACAAAGATTGGCGTTTAGAGTGGATAATCACCTAGCCTCAATAATTTTTTTTATTGTCTATAAAAATCTAAAACCCATCGAAATCATAGAAATCCACGTTCCAATGCACCCCATTTATATATTTAAAAAATATATTATTCTATTTTCTTTCAGGGAAAGAGTGAGAGAGATCAGAGAAGCTAGTGGTGAAAAATAGTTAATTTATGGGAAATTATGGGAAATTACTAAGTGATTGTTTGTTACTTCGCTTATTTTATTAGGATTTGAATCCCATGTCCGACATTCAGAAAACAATTTTAAATAAAAATAAAATAAAAAGCACAAATGATTTATAGTAGTTTATCTTCGATGTGAGAGATATGTCATCTTTCCGCTATTATGTATTTCACTATGATCAAATTTTTTTGAAGAGTTACAACATTTTTCTCTCTTTTTTGGTTCTCTATTTTTCTTACTTCTAAAATTATATTTTTTTTAAAATGGTTACTTCTCCCGGATCACCGAAAATTATATAGGAAAATGTATCTATTTAGTTTAGGAAATATCTCCTTTTTATTATACTGATCAAGGTGAATCAATCCATGAGTTGACGATGTCACCCACAAAAACAAAAAGTTTCCATGAGTTGACTATGTATTTTGACATAAAAGCTTATGTAACATGGTTAGATGGACAAGAAGATGACTTCAGGACCCACCCGAACCGACAAAGAAATAGCTTTTGGTTGTTGGGCCTTACAAACGACTTCTCACCCATCTTCTCTAAAACAATATTAAATAAAATATCTCAAAGTTATAAATCATTCAAGCGCACCCCTACAACCACAAGTGCCACAAGAAAAACCTCTTAAATTACCAAATTTCAATTACTACAGAAAAACAAATTACATTATGAAGACAGGAAGAACATAACATCACATTAGAGAAGAGAAAAAGCTTACCCTTTTCAGGCAATGGCTTGTCTGTAAACAATGGATCCATAATCTCAGTTCCTGAGACTTCTTCAAGCTGAGATGTTGGTGAATTCATGACATGATCAGTGGCTGACATAATGCTTTCTTCGCAGCAATCCGAGGATGAGAAGCTCTTGTTGGATCCTCAGTTTTTGTTGAAGCTGCACTTGTTCATCTTCAATGCTTGAAGCTCCTGATAAAGGAGGAGTCATATATGATTTTGCTGCTGATTACCGCAGATTGATTTCATCCAATGTTTTAAGAAACTTCATGCATCTACCATCTAATTTTCAAACTGCCATCTCCTATAAATTTCTCCAGAAGTAAGAAAACTAAATGACTAAAATCGGAGACCAAAGCAGATCAAAATTTGATAAAACAAAACTTGCGAGAAGCTTCAGATGAAATCTCCGTAATTTTAGATCTTCATATAATCGAGTTTTCGAGAGCGTTAGTGTCGTAAAGCTTTAGTCGGCCTAATTAAGACTCTACTATATATAAATAAATATATATTATATATATATATATATTTATATTTATATTTATAAGGGTAATTGCATTATATAACTATGCATAATTGTATAATTAAATAATTATAAGAGAGAAAGTTAGTGTGCACTATTTAAAAAAGAAAATACTACATTAACCTCCTCATTTAAATTATTTACAAAAAAATGCCATTTATCAGAAAACTATTTTTTGACATTAGAATGCCGACAACATTGGTCATCTAACATTGTTCATCTGACGTCGCGGACACTATTCATCACATATGCAACAATAAAGAAGCTTTAATTTGGATGGTTATATATTTGATTAACACGATAAATTATATTATATATCGATAACTTTAAATAATATGTGTTAAAATCATTGTTATCATGCTACATGATTTCGTATAGTGTTAATATATTAAATAACGATACAAACATTTATTTGTTGTGACAATTAGCTATTGTTAAAATGATATACCAAAAAATAACAAAAACATTTATTTACATACTAAACATGATATTCATGTTTTATATGGTGTAATAATTTTATTTAACACAATACAAAACAAATCAAAGTTATGTAACAGTGTTTATCGATGTAAGCAAATATACAACATGTTAAATGTTTAGTATCGTATTAAATAATGTTTTACACCATGTAAAACATGACTATCAAATTTAGTATGTAAATGAATGTTTTGTTATATCATTTTAACAATAGGTAATTGTCACAATAAATAAATGTTTGTATTGTTATTTAACATCTTAACACTAGACAAAATCATGTAGCATGATAATAATAGTTTTAACACATATTATATAAAATTATCGATATATACAATAATTTATCATATTAATCAATAGATAATCATCTAAATTAGAGCTTGTTATTGTTGGATATCTGATGAATAGTGACATCGAAAACTAAATAAACAGTGTTTACGATGTCAGATGAATAGTGTCATCAGCATACTCACATTAAAAAAAAAAAATTGTGATCAATGGCATTTTTTGTAATTTATCTAAATGAAGAGGATAATTATAGTATATATATTTTTTCTCTTTTATTAATTTCTTAATTTTTGAATCAACAATGTTATAAACTTAATAAGATAATCTTGTATGGATATTTATTAAATTGACCCTATTTATAAACATTAAAAAAAAATTGATCTATATTTTTCGGCAAAAAAATAAAGGGAATATTCCATCCCCAAAATCTCTTATAATATAAAATCTTACAAACCCTAACACATCAAAATCTTAAATTACTCTTTCTAGATGAATAATTTAGAGCGAGAAGCAAACAAAAAACAAAGATTAATTCGTGAGGGGAAAAGAATTCAACAAAATGAACTCGAAAACACAGAGTTAATTCTGAAAATCTTTCAAAGTTTTGAAATCGATGAAAGGGCTCTTACGCAACCTTACAAAGGTCCTGAGTACTATAGAGTTATGGCATGGACGGACATAGAAGAAGAAGAATACGGAACACAGGTGGTGGAGTCTTTCAAAGGCTTCTCTTGCTTTAATACAAAACTTGTGATTCCGTTAGAATCTCATGCACATCAATATCTTTACATTGAATTGCTTAAAGGACTTTCGTGGAGAGATCCAGGAACATCGGACGGTACTATTGTGATAGGTCGTGCGAAGATTCAATTGCCTCCTTGGACTAGCCGTGGCGAATTCAAATCTAAGGTCAACCTCGTCGGTTTGAACAGTGATCGATGTGTAGTGATTAAGGGAAACCTAGAATTGTCTATGCAACTTCATAGGTATGTGACATTATGAATATTATCTAATTAGCTTTTATTCTTCGGATAATGAATTGGGTTTTTTCTTTGATTTCAACTCTCTTTTTTAAAAAAAAAATTTCTGGTTTTGATCTTTAATTATTAAGAGTTTTTATAAGTTGTGTTTGATTTGATACGACTTCTCTTATTTTAGCCAGTATTATATTATGAATAAGCAAGTCAATACACAAATTTCTCTCTCGTTTCCTACTTCTCTTCTCTCACTCGTGTTTCGATTTATTTTGACATTCATAATTTATGGCTACATGGACAAGAAGATCCGGTTCTAGATTTTCGGGACCCACCCGAACCGACAAAGAGATGGCTTTTGGACCTTTTGGTTGTTGGGCCTTACCAACGACTTTCTCACCCATCTCCCACTAAAACATGTCAAAGTTACAAATCATTCAAGCACACCCCCCACAAATTCCCCAAGAAAAACCTATTTAATTACCAAATTTCAATTACTACAGAAAAACAAATTACATTATGAAGACAAGAACATAACATCATATTAGAAGAAAAAAAGAAAAAAAGCTCAAGTCTTGAGCTTTAGATTTAACATAATATCATCCTCAGCTGGTGGTGGTAGAGGGAAAAAACATGAACAAAAAAAAACCCTAATTTTTAGTTTCACTTCATGGAGCCAAAACATGAATGTGAAAATTGGGTTTGAGATAGAAAACCCAGCCAAAAAAAAAAACAGCATCATAACAAGAGAAAGAAGTAAAATAGCAAACTCTCTCACCTAGGATTTACTCTCCATTGAGTTGGAGTAAAAACCAGGGGAGATTTTTGTTTCCTTTCTTTCTCATCACTCTAAATCTAAACCCTAAATGGATCAGACTCTTGTGTCCCACAACAATGGAGCATTAACCAAAAGCCCTAATGTACAAAAGATCACTCTCATTTGAACCCTAAGTGAGATTAATCCTGAAAATTGACCTATGTAATGGTATATTAGATGACTATTAGTACTACTTGATTAAGAATTAAAGATCAGCAGCCAGAATTGTCTCGGTTTTGGGTCAGTGGAGAAGAACTTTCTGATACTTAGTTTCTGAATATGACCCATCTGAAAACACTCTTTTCCTGTTGAATTTTCCACACCCATTGTTGACAATTGGGCATTGGATGGTGACTGGAGGGATCTCGAAGGTCTTGAGAGGCGGTGGCGGGTGGCGCCATTGAGGTAATGGACCGGCTAAGAGGAGTGTCTGAAGTAAAGGTCCTGCCTTTATAACAGCCTGTAAAAGCTTACCCTTTTCAGGCAATGGCTTGTCTGTAAAGAATGGATCCTTCATCTCAGTTCCTGAGACTTCTTCAAGCTGAGATGTTGGTGGGTTCATGACATGATCAGTGGGTGACATAATGCTCTCTTCGCAGCAATCCGAGGATGAGAAACTCTTGTTGGAACCGCGTTTTTGGTGAAGCTGCACTTGTTCATCTTCAATGCTTGAAGCTCCTGATAAAGGAGGAGTCGTATGATTTTGCTGATGAAGCGAGAGGTTATCGAACATGAGACGCTGACATTTCTCGAGAGCTTCATCTCTTTCTTTGATGGTTTTGGTTAAGATATCTTTGAGATGGGTCAATTGCTCATCTCTCTTCCTTATTTCCTCATGAGCAAACATCTTTGTTTGTTCGAGCTCTAGTGTTGTGTACAGAAGAGACTGTCTTAGTTCTTCTGTTGTCTGTAAAATTTCACAGAAGTAAACAAAAAAATCAGACACACAGAGAGAAAGAAAGAGAGGAAACAACAATCTGTTTGAATAAGTTTAGCAATTGGCGATTATGTCCAGTCAGAGTAAAATGTAGTAAAAAATCTGTTCTTTTTTGACCGAGTCATTAACCTAATCCAACATTCATCAAGGATTTAGTAACCCAATTGCAAATTAAGAAACCTATTGGGGACAATTAAGCTAAATTATGCCCGAATTCAGAGAAAATGTAGTAAACTATGTTCTTTTTAGCTAAGTCATTAACAAAATCCAAAACCCATGAAGGATTGAGACACAGAATAAGAAACCCATAATGGACAATTAAGCTACAACATTTGGTAATTATGTTCGAAGTGTAAGCAAAATATGTTCTTTTTAGTTGGGTCATGCACAAAACCCTAAACCCATCAAGGGCTAAGTCACCGAGTTGCAGAATAAGACCACCATTATGTAAAATCTTGATGAATCTTAGCAACTAGTTGAGGATTTAGGGTTTATTACATAGACCAAGAAGAAGAAAAAGAAAACCCTCAAGAAATTTCTTGTTTCGGACAGACATTATGCGCCAATTTAAGCGAAAAAAAACAAAAAGAGAAAGCAAAAAGCCGAAGAAGAGCATTGTTTTGGTGAAAGAAACAGAGGAAGCAAGAATTTACCTTTCCGTGAGAGTAGTAAGGCCAGCCAAGAAGAGCATTGCTTTGGTTATCCATAAATTCTACGAAATTGAGCTTAAAAGATGTTTTGATACTCTCAAATAAATGTGTTTATGAGAGAGAGAGGGGATTTTAAGTGAAGGGTTGCAGGGAGGGAAGGACTTATAAATTAGTAAAAATTATAATATTTGGACTGCTTAAAAAGCAGATCGAGCTTTTCCAGGTATCTCTCTTTCAATAATTAATCAAATAACTAAAAAACTAAATAAATAAAAATGATAGCACATGATTGTATCATATCTTACAACATTATCTCAACTAACTCCACTTTATATTTTATTTAAACCGCGCAAACTATAAAAAAAAAAAATATCTATCAATAATAGTATAACTATATATATAAAACAAAACATCTCACAAAACTCGATTTCAAAGTAATGTAGTTAGCTTAGATTTTCACAAAATCAACGAACATTTGAATAGTTGGTGGATGCTATTTTTTTTAAATATCAAAATACAATGTCAACGATAGTGTTTTTAGACAAATTCTGTCACAAAACGTACTGAAATAGTTTCAAAAAATATAACTATAATTCTGGTCTTTAATTTTGAAAATCATTCTTTTACTTGTTTACATGAATCGAAATTGAAATAATTTAAGTGGGTGTATCTTTTTGAATATTATTTATATCCCTATAGTTTTTTCCTTTTCTTTTTTTCTTTTTATTCTTTTGCCGTAAGAATTTGGTGGAAGACCAATACATCGTAGTTTACTGACTTTGGTCTCACTTACTCACATTATAGTCTAAAACTCTTTTAAAGTCTTTTGTTTTCTTCTTCGGATTTTCTTGGAATACAACAAAATTTCTTGTCTTTATCCAAGAAAAGTCGAGTGCACCGAAAAGAGCGGGAACGAATGCTTCTTCTAATTAACACCATTTTTTTTTTCATTTTTGTGTATATATATAAAGTATATACACAAATGTGTATGTATATATGTGTATAAACAAATTAAAGAAGCATGGAGTCAATGAGAAGTGGATTCGATGGTCAGCAAAAGAGGCAGGTAACCAAACTTTTCCCACCAATATACTGAGAAAGTTTTATGGAATCCACCAAATATACTGAGAAAAAATGGAAAGTTAAAAAAAAAAAAAAGTATATATATATACTGAAAAAGTTTTATGGAATTTTTCAATTATTAAACCTAAACCTTTTTTTTTAATAAAAAAATTTACTATTGAATTGCATTAAAAATGTATAATTGTTTAGATCAATAGTTCAAAGAAGATATGTGGAAGAAATAGATAGAACATATAAGATAGTAGAGTTGAGAAAAGAGGGAAGGGAAGAGTGAGTCTCTTACTACGAGTTGGTCTGCGGCCTTGGCCACGTTTTCCATTATTTTCTCGTCTTCCCACCATGGTCCATTGTATTTCTTGGATTTTTTGTGTGGGTTTGATCGGTCATCCTCCTCGGGTCCTTTGAGAGGATGTATCATCCACCTCATTAAACATTCCCAATGCAAATGCATCAAAACTGGTTGCTACCAAAAGCATCAGTTTGCACAGCCTCAATGAGTGAATGAGGTGGATGAGTTGAACTATTAACCAAACCTGAAGGAGAGCCATTAGTTCATGTTGTAATGGGTGTCTTGTTGCTCGAAACAGTTGTGGATAGAGGCTCTGTTTGGTCCTCTTTTTCAATAGCTATTGGAGTAGAACAATCTGTCCTAATAGATGGAGAGTTTGAGATGTCGACAGCATCAATAAGAACTGCTGCCTCAGTATGAGAATAAGGGGTTTTACTGGTATATGGTACACATGCTGAAACAGGCTCCAGAGAAACCTCCACTTGGAGAACATAAACATGGATGGTTACTTGTGAAATTGTGGCCACAACAGTGTCAACAACAACTGTTCCAGAGCTTGTTGCAGTTGTATCTACAGTTGAACTAGTAGTAGTAACATCATGTGAAGTAGTAACGACTTTGGTTTGAAGTTATAGAAGACACCTCACCTCCTTATGACCTAGTTGTCCACATCTATCACATTTAGATGGAATTCAAGTATAATCTACATCCACCAAGGAGACAATACATTTTCTGTCCCTAACCGCAATCATATGAGGGAATCTTTTATCTAACTCTACTTCAACCAATATCTTAGCCTCTCCCATCAAAGTCGGGTCTAGCCTAGGATTTTTAGTGAGAACTGGTTCCCTTAACCCCGAAGCTATTCAACTAATCCCAACATGTGAGTAAAGACGGCTTGGAATATTTTTAAGAGTAACCCAAATAGGGACTGAAGTGATTTCATGCATAGCTAAAGTTGCTTCAGGAGTCCAGGGGCAACAAATAAAATGTATTCATCAACATGCCATAAACCGCGTTGTAGAATCCAAGCTCTAGTGGAAGCATCAGGGATGTGAAACATATAGGATGATTCACCTAATTTACGAGTAAAAATCTTACACTTCTTACTCCATATCCGATTCGCAACAACATGAATGATACCTTCCGAAGGTGTGTTGCAACGAAAGAACTGACCAATCACATACTCTTTCTGGTTCTCAAGCCCCTACAACAAAACGTAGTTTGGAATTTCAATCATGGGCGTATACCATCTTCCAGGTAGGTTGGGGATGTGGTACGTGGAAGATTTTGGAGTTTTGGGTTCATTTTCGCAGTCCAAGGAAATCGAAGTTGGCCATCCTCCTTAAGAGCAGGTGATGAGATCTCTTTGTCTGGTTGGTTACATCAGGACTCTGGAGTCACGAGTAGAGAAGTTTTAGGGTTCGATTCCACCTCTGGAATAAGCTTGAGCGACTTCACCCAAGCTCTTAGAGAAGGAACGAAGGCTGCCGTTGATTTTTCTGTTGAATCTACAACTGGAGCCTCAACAACAGTGTTGGGGACCAAATTAATCATCGAGCCAACACTTTCTAGGGCTGTCGGCGTGATGATAAGAGCATCTCCTTGGTTGTTAACTGAAGACATGGCTTGAACGGCGATTGGAAGAAGAATCATAAGGTCAACTGATCAAAGAGAATAGATTGAGTCAAGAGCAGCAAACGCCAGCGGAGAAACTTCAACGATGGTGAGAGAAACGACGGCTACGATGGCAACGAAGCCGTCGCGGCTAGATGCGGTAGATCTAAGGTTTTTGGTTCTTCTTTAGTAGTCGGGCATGGGAATGATGTTTACCTAAACCTATTACGTCAAAAAAATTATCACTAGATTCACAACTCGTGGAAAGAAAAACAAAAATCTATCTATTATTATTCGCATTTTCGTTCTCAAATTTCACGTGAAAATTATAGAATTAAACCGCTCAATTTTTTATTTATTTTTATTGTATATCAATATCGCTAAATTATAGCCAGAAACAAAAATATCTATCGTTGTTTTAAAGTAATAGTCGGTCGAAGATCTATGATCTATATCCACTATCCATTTTTTGTCAACATCGATTATCTATTGTGTAGATCTAATCTAGATTTCTAAAAAAAAAACTAAGCAAAGGTAAAAGAGTTTTTTCTTTGCTTGTTCGTTTTTCTATATACTAAAAAAAGTTATGAAATACGATATAATCACTTCTAGAAAGATTAGAATAGTAATATATGATCATCATATCTAGTGTACTATTATGAAAAACTATTAAATAAAATCAACGTGGAAAATATAGTATGTAAGGTAAGACCATAAAATACGAAACTAAATAAATATTAAGTAGTTATTTTTTTGAACTAATCGTTTATTTATTTTATCTAAATATTCGTGTAATTCCAATTTGGACTGAGCACAGTTTTGTACCTTGTCTTTACTTTTGGTGTTAAAGAACAACACGTAAATGACTAATATATAGGGAGGGAGAAAAATCAAATTTAATTTATTCGGCAAAAATTTATAGTGAATATTCTTAACTACTTTGATAAGAATGATTAATTGGCTTTTACCGCAAGTGGAAGTAAAGTAAGGAAAGTAGCATCTCCATATTTGGTTCGCTGGGCATGTGTTAAGTGATGATCATGATGGTCATAGTAATATTAATATATAATTATATATGTATTAGAGAGTAAACCGGATTGGTTATCAGATTTCATCTTAATGCTATGGTTTAAGTGTAAACCACTACTCTCTATGCATAAGAGAGTCCTTGTATTAAACAAGTCACGTTGAGAGTTAATAACAGAAAATCTTATCCAGATATATTGTTTTTTTGTTTCATTTCTCTCAACTAATATGGTATCACACGATATTTTCCTACTACTGTAGTTATGATATAATGTTATATCCATTAAAAAGAGTGTAAAGGATTATCTCCTTCGACAATATACACATGAATGCTTTAACCAAAAAACAATATGCAGATGAAATGTAAATATAGTTATATCCCAAAAAGAAAAAGGAAAAAAAGTATTTCCAATAGCAAAAGTAGGGAGACAAGAGTTATCATTTCATGGTCTCTTTCACCAACACTAATCTAAGAGCATGTCAAGCAAAATTTGTATTTCTTCTTTTCTTTTTATTGTGTTAAATGTTAAGAGCTTATGATCTTTTGCTGCTTCGGATTCCTGTGTGACTTGGTCTTTACCCTACTAAAATGTAATTATTGGAGTATACTAAAAAAAAAAAACGGAGATTACAGAAATTATGGAAGATGGATGTAAATCGAATCTACTATGATATGATGACTTAGATAATATCCATTATTTAGATATTTACTATACATGTTGCATTGCTGATACGTTGTGAATAAAAAGTCCCTCAAAATGTAGTCTTTAATTTATCATATAGTATACCAGATATATATTGACTAATCCATTTATATTTTACAATCAGTTATAAGTTGGAAGCAAATAAATATTGACATTGATATGAATATTTATGTAACTAATTCATAGATCTCAATATCATATATGAATATGATGACCCACAATTTCCAATATCTAGTCATGACTTATGAAGATGATCGTGTTGGCAATTTTCATAACAAATAATTAATATACGGATAAGAGTTAATTATACGAAGCCACCAGAAACATGGGAGCTATCCATAAATGCACGGGACATGCTTTGCTTTCGTTTTTCACTATCATTATGAATGGAACAAGTTTGTAGTGTATGCGTTTTTAGTTTATAGCCGATTAATTAATTAAGATCCTTAAATTCGATATTAAGGGAAACCATATTGCTTATTTTGTCGGCCAATAATCCAGTTCTTCATGATATATAGTTATAATGAATCAATGCATATAGACTATTTTGAGAAAATAAGAAACAAACAAAACGAATTTACCGTTGTGGCAGTTAAAAAAGATTCAATTTGATTCTACATAAATGCCTTTACGAAAATCACATATATCAACTATATATAGACCCTTTTTGTGACAACCTCGTATATAATTAAATTAAATAAACCGATTTGGCGACCAGTCCAGCCGAACATAGTCTAGAAACAAATTTCAATCATATACATTTTTTGTTTTTGTCACAAACCGCAAATTTTATAAAGAAAAGGTTATTTTCCATACATGGAGAAATTGTTTACAACCATCAAGATATAATTATCTAATGAAACCGCTCTTACAATACTCAAACAAGAGATAAAAAAAAAAGATAGTTGAGGATGAGAAGCTTAAAAAGTTTTATCTCGAAGAAGCAGTTTTCAAGCTCAATCGTGATTTCTTCTGAGTTGATAAAGAAGATTAGCACTTGTGGATCGTATAACACATTCAGTGTCACGGGACCTGAAAATACAATAGCTAAAAGAGCCTTCTTAAACACCAATGTCTTGGCAATAAAAACCGAGATAACATAGATGCTGCTAGCTGTGTTCTGATCTTGAAGCAGAAACTGCAAGGATGAAAGGGAGACTTCTCTGGCCTTGGGCAGGAGTGGAGTGAGGTCCCAAAAAGAGACAGCAAAAGGGCCTTAAAGGAGAACATTGATTTCATTCTTAGATTGGCCACTTCTCTTGCACATCTTTCTCCCTGCAATGAAACTTTTCCCACCTAAAAAAGCATTGGGAAGAATGAACAACTCCATAAAGGAGTAAACATGACAATGACTGTCCAGACAAACACAACCCAAACGATACATGGGTTTGTTGAAACACACCAACTCTTTTGAGAATACAACCACAAAGGATGAGACTCTATCAAAGGTAGTAAAACTGATTTCAACCAAAACGCTTGAAGACTCCACACATGAAATACGACTAAATTGTTCCCAAATTCCATGAACGGGTATAGTTAATCCTATTCCCATCTCAGCTCTAGAAAATCGACAACTCATAATGATTTGAGGGGACGAGAGCGAGAAGTAAACATCATACCTGATCGAGAAGATCTCGAACCGGACAGCAAAGTAGATATGGAAACAGATCCGACATGGCAAGCACACAGCAGTAAGGGATCGCATAGACGTGAAGAGAGAGCCTCCAGATGACACCGGAAAGAGAACCACATAAACATGGGTTCAAGAAAAGATACTGCATACCGCAGTAAAGGGTCGCACTGAGGCGAAATGCTTGCCACCGGAGGGTTCAAACAACAACACACCAGAAATCGATGTAGTAGCCGAAACTGAAAGAGAAGAGCTCAGATCTAGAACCTGGAAAAGCATAAGTGGAAGGGAGATGGAGGAGATGACTGGGATTGAGGATCGGATGAGGCAGGAGACTAAATCCGGTGGGTCAGGGGGATCGGGTGGGTCATGTGGATTTGGTGCCGCATCTGGAGTCGGAAGCCGAAATCGAAACCCTTACAACAGAGGCGAGATCCGGTGGGGTGGGCGGAAATGGAGAGCTTGTGCTAATCCCAGCCATGGAAGTAGCACGAAGAGGGAGAGAGGAGAAGAAATCCTCGCCGGAGGGCAGGGACTTATCGTCGGCGGCGATTAGGATTTTGTCCCCTCAATCGCCTTTTGCGTCGTCTTTGGAGAGAGTTCAATCATATACATTTATATGTTTTTTGTGTACAAATGCTACATTTCATTAACATATCGAAAAATCAAGGACAAACATGCTTAATGATTTTTGTTTCCCAGAAAACCGGCTAACACATTATCTTTTCTTGGCATAGAGGAAAACTGGATATCTTCAACCAAAATAAGTTTTTTTATTAATATTTTATTTGAAAGGTTTAAAGTGGATTGACTTATACTTAATGAGTTTTTATCATCAAAATCTTTTAATCAAACTCATATTTAACTTAATTTTTATATTCTAGTTTAGTTTTATCTTCACAAAATATTACAACAGTTAATAAAAAAATCTCATGAAAGATTAAAATAGATAAAATCGAATTTATGTATATAATTCTTTCTGGCGATTTTCAGGAACCGTCGTCTCTTTCCTTGGCCTTTCAAACCTGTACGACTTAGGGCTGCCGACATCTGCTGGTGGCTTCTCTTTCTTCGAAGTCTTTTTTTTCTTTTTTTTTACAATAATTTACTATTTTGACCATCTGTTTCGATTTTATTTCGTTTCAGAAGTTATAATCCTTTAGGCAATTTCTTAGTTACTTTATTCGTAAACCTTAGTGACGGTTCTGGATTTCTGGCTGCGGATTTCCTCTGTTCGTCTCTTCTTTTATGGCTTTCTCATCTCACGTCATAACTTTTTCTCTCATGCGATGGAGTTGGCGACTAACAAACGATTTCAAAACCGGTTATTCCTCGTCCTATGGGTGTCGACTGTTATGTTTTCCGGCGGTGGTGAAGAGATTTTCACCGGAATCAACCATCTTCCATCCGATATCCCCACGTTTGGGGCCAACGCTCCAATGTGATGAGCAATTACAAACGATTTCAAGAGAAAATTATGGTGATGAAGTCTTCTTCCGTTAATGGTCTTTAAGGCAACTTTGTCACTGGAAACTTTGGTTTCCATGTCATTGGACCATAGACTTTGTCATGAAAATCAATGATGATATTGCGGAAACCACAGCGAATGCTAGATTTCGAATCGTATGGTGTTTCGGACGAAGAATTTGGGATCCAAGAATAACAAGCTTACGAAGAATAGATGAATTGGTGCAAGAGAAGAAGCGACGAAACAGTGTACGAGAATATGTTGTCAATATTGGACTATTTTGGAGTTTCATCATCGCCAAGAACGATATTCTCATCAAAATGAGAATGAACCTAAAGAAAAAAAATAATAGATTTGATAATCTGTTAGCAGGTAAGTCTTTCGTTTTGAAAACGTCGTGTAAATTAATTTATTTATCGTAAAAAATAGTTATGTATATGTTTCTGGTTAATTTTGTATGTTTTTGACTTGTTGCTGTAATTTCGTTGTATCAACTCTTGTATTCGATTTAATATCAAAATGAATGAAGTAGATGTTAAAAAAAATATCATTTTTTTTTTTTTTTAAATTAGAATGGCCACATTTTTTTATAAATCTGATTTATATGCTACATAAGTGGTCGGACCGCTCTGACTACACCACTCGTTCAAATTCAATTGGTTAGCGACTTAGAAACAACAAATTGTGTGGAACACTTTCGGCCCAAATATTTACAATGAGTTGGAAAGTCCTTCAAGGCCCATTTTGAATCTTAGATGAAATCATTAAATCAAAATGTTTGCTGCGATTAGATCATTACTTAAATAATTGTTGGAATATTAACAATCAGATCCGCTGTAGCACAACGGTTGATTTCAAATGTGAAATCCGGGTTCAACCCCCCCGGCAGCGGAATATTTTTATTGCATTTGGCAAAATTGAATTTGGTAATAAAATTAAAAAAGATAATATTATTTTACTACTTTGACCCAAAAAAATATTATTTTACTATTTAGATCCTTCATACTATATATCAAACACTTTTGTGCTAAGTTCATCATTCACGTGTAAGGATTGTAGAATTCATCTGAACCATGATGCATGGAAGTGGAACTATGGAAGCTTTAGATAAACCTAATGGTATTTGAAGCCAGCGAAAATATTCTGGTGTACGAAAAACTCGTAGATTGATTTGCTCCAATTCCTTCACGATCGGATTGCCCGGTTTTAAAGTTTTTTGAAAAGAATCAAACCTATTTAGTTATATGCAGCAAAACTCACCCAAGTCATACCATATCCAAACCCTAACACTTAGAGTTGAACCAAAGTTGGACTAAATCCGGAGATCGAATCTGAGTAATCCGTCACCGCCTCTCTAGATGCAAACTACAACTGCCAAGCCTCGTAAAATATTCATACATATGAATTAACGAATTAATCAAAGTTAGGATGTTCGGATTCCATATTCCATACTTCATTCAGTTGGTTTTATACTTTTATACAAAGTACTATACAAACAAAAATATTAGCATTGTTGCATTAGTGGTTGAAATTCATTTGGTTTAGGGGTCTTAGAAAGTAACAATAAATTGTGTAAAAGACTTCCGGTCCAAATATTTACAATGGGTTACAAAATCTGTCAAGGCCCATTTGAGTTTTAGATGAAAGTTTCAAAATTAAAATTTTTGTTAGGGAACTAATGATCAAATTATTGAATTACATTTTTGTTCGAGGACTAACAACCAGGTCTGCTGTAGCACACTGGTTAAGGACTAAAAACTCTTTTTACAAAAATGAATGGCATAAGATATGATTCTTTATAAAACAAATGTTTCTATTTTTGTTTCTTCGATTAATATATATATAGAAGATAATAATTGAATACTATATATCAAACATTTATGTGATGTGCTAGCAAAAAAGAACATATTATATCTTATAATAAACTAAATTTTGATCAAAGAAAACCATCGTTAATAAATCTGGGCTTATATGTATTATAAAGTATATCATCGACAAATCACATGGAACTATTTTTTGCGGCCACCCACAAACAGATAGCCAAATGAGATATTTATATATGTTACAAAGTACATCTTTTATCTATTAAAAGATGAGACGGAAAGAGAATACATATTCTTGTAGATGTATAATCCTCGTCAAAACTCACCACCCCGGGACACCCAACCTTTCATTTTTTTCTCATTCTCTCTCTTTATCTCACATCCTCTACCTCCCTCTCAAAAACATTTTTATCCAAAAATAAAAGTATTTTTTAGATGGAACAATTATTTCTTATAATTACCCTATGTTTTGTAAGAAACAAACACAAAAAGTTCTTCCAATGTGGCATTCATCATTGGAGAATCTTATTCCAACACTTGTAGTGGTGGTTTCTCCTCTGTCTCTCATATTCCTTTCATGAAACTAGAATTTCTGATTTTATCTAATAAAAACTAGAACAAGTTGAGAGACGAGCAGTTATAATTAAGTAGTTTTATCATGATCGTCGGGATTACAGATTGATTCTTGCCAAATTTATATTGGGGTTACCAAACTTGTAGAGAAAAAAAAAGGTTAATAAAACATGTTGGAGTGGCAGATTTATATCAATAATGCCTATAGCTTTTTCCTTCTGATTTAAGGATAAGCAACCGCGTTACCAAACATATTGCTTTGATTGTAATATTTCTACAAAAAAATATTGAATTATATGGACGTATACTTTACATATATAAAGAGAGAGAATGAGAATTTAATGTGAAGAATAATATTGCCGAGCCATGAGTTCCTTGTGAATAAATTGACAGTATGAGACTAAAATACGACAGAGTATTTATTATAGTCAGACCATAGCATCCAAAGAGAAACAAACAATTATAAAGGTCTAATTTGAGTATATATGAACAGTTTCAAATTGGGGAGAACCATGAAAAATAACTCAGCTAAATTATTTATGCCAAAAAAATACACGAATTTTTATGGTTTTTCAAAAAATACTTCAATTAAATAAAATTGTCTGTTTAATACATAAAGTATTAAAATCCGAAGATTTTACACTTTCAGATTAACGGAGATTAACACCTGTTAATGGAAATAAAACGCTGTTAGTTTTTTCCCAAATCGATTTGGGCATAAACAAACCCTAATTATTTTTCTCTTCCTCTCAAAATCAACATCAAAGTTTCATGGAATTAGATTATTGAAGCTGATTTTGAAGTTTTTGATTCAAACCGGAGCTTGATGTAAAGAGAAAAGAATGGTCACAAATGATGTATGAGCGTAAGAAGCAACTCAACAAGCTCAAGACCAAGGCAGAGAAAGTCGCGGAAGAGAAGCTCGGATCACAATTCGATGTTCTTGCCCCAGTTATGTATTGATTGAAGAAAAACCGACGTCTACCACCTCTGAGTATTAAACCCATTTATTGGAAAAGCTAGTCTTGATTTTGATTCTGCCACTGTAATTTGGTTTTTGTTTTGTTAGTGTCGAAGACATACACATCAAAAGAATCTTGCTTAGTCCATTGTTTTATTATATATACAATTTATGTTGATTAAACCAATTTTTACTTCATTTGATGCTTGTATAGATGTTACAAACTTCTACATTGATATTCACAAAGTTACCCTAAATTTACACAAACCCCATTGCCCAAACTTTTTGAGAGGAAGAGAAAAACAATTTAGAATTTGTTTATGCCTAAATCGATTTGGAAAAAAACTAACAGTGTTTTATCTCCGTTAATGGGTGTTAACCTCCGTTAATCCGAAAGTGTAAAACCTTCAGATTTTCATACTTTGTGCATTAAACGGATAATTTTATTTAATTGAGATATTTTTTGGGGAACCATAAAAATCCGTGTATTTTTCTGGCATAAATAACTTAGCTGAGGTATTTTTCAGGGTTTTTCCCGTTTCAAATTTCAACATAAAAATATCGGTTTGGTTTGTAACGGAAGTTTGTAGTATAGTATGTGTGTACCAGTGTCGTCATTGTATCATTACTCATATTCAAATTAGATAAAATGCGTGTATGCATTGTTTTTATAAAAAAAAAAATATTTGTTTTCCTTATCAACACAAAAGATCGGAATTTGGAGGCTTCGATTCGGATGAATTAATCCAAATTCCAAAACCATATACAAAACCGGAGACGAAAATGTTCTACATGGCTAGGCAGTGTAAATGATTTGAGTCTGATGCTAAAGGTGGAGAAGAAGTACCGAAGCTAATCATAGTCAGTAATTACAAGTAAATTGTTTTTAAACAAAAATTCAAAAAAAATTGTGAATGTTAGTTGGCCAACAAAATGTAAACGTTAAAATGGGTAAATTTCTATACTTTTTTCTGCAATAGTGCATATATGCACGTATATCCATTTCTGTCTCCATGCATAATTGCATATATACACGTAGCCTTTTATGGCGCTATGGGTAAATGTATCCATTTCTGTCTCCATGCATAATTGCATATATACACGTAGCCTTTTATGGCGCTATGGGTAAATGTGTGAATAGAGTTGGTTACAATATTAAATGTTTCATTTACTATTAGCCTATTTAGGTGATTCTAAAGTTCAACCAATCAGTAGCTGTCTAGCTGATTCTAATAAAGCAATAAAAACACCAAATTTTAACAGAAGCCGTTATTAATTATACAATTATTTTTGTCATTGGTCCAACCACTTTGTTATCCCAAATAAAGCTGAAAAACTCATCCATGTTGCCGTGACGATAGATTTTGCTTCCACCGTTACAATTACAACATTCGAATTTGGCATTTGTGGGGATATAAATGAGATAGTGTCCGGTTCCAAAGTCACTTAACCAATCACGTTATTCACGTACATGTTTTTCTACGTTACCTATGAAGAAATCACATTTTTCTAAGGTATCGTGGAAACATTGATTTAGAAAAAGAAAAAACAAATTGTAATTTTTTTTACTTATTTAAAAGTTAATATTAGGTTTTTTCTATGGTGACGAAAAGTATTTATTTACATACGAAAAATTATTGTATCCACAATACTCTTCAAACAAAAAATAATTATCTATGGTAATTCAGCAGCTACATGATTATCATAGGGTTTGGAAAACTAGAGTTCGAATAATTCTATGATTTCAATTATAGTTGACCGATTTAAATACCTCAAATGACGAAGATATCCGACTCTACTTCGAAGATTGGTCTAGACTATATTTTTTACCCTAGATTGGCATTTTTATAAATATGGGTTTTAAAACTAGATTGATCATAAACAAAAAATACTTTTGTATTTTCTCTGTTTTTTATTTATTGCGTCTTCATTGTCTCATCAAGTGGCAATAACTTATAACTAAAGAGGGATGATTTCGAACTTCTATCGTCTCAAGAGTCGTCCGTGCTCTTAACCGCTTTTCTCAAGTCTTAACCACTTGTCTACTTGAATTGATTGGCGTGATGATTAATTGACCATTAATAGAAGTATAATTAGGCAACAAGAAAAATTTGGATTAATGAAACCTAACCTCTTAAATAATCAAATACTCATAGTATTCCTTCCGTTTCACAATTTTGAATGTTTTATAGTGTTTCACGCAGTCAAATGTTATTCTTGAAATCGACAACATTATAACTAAACTAAGGGAGTATTATTATACTTTGAGAACAAAATTAATTTATCCAAAAAATTAGGTGACAACAAAAAATGTATAAAAAAGGTTATGCATGTGTATGGCCACAACAATGACAAATTCTGATAACAACCAAACACTTTTCAATTTCCATCGGAAAGTAATAATAGTAATGAATAACCTTACAAAGGCAATGGATTTAATTTTTTTTTTTTTTTTGGTTCTGTAAAATGTGTAGCACTCTTTCTCCCCCCCCCCCCCAACCAGTGCCCTTGTAAGCTTTTTAGATACCATTTGCACTTCTTTTGTAGCCCCACACTAAATAAATACATGTATAATGGTATTTGCTCGAGTACATATGTTATCTACTTATCTTATTATTATTTTATGTTTTATATTCGAGTTTGGACTTTAGATATATACTGGTGGAAAAATATGGCATTTTTATACTTGTTTGGGACGAAGTGCGATGTATGTTTGGCTGCTCGATTTCTAATAGAAATAAATATATGAGGCCAATACAATTTTTTTTTTTAATCAGTTTTTCTTATTTATATTCATCCATTTAAAAAAAAAAAAATTATCTTAATTTCATTAGTTTGTTAAGTTTGATTTTCCATTATGATAAGTTAACTCAAGACAATCACATATAGTTTTGAAATAAATTTATTTTACCGATAAATTTTTTTTTATAGCTAAGCTAACTTCTAAACAAAATATACAAGTTGGCGAAAATGAAATTAACTTCTAAATAAAAATATATGAACTATAACTTCTAGACAAAATACACTGGAATGAAGCTAACTTCTAAATAAAATACACGAGCTAGCTGCTCAATTTATAATATAAATAAATATATATGAGGCCAATACATTTATTTTTTTAATAAGTTTTTCTTATTTATATCCATCCATTTTTAAAAACTTTTATATTAACTTAATTTCATTAGTTTGTCAAGTTTGATTTTCCATTATGATAAGTTAACTCAAGACAATCACATGTAGTTTAAAAATAAATTTATTTACCGATAGAAGAAAAGTCTTAGCTAAGTTAACTTCTAAACAAAATACATTAGCTAGCGGGGATTAAACTAATTTCTAAACAAAACACGAGCTGTAATTTCTAAACAAAATACACGAGCTAATGGGAATAAAGTTAATTTCTAAATAAAATACAATAAAATACACGAGTTGGCGAGAATGAAACTAACTTATAATTATTACCCTTTAATTTTTTTTTTAATAAAAAAACAGCTTCTAATTATTAGCTAATCCTAATCCAAAAACAATAGTACTACATTTATCAAGAGAAGAGTCATTTATGAAGCACATGCCCTCACGGGATCAAAACTTCCCAACTTACCAAATGTGCACAATAATGATTAGGGAGCCTTATAGGGCCATTATAGTCATTTCACACTGTCTGGCACGGTTACGAGACTTGACCAGCGATTAGTCCGAGCTCCAATTTACTCCATTGCATCCCCATGTGACCTTTCTCTCTCTATATACTCTCTGAATTTTGGTTTTTTTTTTTTTTTTTTTAATTACAGAAAAGAAAAAATTCAGTTTTGTTAATGATTTCTTCTTATGACCCAAGTGGATTCAAACCAAACCCACAACGAGAGAATGATGAAAACCAGATCACCGATTTTGATCCTAATGAAAATTTCTAACGATTCATGTGCACATTGAGGGATTTTTTTATTCGTAGCAACCACAACGACTCTTTCTCTACATTTCTTCCAAATCTCCATCCCTTGATTTCTACTCCTCAATCATCATCATCATCATCATCATCATCATCACCTTGAGAGAAAAGCTCCATTTCATCTTTGATTTGATCGAGCAATGTCGCTTGACATAAAGAGACCTAACAGCAACAAAACGAAGAAGAAGATGGGTTTCATCGTGAAAATGCAGCTTAACAACAACAGAGGAGGAGGAAATCACAAAAGAAACATCTTCTTCTTCGTCTTCTTCAGAAATTATTACAGATGGATCCTCTGGTTTTTCCTCTCTCTCTATTTCTTCACATCTTATTTCTTCGCCGGAGACGTTCCTTCCACCACAACTCGTCTCTTGTCTAACCACAAAACGTCGTCGTCTCTCCCATCTCGTGCTCTCATCGAATCCTCCGCCATTAGCACCACCTCCATTGGTAAAAACAATCGATTTTTTCTTTCTTTCTTCGTCTCTGTTTCAAATCGATTTGTTCTAAAGACTTCTCTTTTAATTTAAAAAGGTATATTCGACGGAATGAAGATATACGTTTACGATTTACCGGCGAGTTTCAACGTCGATTGGGTAACGAAATCAGACCGTTGCGCCACTCATCTTTTCGCGGCGGAGGTAGCGATTCACCGTGCGCTTCTCTCCGATTCCTCATTCTCCGTCCGTACGTTAGACCCAGAAGAAGCTGATTTCTTCTTCGTCCCTGTCTACGTCTCTTGCAACTTCTCCACCACTAATGGCTTCCCTTCTCTAAGCCACGCTCGCTCTCTCCTCCGCTCCGCCGTCGATTTCCTCTCCGACCGTTACCCTTTTTGGAACCGGACTCAAGGCTCCGACCACGTCTTCGTCGCTTCCCATGACTTCGGCGCGTGCTTCCACGCCATGGTAAAGCTCTAAAGTCCTAATTTTTACATCAAATTAGCTACAAGGAACAATGAGTTTTGATTTTGATTTGTTGTGTGTTTTGTGAAGGAGGATATGGCGACTGAGCAAGGGATTCCAGAGTTTATGAAGAAATCGATAATTTTACAAACGTTTGGAGTTAATTACAAGCATCCATGTCAAGAAGCAGAGCATGTTGTGATCCCGCCTTATATTCCGCCGGAGAGTATACAGAGAGCCGTTGAGAAAGCTCCGGCGAACGGACGGCGAGACATTTGGGCGTTTTTCCGGGGAAAAATGGAAGTCAACCCTAAGAATATAAGCGGACGCTTTTACAGCAAGTGCGTGCGTTAGCGTAAAAAAACCTTCCTTGTGTTGACTTTGACTTTTTCGTATTTTTTTTCTCGTTAATTACTAAATTGCCATTTCCCGGCGTGCGCAGGGGAGTAAGGACGGCGATTCTGAAGAAATACGGCGGGAGAAGGCGGTTTTATCTAAACCGGCACCGGTTTGCTGGATACCGGTCTGAAATCGTGCGATCTGTGTTTTGTCTCTGTCCACTCGGGTGGGCCCCATGGAGTCCACGGCTAGTGGAATCCGCCGTGTTAGGGTGCGTTCCCGTGGTTATCGCCGACGGGATTCAGTTACCGTTCGCGGAGACGGTGCGGTGGCCGGAGATCTCTCTCACGGTGGCGGAGAAAGACGTGAGAAATCTACGGAAGATTTTGGAACACGTGGCGGCTACTAATTTGTCTGTGATACAGCGAAACTTGCGTGAGCCGGAGTTTAAGCGGGCCCTCTTGTACAATGTGCCGATGAAAGAAGGAGACGCCACGTGGCATATTCTCGAGGGGTTGTGGAGGAAACTAGATCGGTCGTACAAGAGGTCAAGGGTTTTGAGCCAATGAAACGTCGGCACGTAAGATGCTGTTGTCTGAATGGATGCTAGGCTGGCATTTTTTGGACTTTTTCGGAATTGGAAAAGCCGGAATGTGTTGTGTGGGGTCCACAACGTGAGGGGGGTTATCTCGGACACGTGAGATGTCTGCTGAGCTGGCTATCAGTGAGTGGATCATCGCGTGTCCTTAGGGAAGTGAAAGTGTACAGTATGTTGACGTGTAATTCTTTGTGATGAGTAGGCAAATGATTCTTTGAATATAATGACTAGTTGATCGAAATGCAAGCAAGTTAGAATCAATCTCAATTTCAGTTTAACAACATTTGAAAGATTTAAAATATGAGGATCGCATAATTACTATCATGCGATTTCGCACCTCAAAAATCACAAATGAAGTATAATTATATATATATAAAAAAAGAAATCCCGACAAAAAAAAAGAAAAAAAAAAGAAATCTCATTTATTTCGGTTTTAGATCAAACTCAAAAGCTATAATGACTAGAAAATCTGTTTTATTTTCACTCAACCAAATTTATTCAAAAAAGTTCAAAGCTAATCTACAAATTGTTTAGTCAAAACATTGATAAGTTAATTTACAATTTTTTTTTAACAGCATATAAGATCCCATCTTTTTTAACTCATATGATCTAAACCTCAACCCATAACATAAAGAATACCCCTAACATAAGTGCTCGAATCTAAATTTTAGTTGACCAATCCTTAAATATAGTTGCCATTTGCCAATCTAAAATAAATAAGAATCAATATATATATATTTGGAAAAGTGATGAATAAAGATAAAATAAAAAGGGTGATGTTGTATTGGGAAAGATGAAAGACAGGGAAATGTGAGCAAGAGACAGCTAGTGTGTCAGAAAATGCATATATCAATAAATGTAATGTCTGTTATTAATATATACGCAATATATGTTTGCAGGCCCACCTTTATTTCTTATCTAATGTCTTGTAGATATCACAAAACAGTACTTGCCATCAAATATATTTACGGAGCTGAAGAAGCTAGAGCCAAAACACAATACTAATATATACATTATTATAGTTCATACAAAAAATTGGTTTTGTCTTTCTACGTTTGTAATACTGTCCGTACCATCTTCTCTTACAGTTTGTGTTGTTCTAAACTACAACAAAAAGAATGAACATTTACATAAATTTTTGTTTATAACGAAAGTGACACAATATCTAGATCGATTATGGTATTGTCATTGGTCAAGTACCATTCTCTGGAACCAAGGATTGGTTAGAGGGGTCTTGATCCTGGACCTATAAATCTAATTTTATATACAAAATTCATATAAAAAGGGCCTCCAAAAATTTACATTACTAAAAAGGCCCTAATATATTGTGTTGGGCCGACTCCGACCATACTCCACATATTTATATACTATGCTCTTTGATTTTTTTTTTTTTCCAAAATCAAATCCATTAATTTAAATAGGACAAAAAAAAGGAGTTTATTAGCTTATTTTAATTACACAACTCTTTGGTCTCTCTTTGGGCATAAACATTGGTAGCATACAAATATTCCTGTAAAAATTGAAGCGAAAGGTTAAAAAAAAATGGAGAGAGTGATGAACATCATAAAGCCGAAGCCCGATCCAAAGCAACTCTTGCGTGATTGGCAACGAAAACTTCGACAGGAGTGCCGTAACATCGACCGCCAAATCCGAGGTTCTTGTCGCGTTAACTCGTGTATTTTCTCGTTGGTGAATTTAGGTTTTTTTTTAAGATTCTGGAAAATTTTGAAATTCGATGAATCTAGTTGAATCAGATGCTGGTTTAGATTGATGGGTTTCGGTTGATCGAGAAATTATTACGAATCGAGTTGAGATCGGATGATGATCACGAATCACGAGTGTGGATTTTGATTTTGATTTTTTGATTTTCTTGGCTGATGCAAAATTATCGATTTGACTCGTATGGGTGTGGGTGGAATCAATGGATTTATAATTTCTGATTTTTGAAGTTTTCCTTTTTCAGATATACAGAAAGAAGAGAGAAACGTGCAGAAAGCTATTAAAGAGGCTGCAAAGCGGAATGATATGGTCTCAGCTAAGGTGAAACCGAAAGTTTCACTCTTTGGCTTTTTAAGTCTGCTTAAAATTTCCAATCAAATTTGATATTGGAAATTCTTGTTATTGGGGTTTATAACAATTCTGGAAAAATCTTGCCTTTTTGTTCTGAAAACTAAACCTCCTCTGTAAGCTTGGATTTAGTAAATGTGATATTTGGTTGTCGAAAAATAGATTTTTTGTTTGGAATCTTTGGCTCTTTTCGATGTGTCTCTGATTTCATTCTGCGGTGTTCCAGGCACTTGCCAATGAAATATCACTCTTTAGCTTGATTGATGGTAGAATCTTTGTTATTGATTGGGGTTGTAACAATTTTAGAAAAGTCTTGCCATTTTGTTCTGAAAACTAAACCTTTGTAAGCTTGGATTCAGTAAATTTGATATTTGGTTGTCAAAAATTTGGCATCTTTTGGATCTTTCCAATGCGTCTCTGATTTGTTTCTGCGGTGTTCTAGGCACTTGCTAAGGAAATTGTGAGTTCGAGAAGAACAGTTAACCGGCTATTTGAAAATAAGGCGCAGATGAATTCGATATCAATGCACCTCGGGGAGAGTGTTGGTATAAAGCTTTCACTGCCATGATTCTTGAGTTTTCATCATTTGTCGTACTATGTTTGCAATGTGATTTTTTACACTTCTTAATTTTCGTTGGATCTGCAGCAATTGCTCGAACAGTTGGGCATCTTTCCAAGAGTGCAGAGGTTATGAAGCTAGTCAATAATCTCATGAAGGCTCCACAAATGGCGATAACAATGCAGGAATTCAGCAAAGAGATGACTAAGGTACCTCAGTGGTTTCCTTCTCTCATCGTTGATCATATATGCGTATCAAGAGACGGACAAAAATCACATCTTTAAGCATCATAGTACTCTTTTCTACCTGATATTAGTTTATCATCCGAACCTGTTTGAAGATTCGGAGCTGTGTTCAATGCTTAATAATTAGTATCATCGTACATAATCCCGAATGAATCTTTTGTTACTTTGATATGCAGGCCGGAGTTATTGAGGAGTTTGTGAACGATGCTATTGACAATGCCCTAGATTCCGAGGATATGGAAGATGAGATCGACGAAGAGGTTGATAAAGTATTGACAGCAATTGCAGGAGAAACCGCTGCAGAGCTCCCAGACGCTGTCAGGAAGGAAAGGATAAAGGTACCTGCGCAGAAGGCGAGCACTTCCCGTGAGGTAAGCTGATTGAATGATTTCAAGAGTGAAAGAAGTTTTGATACGTTTTTTAACTTCTGCGAGATTAGTTTCTGAAAGAAAAAATGGTTTCTGTTTTGCAGGAAGAGGCAATTGCAGAGGGTGTTGATGATGAGGAAGAATTGGAGGAAATCCGAGCTCGGCTCGCTAAAGTTAGATCCTGACTGATTCCGATAGACTCTTTATACGCGATTCTTGATTGATCCGAGAGCAGTCTTGAAGGTGGTGAGAACATAAGGATATCGCAATGTATTGTATAATATAATTGAAATACCGTATTTTAAATACCATGTAAATCATCAGCTACCTTTTTGTTAACAAAATTTCGTTTCTTTAATCTAATAATTTGGTTCAGTGATTGAAAACCGGATCGGTTTTTATCGGTTAAGTTTCCACTTGTAAACATGTCACAGTGTTGGAGTAAACCGTAATTGTGTTTCTGTACAAGTTTCGGCGATATTGATGAATGATCTTATAACTATTGGTAAATTGATCACTTCATTAGAGCAAGTCATATTTTGGATTAGATTATTTAGACTGTGAAATGATTCGTTTCTAGATCATTCTTACAAAACGAAAATTGAAATTATAAATTAAATGTCACGTGGGGAAGTTTGCTTTTCTTTTAACATATAAAAATAGTTTAATTTTGCATCAGCCAATACGATGTAGACGTTTAATTAGTGTTAGGACACGTGATTTGCTACCTCTTACGAAGTGAATGTCCTTATCAATCCGTACAAAACCATAATCCGGCCATAAGCCAAAACCCAATAAAACAACTTCAAAACAATCCGAATTGAGTACATAATAAATAGTGAGATGGTCATTCACGTTCACAAGAGATTCAAGATCAATCGATAACTGTTATACGGTAAAATAGGATTCCACTCCACACAAGACATACTCATTAACTTAAACACTAACATCATGAACCGTCGATTATACATTCACCATCATATACCATCAGTCCTAACCATAACCATACCATAATCATAACCATTCAATAACCATGCCCATAATCTTACCATAACCATATCTGTACATTACTATATGTAGAATCATAATACTTATAATATTAAATTTATTAATCTAGACTGACACTAAGCAAAAGCAAACCCAAACACTAGCTAGCAAATTTCCATTTACATAGTCAAACAAAAAATAACAAGAAAAGGCTACACATATAGTTGGATACACATTATAGGTCTTTATTTATATCAAATAATTAATTGCAAAACGACAAAACAAAAATTAAAGTATTAAACATTCCAGATTTATGAGTGTTTATACAGTCCTTTGTAATGGTTTGGTAGGACGTGTAATAATTCCAAATTCTATTGGACCGTATTTTTCATGGACTTCAATTCTTTGATAGTTGGAGCTTAGATCATACCTCCAAGAACAAAAATCTTATTACTCAAGCCGTGGCAGTGAGTGTTATTAAAGATAGTCGACATCAATCTTATATTTCTCGAGAAGGTCCGCGTTGGCTTAATCATCTTATCAATGAAGCTGCAATGGGTTAAGGAAGATATCTCCATTTACTGGATTTCTTAACTCTGTTTGGCCCTCGACATTATCTTTGCTGGAGGGTTGATCTTTTATAATATTTGTGTACGTCGATTACGTGCATCTGTATAAGTTTTTTTTTTTTTTTTAGATTCAAGTACTTTCGTGTGTATGGTGTGTGATTAATAAAATTAAAAGTGTTAAAAAAATTATTGTTTTATTTTTTTCTTAGCTTCTGCATATATATGATCATGTCGAAAGCAACTCGTAGTTACAATCAACAAGTAAGTTGTATGCAATTATTACTTTAGGTTTTTCATATTAAGGAAATGATTTGGACAGATTCTGCAAAAGCAGATCACGATACCTCAACCTTTACAACTAGAATTAAGTAATGAGTAAAACAAATATAGTTGGCTTTCACAAGTAGATACATAGTCTATGCCTATATTTATATCAATTAAATACGTTACAAAATTCATGTATCTTAACTAATGAGTGATTATACTGGTTTGGTAGGTGTTTTTTTATAAAATGATATCTGGGGTGTTCTTTTTTTTTTTTGGCATCTAAAATATTTATTATTGAAACTTCACGATCTTACAAGCAAAAACTTAGTCCAAAAGAGGAAAATTTAGCCCAAAAAAGGAAAACCATGCCCGCGGATAAACATATTTTTTCGGAAACCAAGTCCTATGAAAAGGGAGCTATAGATAATACAATGATGCTAAAGCCGCAAAAGATACAAGGGAACTAAAGCTAAACTACTGAACTGAACCTCACCACTAACGATCCGCTAGAACTTGTAGACGCTGAAACTGCACCAAATAAAAAAATTTGGGGTGTCTTTATCAGAACAAAATAACATATGGGTGGTTCCAAGAAGCATCCATCTTAATTAAGTCTTGGTGGATTGAATCTTTACATACACTGATAGATCGAAATTTTTAAATCAATAACATTTTTTTTTTTTTTTTATCACAATTCACTTTTATTGATCTGATTTATTTTTTGCATTTTTTGTCAACTGAGGTGGCAAACATAAAAAAGGTATAACCATATAAGTGATAATTGAAAAAGATCTTTTAAGAAAATATAAAATTTAAAAATACAAAATCTTATAAAATTAAAGAAATAAACTATATTTTTAAAAAATTTAGGCTTAATATTTTACTATTAAGAGTTAGAGTTTATAATTTCGGGTTTAGAGTTTAATTTTAGAGTTTAGTTTTTAGGGTTTAGATATAAGGGTTTAAAATTAGACTATTTTGATAACTTAAATATTTTCTGTTTTTTTATCATAAAAAAGTTTCTAATCACGAAAATGAATAGTTTTTTAAAAGGTTTTCAGAAAAAATGTATAGTTGATATAATCATACATAAGTAAATAGAAATATATAGAAATCAATTTTGGAAACACATCGTCCATTTATCTTTCTTAACCCAAGTCAACTCCATAAATACCTCCCTTTCCATTTATATATATAAATATAAATTCCTTTTTTTTTGTTAAAGGATTTCTTGATATATTTTTTTGCTAAGATTCTTGATATATTTGATGTGTCAAAATTTAAAAATTGGATCTCTATTCGAATGCACCAAGTTACATGTTTTAAGCAAACGGGACTAACTAATGGTGAAAATCAGAATACATACACAAAGAAAAAGTTTCCGTTGTTCAAGATTGGCTCAAGCCTTTTGGTGCGACTGATAAGCCTAACGGCTCCCATATTTATTGACACTAAAACAGTTAAGTTGAAGGAGAAGAATAAAAAATAAAACTTTCCAACTATGGGGATGATAGTTATACAATAAATCGAAAATAATCAATAAAGATAAATAATATTATGCACCTTCACACACTCTATAAATACAGAGATGATCCTGACTTACACCACAAACCCAATTCTTCGAACAAAGAGCATAAGAAAAAACTTTATAACAAAAAATGGAAGCCAAAACATTTTCTCTCCCTTTCCTCTTCTTTATTTTCATATTCTCCGTTTTCTCATCGTCGGCGAGTTTGTCGAGCCCCAATGCTCCGAGACTCGTTGAGAGCCACTCAGATTTTCCGGCGACAATCGGAGCCGGAAACGCTTCCGGTGGTCCTTCCGTCCAAGAGCTCGGCCACTACGCCGGTTACTACAGCCTCCCTCGTTCAAAATCAGACAAGTAAAATCTTAAACCAGTTCAAATTAGTCCAGTTTATATCAGTTTGGTATAGACCTCGACTTATTAAACCGATCCTTTTTTTGGTTTTCCCAGGATGTTCTACTTTTTCTTTGAGTCACGGAACAACAGTACCGATCCGGTTGTGATCTGGTTATCCGGTGGACCGGGTTGTAGTAGCAGTCTGGCTCTGTTCTTTGAGAACGGTCCGTTCACAATTTCGGAGGATCTCTCTCTCTCTCTTGGAACGATTTTGGTTGGGACAAGGTTCGTTTTCGCTTCGATAGAGAAATTGTTTTTATTTTTGCTAAAGAAAAATGCGTTTCTTGTTACTCAAGAAACATTATTGTCTTTGTTTTAATAGGTCTCCAATCTAATTTACGTTGACCAACCAGTTGGGACCGGTTTCAGTAACACATCGAACACAACCGTTCTCCGGCATGACGAGGCTGGTGTCAGCAATGACCTCTACGATTTCTTACAGGTTCAACTTGTTGTTTTCTTTTAAAAGTGTCAAAAACATGTTCTTCGAATTACAATGATATGGGTTTATATCTTTGAATGTTGGTAGGCTTTCTTCAAAGAGCATCCGAAATTAGCGAAGAACGATTTCTACATTACTGGAGAATCCTATGCTGGTCACTACATTCCGGCTTTGGCTTCTCGAATTTACAGTGGAAACAAGAAGAGCCAAGGGATTCCAATTAACCTTAAGGTAAGTGTTTGTGAATCTTTTAGTGTTTTAACCCTCTGGTTTGTTTTTTTGTTCTTTTAATATTAACCAGAAAAGAAAAGAAAAAACAAATATTTGAATAGGTGAGCAATTGAACCAAATTTCCTGTTTAATCTTGGTTCAAATCAGGGTTTTGCGATTGGTAATGGTTTAACCAACCCAGAGATCCAATATGGTGCGTATGGGGATTATGCCCTGGAAATGAAGCTGATATCCGAGTCTGATCATGAGAGTCTCAAGCATGATTACGTTGACTGTCAAAGTTCCATAAGAAAATGCAGTAATTTAAATAAAGAGCTATTATTTTCTTTTGATTTTTTTCGGTTTTGGTTCTGAGTAAAAAACTTTGTTCTCTAAAGAAAAATTCTTATTTTGTGAATTTCAGATCTTGATGGTGGTTTAGCTTGCGATTCTGCTAACGAAATTTGCGAGCAAATCTTTGACAAGATAATGTCCAAAAATGTAGGCATGAATGTAAGCATCGAAAACCCGAAATTGACGGTGTTTACTCGCTTTTTGTCTTTCTTTCTTTCCATGGCTTACAAGGAATTTCTCTGTTTTTTTTTTGAAGTACTACGACTTGAGGAAGAAATGTGTTGGACCCTTTTGTTATGATGAATTTTCGAGGTTGGAAACATTCTTCCACCAAGAAAACGTAAGGAAGGCCTTAGGAGTTGGAGATGTCGAATTTCAGTTGTGTAGTGATGGAGTTTATGGTGCAATGATTGAGGATTGGATGGTTAATTTTGAGGTTAAGATCCCAGCTCTTGTCGAAGATGGTATCAATCTCCTAGTTTATGCCGGAGAGTATGATATCATTTGCAATTGGCTTGGTAAGAATTATCATAATTGCCACAATTTGTCTATGTTCTTCACTTCGGTTTAATTCTGGTTCAGCTGAGTTTAATTGATTAACTTTTCTTGGTTTATACAGGAAACTCCAGATGGGTAGACCAGATGAGTTGGTCCGGTCAGAAGGATTTTGGATCAGCAAAAATGGTACCGTTCCTGGTAGATGGTAAAGAAGCCGGTTTAATGAAGAATCACGGTTCTCTCACTTTTCTTAAGGTAAACCGGATAAAACCGATGAACCAAACCTATTATTATTGATGTAATACGATTGAAAACAGACTTTTTTTCCTCTTTAATTTCAATTTTGGGGCAGGTTCATGATGCTGGGCACATGGTTCCGATGGATCAGCCAAAGGCTTCTTTGCAAATGCTTCACAATTGGATGCACGGAAAGCTCAATACTCCGACTGGTCGGACAGATGGTCAATGATTTTAATGTTCTAAGCTGAATATTTACTAAGAAAATATAAACTGTTTGGTTAGTTATCACTTTCTTAATAGTAACTCCAATTGGCGGCTAAGCCCGATTATTGAGATGGATTAACATAATATTTGTAGTTAGGTAAAGATTTATAAATGGTATGTTTGAGTTTTTTAAAGAAGGGTTATCATTTTTCTTTAAACAGAAAAGGATTTGAACAAACCACATTCCGTCTCCACCGTAAACAAGTCTTCCGTGTATACAAATAATTTTTATTTTGTTAATGGATTAATTTATTCAAATGTTAACAATAAGGTATTATACGAAATGATAACATTTGAATTGAACAGTAAATCATATATAGAATAATAATAAAAAAATATTATTATTGAATAAAATAGAAAGGAGGAATCTTGTCCAAAGATTCCTTGCCATAGTTCCAACGGTAGAAGCCATCGTCTTTGACAGCGACCAAACACGCATTTTCACACTCCGTAAAAACTTTGTGATTGTACAAAGCGTACATCATCTGAGTGGGCACGAAAAGTGCTTCACCATAAAACGTTCCTATGCAACTAGTCCGCTGCGACAGATCAGTCGCATCGCCCGCACTGGGTGGGATCTCTATCACCGACTCTTGACCCAAAGGTACGGATTTGACCAGCTTAGGAGTTGAGCCGTGGCACGTGACGAAGACGGGAACATTACCACGCGTCTTCATCTGGTTGGAAACGATAAGAGTTGCGGCACGTGCGGATCCGGACCCGGAAAAGAGCATTAGGGTCATGATGATCGATACCATTATAAGAGTGTCCATGATTTTGATCGGGAGGAAATAGTGTGTTATGGAATGGAAATATCTCTTCTTTTTTTGCTTTTTGTCAACTAATGGAAATATATGTCTCTATATATAATCTATTATCTCGCTTCGGTTTCGCAAATTTGGAGCATTAACAATCACTACGTTTAAGAATTCAAAGGTGATTAATAGCTGAATACAGTTACAATTAGAATCATTAGATATATACAATCTCGGTTTGGTAGATCTTGTGTGTTGTTGCAATTAGAAAAGAACATATTTCCTTTTTCAAAGAAGCCAATAATCTGACTTGTGTTGTAAGGAAACAAAGACCCTAACTAGTACAATATATGTAATACGCACTTCTCCAACACTCACTTAAATCTCTCTCAGACTTCTCCAAAATCACACAGGATAACACTACAAAAAAAAAAACCATTTTCGGACGGACAAAATGGTTGAAAATCCGTCGAAAACAGCATTTTCGGACGGACAAAATGGTTGAAAATCCGTCGAAAACAGCTATTTCCAACGGATTTTGGACCGAATCGTTCGTCGGATCTAGATCATCGGAAATCAGAAATCCGTCGGAAATCCGTCGAAAATTCGGACGGATTTCCAACCGTTCTCATCCGTCAGAAAAGCCGTCGAAATTTTCAACCGCCGTGATCCGTCGGAAATTATTTCCCACGAATTTCCGACGGGCATATTTCCGACGGATTTCCAACGGGTTATAATTTCCACCGATTTCCGACGGAACTATTTTCCTACGGATTTCCAACGGAAACAATGTTTTTCATTTAAAATAATTATATAATAAATATTAAAAACCAAAATATATCAAAAATAATAATTTCAATTCAAAACTTTAATACTAAAATATAAAATTGTTTAAACATTTAAAAAAGTAGTTTAGAAAAAGAAAAGAAAAACATTATTTCAAAATAAATACCACCGGAGAAATTAATTTTGCGAGGAAAAATCTTCCGAAAATTTCGTCTCCGGCAAAACCCAGTATCTCTGCAATCCAATCCAAACATCACCGTCCAAATCTTCCGGCTTTTCCTTCCCGTCGATCCACTTCTGCTTCCAATCGTACATGTGGTCCAAGTACTGTAACGCAGCCATCTTTTCGAATTCCACCCGAATAAGTCTCGTATGCTGAGGTTTCCAAGTGAAATCTTGCTACAAGTTAGAAACAAAAAAAAACATTATTCATTTCTTCGTTATAATAACTAAATATTTTATTAAAATATCTATTTTTGTATCGATTACCGTAAAACAGCGGAACCACGTTTCTTTTTCTTCGGCTGGAAAATCATTCCAAGTCCGATATGGATGGCGGAGGATTCCATGCAGCATCTTCAGAAATGACTTGGTAATCCTTGGATGAATGCCAAACCTACAAAGAAGATAAATAATAGATATTAGGTTAAAAGCGAATTATTAAAAATGTAAATATAAATATATAATATTTATAAATTTTACCCGGATGATGTTCCCTCGCGAAATGGATGGAGCTTTGGGATAAGCTCTCGGCCTGGTTGTTGCACTAGCTCCTCAACCATCAGCTGTTGACGCGATGCAGAACTTTGTGTCTCGGGAACACGAAATTGGTTTGGACTTGGGATTCCATCATCGCTCCTCGATGTACACGACGTACACGAACTTCCCAAACCCAGAAACATCACGGAAGTTTCTTATAGACCTGAAAAATCAATCAAAATAAAGTTACTATCAACATAATGTAAATAAATCAAATTAAAAATCAAATTTTATGTAAATTATACAAATTTACATTTATAAAATAAATTACAATCATTTTTTCTAAAAATATAAATAACTAAAAATACATATAATTCTAAAAACTTTGTTTAAATTAAAATTAAATATTATTTCTATATCTATTTCCTTAAAATGTTTTTACATGTTAATATATTACATAATATATCAAAATTTCATATATAATGCATTTTTAATATACAAAAACGTTTTTAATATTCCAAAATCACACTTTTAATATACAAAAATGTGATTAGTATACACAAAACCGTTTTTAAAAATATAAAAAAACATTTCTAATGAATTTGTAAACTAAAACAATAATCCAACACTAAATCATCACAAATCTCACAACTTTACAACCCAAATTCACCATTACCCTATCTAAACCACCTAATCTAACAAAATCACATTCATAAACCTATAATTTATGAAGTTATATATATGAAACAAGCAATTTTATTTAACAAAACACAAAAAATCTTACATATTCTCGGAAGAATGTAGAGAGAAGACGGAGAAAAACCATTTAGAGAGAGAGTGAATATCGAGAATGAAGGAGAAAAAATCATGGTTAGTTAATTTATTGAGATTTTCTCACGGATTTCGGACGGAATAAGCCGTTGGAAATTGAATCCGTGGGAAATCCGTCCGAAACCTTAAAATTTGCCGCCAAACCAAAATAATTGAAAACATTTTGGCGGTTCCCGAACATTTTTGGCGGTCAAAATCGAAAATCCGTGGAAAATTTCCTACGGATTTTCCACGGCTTGTTTTCTTTGCATGTCTTCTGATTGGCGGTCAAAATCCAAAATTTAAAATCCGTGGGAAATTTCCAACGGATTTCCCACGGCAATTATTTTTAAACAAAAATATTAAGCCGTTGGAAATCCGTAGGAAATTTCCCACGGATTTCCTAGGGTTTACTGGTATAGGGTTAGCCAAATCAATGTAAACGATGTCAGCATGCACTATACTTAAAGAACAATATCATCACTCAACTATAACATGTTTAAACTTATGTATGTGTAATGTACAAAACATATATACACAAACGAGAATAACTCTAGTGATATATACTATAACTTAATCTAGAAGTTGCGAAACTCTTATCTAGAAGTTATGACATTCTAAAATGAAAGAAAATTTAATGTTTATCATATTGTTTGATCAACTATATCTTATATATAAAGTACCTTGTAGGATTAGCTTTCTGAATATTATGATTGAATTTTGTAACTCTAAACCAAATTCCCTAGGAAATTCGTAGGAAATTTTTCCACGGAGTTCCGACGGAATATGCAAGCCGTTGGAAATCCGTGGGAAATTTCTTACGGATTTCTTAGGGAATATGGTTTGTGAGTATATTTGCTATTTTTTTCCTTCCGATTTCCGACGGATTCAAATTCCCACGGAATTCCGACCGTTTTTCTGACTAATTTCCAACGGTTTTATTGTCTGTCGGAAAATTCCCACCGATTTCTGACGGCTGGAAAGCCATGGGAAATTGGTCTGAAATCCGTCAGAATTCGGTCTGAATTTTCCGACGGCTAAAAATCCGTCCAAAATGCCGTCTGAAATTACCTTGTTTTCTTGTAGTGTAAACCCTTTTCAAGAGTAATTTATTTCTGTAGATCAACATACAATGCCAATCGTCGATAGTCCCTTTTCGATGTCGGCCATGTTCAATGCTTTACAACGATAAAGAGATGTTCTCAAAGTTAAATAGAAGAGAGCTTCAGAGTATGGCGTGGTTTCTGACGTCAAACTCCGATTCCTTCACGGAGATTGTCCGAAACAAGTATATGGGTCCGACAAGTACGCATCCTATATGGCGTTACAACGAGTCATGGTCGTTTTCAACCAAGAGAAGAGAAAAAGTAATGTACGAGCACCCGCTTGAAACAAAACGGAACTGTACTGACCCGTCTGGGCCGGGGGTCGGTTAAACACCCCGACACCAACCCGGACTGTCTCCGTCCACGGTGGCCGAACCTCTTCAAGTCAAACTAGAAGTAATTGAAGTAAAACAAGCGTTACACAATTAGATAGTCAATGCCTTTGTTTAATTACATCAATTACTTAATTGTAATATGTACCTACAAACAAAAATTGTATCATAACTATTGCGAGATTCTACTGTTTGGTAGGTACATGCATCCATCTTAATTTACTTTTGGTGCACTGAATCTTTATATATACACTAATAAATCGGAAATTTTTTAGAACAATGTATCGAAACTGAACCAATAACATTTTTTTTGTTTAAATCACAACCCACTTTTAATTATATGATTTATTTTTTTACATTTACTTTTTAGCCAACTGAGGTGGCAAATATACAAATTTTAAGTGACAATAATATCGTTGGAAAAAAAATATATCTAAATTAAAAAACAGGCTAAATCTTTTAAAATTATTAAGGAAACAAACCATTTGTTTATATTTTAAAGGTTATAACTTTAAACTTTGGGGGTTAGGGTTTAAAGTTTAGCTAGGATTTAGAGTTTATAATTTTGAGTTTATGGTTTAATTAAGACTCTTTTGTTAATTTAAAAATATATGGACTTCCAAATTTTAATATAAAAATTTAGACTCTTTTTCATAATTTTCCCTTTTCCTAATTTAAGAAAAATATATAGTTGATATATAATAAATATTTAATTACAAATACATAGAAATCAATTTTTGGAAAGATATATCTTCCATTTATCTTTTCTTGACCCGATTAATTTATTGGTTAAATACAATGGCAAGCCAACTCCATAAAATTACCTCCCTTTCCACCCAAAGACCCAATTCTCGTACAAAAGCATAAAGAAAATGGAAGCAAAAACATTTTCTCTCCCTTTCATCGTCTTTATTTTCATCTTCTCTCAATTTTCGCTCTCAGCTTCTAAAAGGATCCTAAACAACCCCTCCGTTTTCTCATCGTCGTCGTCGAGCCGTAATGCGGAGAGGCTTATCAAATCCTTCAATCTAATGCCTAAACATGACGTCAATGTCATCCCAAAGGGAAGCCCTGATGCTCCGAGACTCGTTGAGAGCCAATTCGATTTACCGGCGACAATCGGCACCGCCGGAAACGCTTCCGGTGGTCCTTCCGTCCAAGAGTTCGGCCACTACGCCGGTTACTACAGCCTCCCTCGTTCAAAATCAGCCAAGTAAAAATTTAAACCGGTTCAGATAATCCGGTTTAAATCAGGATTTGTTGTAATTGAGTTCGGTTTAGTAGTTGGTATAGATATGGACGCGCTAAACCAGATTCGGTTTTCTTTGGTATTGTTGCTGATTTTGGTTTTTTACAGGATGTTCTATTTCTTCTTTGAGTCACGGAACAACAGTACCGACCCGGTTGTGATCTGGTTATCTGGTGGACCCGGTTGCAGTAGCAGCGTGGCTTTGTTCTATGAGAACGGACCGTTCACGATCTCGGAGGATCTCTCTCTTTCTTGGAACGATTTTGGTTGGGACAAGGTTTGTTTGGTTTAGATAAAAAAATGTCTTTCTTGTTACACAAGAATCATATTTATCTATAACAAACTTATAATTCAACTACTTTTGTTCTAACAGGTATCCAATCTAATCTACGTGGACCAACCGGTCGGGACCGGTTTCAGTTACACATCGGACAGTAGCGATCTACGACACGACGAGGCTGGTGTCAGCAATGACCTCTACGATTTCTTACAGGTTCGATTGTTGTCCAAAATTCTCAAAAAAAAAAAAAAAAATGTTCTTCAAATTTCAATGATATGGGTTTTTATCTTTGAATTTTTGTAGGCTTTTTTCAAAGAGCATTCGAAATTCGCGAAGAACGATTTCTATATTACGGGTGAATCTTATGCTGGTCACTACATTCCGGCTTTGGCTTCACGAGTTCACGCTGGAAACAAAAAGAAGGAAGGAATTCCAATCAACCTTAAGGCAAGTCTTTGATTATGAGAGCAATTGAACTAAATTTCCGGTTTAATCTCAATTTAAATCAGGGTTTTGCGATTGGTAACGGTTTAACCAACCCGGAGATCCAATATGGTGCGTATGGGGATTATGCATTACAAATGAAGTTGATCTCGGAGTCTGATCACGAGAGTCTCAAGCAAGATTACGTTGACTGTCAAAGTTCCACCAAGAAATGCTGTAATTTAAATAAAAGCTCATTGTTTTGAATTTTGCTGGATTAATTCGGTTTGAGTAAAAGGTTTTGATCTTTGAAAAAAACAAATCTTATTTTGTGAATTTCAGACAGTGATGGTGGTTTAGCTTGTCAATCTGCTTACGAAGTTTGCAACAACATCTTCAACCAGATAGTGTCTAATATAGAAGGCAAAAATGTAAGCATAGAAAACACTCGAAATTAAACGGTTTTTCTAGGGTTTTTTTTTTCACTTACAAAGATTGTCTTGGTTTGTGTTGAAGTACTATGACTTGAGGAAGAAATGTGAGGGACCCTTGTGCTATGATTTTTCAAGGATGGAAACGTTCTTGAACAAAGAAAACGTACGGAAGTCCTTGGGAGTTGGAGAAATCAAATTTGTGTCGTGTAGTACCACGGTTTATGATGCAATGATGGAGGATTGGATGCTTAATCTTGAGGTCAAGATCCCGGCTCTTGTCGAAGATGGAATCAATCTTCTAGTTTATGCCGGAGAATATGATCTCATTTGCAATTGGATTGGTAAGATTGATCATAATTGCCACACTATATATGTCTCATGTTCTGTTTCTTAATTTGATTATGGTTTAGGTTCTGAACCGCGAATTTGAACAAAAACTCAAGAGTGTAGTTTCATTTGTGGTTTCGGTTTTTCTGGTTTTGATCAAATTTTCACTTTTTCAGGATTTAGAGTCCCGTTGTTGTTAATGTTTTTTTTTTTTTTTTTGAAACTTTGTTGAGTTAATGTTTTGTTGGTGAAGGGGAAAATGGTTTAGTCTCGGTTTAGACTTCTGAGGTCTTTGTGTTCTACTCTCGATGCCGGTTAAGAATATGGACCTGACATAGTTTACACATTTTGGTCTTTTCAGGTTTGATTATGGTTCAGCTAAGTACTTGAATTGATTAATTTTTCTTGGTTTGTACAGGAAACTCCAGGTGGGTTGACCAGATGAATTGGTCAGGCCATAAGGATTTTGGATCAGCCAAAACCGTACCGTTTCTGGTAGATGGTAAAGAAGCCGGTTTAATGAAGAATCACGGTTCTCTCACTTTTCTTAAGGTAAACCTGATAAAACCGACATACCTTCAATTTTATTAATAATTGGAAATCTATACTAAATTTTTTAAAAATTTGAAATATATCTTCTTTTGTTGTTAAAATGACATTTTATACCTAGTCAATCTTAAAATTTCAGAAAAAATAACAAAATAAATTCTGATTATTTGATTTTTTTTTTAAATGTTAGCTAATATTTTTTTTAATTAATTTAAATTAATTACGAACTTAAAAAATACTAATTTTATAAAAAAAAATAACTACGAATTTACATTTTATAATTTAAAATTTAATTTATAATTATAAATTTAACTACTATAGATATAGTTTGTTAAGTCAACGATTTAAACAAGTCGACAAAGTAAAAAATTAACCAACCAAAATATAAATCGACAGTTTAAAATAAATCAACGAAAAAAAAATTTAAATCGATGAACAAAAAAATTAAGTCAATGGTTTAAATAAGTCGACAATGTAAAAAATCAAATAACAAAAATATAAATTGACTGTTTTAGAATAAGCCGATGAATTAAAAAAATTAAGTCGACGAAAATTAAAAAATAAGTCAACGGTTTAAATAAGTCGACAAAATAAAAAATCAACTATGCAAAATATAAGTCGACAGTTTAAAATAAGTCGGCAAAAAAAAAATTAAGCCGATGAACATAAAAAATAAGTCAACAGCTTAAATAAATCGACAAAGTAAAAACTCAACCAACCAAAATACAAGTCGACTGTTTAAAATAAGTCGGTGAAAAATAAATTAAGTCGCTGAATATAAAAAATAAGTCAATGGTTTTAATAAGTTGACAAAGTAAAAAATCATCAATCAAAATATAAATCGACTGTTTAAAATAAGTCGGTGAAAGATAAAATTAAGTCGATGAAATAATAAAATAAGTCAATGGTTTAAATAAGTCGACAAAGTAAAAAATCAACCAACCAAAATATAAGTCGACTGTTTTAAAACAAGTCGAGATGACTGATTATTTTTATTTAATCAAAATTTTATATTTTAGATATTAATTCATTAACAATATATTTTATAAAAATATATATTTAAATACGAAATTAAAATTTAGAACTGAAAATTAATTAGTTTAAACATAATTTTGATTTTAAATTAAATAATTTTAAATTATTTTTAATTAAATTTATTAATATAATAAAGAGTTAAATATATATAGAGGTATTTACGTACTTTAATATAATAAAAAGTATAGTTTTCAAATTTCTATAATATTAAGTGTAGTTTTGAAATTTGCTATAAAATTTGGGATACTTATCAAAATCCCCCAACCTATTATTACTAATGTAATACGATTGAAAACAGACTTTTTTTTTTTCCTTTTTAATTTCAATTTTGGTACAGGTTCATGACGCTGGGCACATGGTTCCGATGGATCAGCCAAAGGCTTCTTTGCAAATGCTTCAGAATTGGATGCAAGGAAAGCTTACTACTCCGAGTGGTCAATGATGCTAATGCCTAGCCGAAGATTTATATGTTTTTATCAAGAAAATAAATATTGTTTGCTTAGTTACTTTCTCTTAACAGAAAAGAAAATAGGTTTAAGCTATTAAAATTGATTAACTAAGCGAAAAAAAAACTGATTAACTAACTAATAAATAATTATTTCATTTCGATAATTCATCGTTCTTCTGTTCATACATTTATCCAATTATTATTTCCACCTCCAACAATGTTAACAGAACAGAATTTACTTTGCCAATTCTATTTTTTCACATTACCCCAACCTATTCAATATAATATTCTAGAGAAATATTTTCATAAAATTGAAAAATATCTCGGCAAAGCTATGGAGCAAAAAGATCAAGAATTGAGTGCCTACTCACAAATACAACTTCTTTCGGAAACAAATTTTATCAAAACACATAAGAAAAAAAAGGAGAAATTTTTATTAGCATCCAAGACCAAGGATTGCTTGAACTAGAGCTCCCGCCTGAGGTCACAACGTGATGAGCCCGTGCTTGTTCATTAGCTCTGTTTTTCGTGTGACTCACAGGGTTTGTCGATGTCACGCATTGAGGTGGCTTCCCTTTGGTGCGCTCATCCCACCAAGGTGGATAACCGATGTTTCGAAAACAGTGTTCGGCGAGGTATCCTTGTCTTCCACAAATTGTACATATGACTTTCCCTCCTCTGCTTTCGAATGTATCTCGTGATTTGGAGGCTGTTTGAATTGCAAAACTGGCAGCCCCGTTGCGGTCATCATTCATGCGTCCATTCAATTTGGACTCTTCATCCTGAGTCAATGCATTGTAAGGTTCATCGAGTGTTGGAAGTGGAACTTTCGACAACAATACAGATTTGACTGATCCGTACAAGTTTTCATCCAAATCCATAAGAAATTGATGCAACCTGTCTTCACGTCTTTCTTTTTCAACTTCTTCCATTGTCTTGGCTCTTTGGTAGTCAGCCAAACTAGTCCAAAGCTTAGTTAGCTTACCATAATAGATCGAGATATCGAGACCCTTTTGACGACAATTAGCCAACTCTCTGTTTTGAGTCTTTGAACTCACTGTCCATTCTTTATAGTAAATCTTGTGCATATATGTGTCCAAAGGCTATGAGCATCATCATGGTGTGAGATTGAAGAAGGTAAGTCTAGATCAATAGTAAGTTTGGTCCATGACACAACAAGAGCATTATTGGTGTGCCAATCTTCGAAATCTTCCGAGTTTTCTTCTGACTCTTTGATAGATCCATTGGCAAAGTCGAATTTCTTCCTTGCATGAAGCGCCAACCGTATGCTTGCAGACCATTCATTGTAGTTGTGTCCTGTTAACAGCGGTTTGGAGATTGTCGTGCTTGGATTATCTCCTGAGGTGAGATCATATGGTGATATGGTGCACCGAATTCTGTCCACACGTGTTGTGAATTGTGTGACAAGATTATCATCAATAAATTTAGGAGTTTCTCCTGACATTACGAGAAGCGTTCAATCGATAGAGTAATCGAATAAACAAAGGTCAAGGAACGAAGTAAAAAAGTAGAGATCACAACTAAAAGCGGTGGCCAAGATCGATATAACTCTGATACCATGTCAAGAAACTTTAGAAGAGGTAAAAATGTTTTTTTATTCCATAAGTTACAAAAGCAATGCCTTATATACAAACTAGATATTGGCTTTTTCTATTAACCTAACCGTCATACAAATAAGTGGGGTAAGTATGGCCCGATATTGTAAATTATTGTTTAAAAAATAAAACTAAAACGTCTCACTGTAATTGAGAAACGCTTGTTCATTTGAGAAATGGAAGACAAGGATTCTTTCATGTTATTATGATGAATGATATGTTTAGAGTATTATATACGTATTTTTTTAAGATATATTGTTCGGTAGATATTGGTCATACTGAACTATTTTTTCAATTACATAATTTAACTACAATTTTTTACTAGGGTTTTTCTTGCACAATTGAGCATGCAGTAATACTTATTGAAAATTTGGGAATACACTAACAAAACACAAGTGAACCATACATTAAAACGCAAAAAGACATCCAAAATTATCTACTTTGCGCTAATGCGGGGATTCAATCCTAGTGATTTAATCACTCATCAACAAAGGATGAGGAAACGCCAAAAACAAGGAAAACAAAAAGATACATTGTCATTTAAAATAACAAACTCAAAACAAACAAAACACATATTGATCAAACAAGATCATAAATAGGTTCTTCCTTAACAATCAGATGATGTTGGAAAGCTTCAATGTCACTTACAATGTTGTCATTGCCTCCGCTTTCCTCTACAAATCTGTCTTCCGGTTGGATCTCCTGAGATTCCCCATGGCTCTTTTGGTTTGTTTTACGAAATCTTCTTTTGATCCTCGCGTTAAATCTCTTAGCTCTTTCCTTGATGCTCTCATTCTTGTAGTGAACCGACGAAATATGTGCAGCAAACTTTTGAGAAGTATCAAACACACTATTGCACTTGGGACATGTATATGGACCGTATTTCTCGTACGGTAGGCTATGTGTCCGACCATCGTATTCACCATCTTCCTCATGATCAAAACCGTCAAAAATTTCTTCAAAATATATGGTTGGTTTAGAACGTTTCTTCGCGGGTGGACGATTGGGAACATGTTGGTGCTTTGGTGGAAAGGAAAATAGGTCTAAATTCCTAGGAAACACGGAGTTTTGATGCGGAAAAATGGTATTGAGAGGTGTAGGGTTTAAGATCTCGCACTGTTTTTCAATAAAATTTGGAGGGGAAAAGGAAGGACTCAAAATGTTGGGATTCATGGCACGTCCATATTCATTTTGAGCAGTGATCAAACTACTAGTAGGAACAATAGCAGAGTACCTATTTGTGATAGTTTGGGTGATAGAGACTTGAGAAAAATGAGGGTTATTGTTAATAGGAAAATAATCAAGGACATTAGAGACCATGTTGTTTCTCATCTGATAAGCCAAATGGGAATTATTGAAACCAAAAGAAGATGAAGAGACATGTGAATCTTGATAACAATTTAACGCAGGAGAGGAAGAAAACAAACCATGATGGTTCGTATGGTCAGAAGTGATGAACATTGACCGAACCATATTAGACTCGTGATTCCTAAAGCTTGAGTTAGTTTGGATGGGAATGGAACCATGAAGATTCATAGTATCGTCACCATAAGAGTTTAGACCATTTGGGATTGAAGACATTTTAGAAGCCGAGAAAGCGTATTTTACATTTTGTTTTTTTACTGCCTATCCTTTTATATTGATACATAATAAAACAAACTTAGACATTTATAAAAGGAAAATTAATTTAAGGAAGAAAGGAAACAAATCTATTCAAGAATTATATTATATATTATGATGTATATAATCCTCAATAATTCATTTTTACCTTTTAAAAAGAGAAAAAAACTTAGTAATATTTAGATAAAGTAAAAAATTTGAAATTTCTTTATATTTCTGTAATGCTCCGGTTATACTCTTATGAAATGTTCAAGAAAGTGTTAGGCGCTAAGTGGGCGGCGACCCATCGCCTAGCTCCTAGAACGCCTAATGGGAGTCTAGGCAATTTTTAAATCAGTTTAGGCGTTTATAAGATAAACCAATATATATTATATATTTTTTTAATATATATATAGTATAATACATGAAATACCATATATATAAATTAAAAAAATTTAATTTTTAAGTCTTAAAATAGATCCAAAGTTCAAATTATACAAAAAATTATTAAAATGTTAAAAATATCAAAACTTAAAACATCATAAAAAAACCATATATGCGAATTAGACCAAAATATTCATTCAATTCATATCAAACAACATATAAAATTTTATAATCATATATTTATAAAATCAAAACTTATAAATTTAATTATATGATGTTGGAAATTTCAAAACCTACACTGAAAAACAAAATTAAGTGTTAATTGATTAATATTTTGGTAAGACCGCCTAGACCCGTTTAAAGCCGTCTAGAACTGCCTAAAACCGCCTAACTCCGCTTAATAACAAAAACAAAAACAAAACGTCTAATGCCAATGCCTAGGAAATAATCACCACGGTCTATGGACGCCTAACGCCTAAACACCGCTTAGGCGGCCGCCTAGATCGCTTTTGAAAACACTGTTCTTATATGGCCCCCACGTCACTAGATATATGTGGGCTCCACCATTACTCGATTTTTTATTCGTTGTTTTGAAAATTTCAAAAAAATTGTTGATTCGCTTTGCAAATCAGCACAAAAAAAAATTTCATATTTCATTCTTACTTTTATCCTTATAATGTAATTCGCGGTCCATAAATTTTATTAATGTGGATTTATGTTCAGTAGTTTTAATAAAATATAACATACTAGACACCATTTGTCGAGATTTCTCTCACTTAATTTTAGTATTTACTATAAAGATAATTTTAATGAAATATATTAAAATTTTATATTTATTATTTAGATAAATTTTTGTATTATTAGAAAATTATATATATATATATATCAATTAAATTTTCCAAGTAATTAGATATAATGTAGTATTACTACTAGTACATATAACAAATACAAAATGTTGAAAAGAAATATATATATATATATATATGTATATATAATTAAATTATTTGATTGGATCAAATCTAATAATTTTTTTTTAAGGGTCTCTTTTTATACATATAAAATGTAAAATAAAAAGACTAAAAAAAGTGTGTGGCTCGGTGGTTTCTGCTATAGTGAGCCGAGGCGCTGGTTAGATATGAGAATAACGTGTGGTGTTCGGCGTCTTTTTCAGATGGGACCTCGCTTTATTTCAATTTCGTCGCGTTTCACGGGCTAGGTGGTGGATCTTGCCGCATCTCACCGTTTTTCGTTGTGTCTCTAGACGACATCGTTCGTGAGTCCGGGTTGGCTGTTGGCTATGTTTCGATGGTGGTTCGAGGGCCAGTTTGGACGGGGGCCTCTCCACCGTTGAAGATAAGCTTCGGTCTTTGTGGATTTTAGGTGTGTCAGAGTTGTGGTCTCCGGCTTCTTCGATGGTCTCCATCGTTGTCGAAGTAAAGTTGGTCTTCAGAGGACCTTTAGGTGCGGAGTCGTCTTTTTCGGTGTTGCAGCGAGAGTTTCGCCTCCGCCTCCGGTAAGTCTTCTATCATTCTAGACTCTTCCGTCGTCCGCGTCTCCTTCTTATCATTGTTGTGTGAGGGTTTAGTTAGATATTGCTTGTTTTTTGGGTTGCTCTAATTCGGTTTGTGTGCTTTTTTTTCTTTGCTATCGGAGAAGATAGTAAAGCTGTTGAGCTATTGGTGCTGTTTGGCTTTGTGCTACGCGACATCGGAAAAATATTTTAGTAGAGTGAGTGAGCGCGACAAAACTTTTTTGGTTAGTGTGGTTCCATTTTAGTGCTGGTTCTAGAGTTTGCTAGCCTCGTTTCACAGGCGAGGAGGACAGTCCCTGCTCGTTGGCTTGTTTTCTCTTTAGCTTGAAAGCACTAGATTCGGGCTTCCGTGACACAGTTTTCGTGTTGCGAGGATTTGCGTTTTTTCAGTCATTCAAGTTGTAATTCCATTTTCGACTTCTTCGCCCTTCAATCTTATCACGAATATTCAAGACCGATTACGCTACTTTCTCGACAATCAGATGCTTCAGAGCGAAGATTCGATAGAATACCAATTAGCTGTGATTTGTGGTTTGCCTATGCTTCCTTATTTTTATTTTTATTTTGCCAAAAAATCAATTCTATAGGTTATCTCAATGTAAATACTAACAATTTCATTATTAATAATGATATTTATTTTCTTAGAAAAAAAATTTAAATAACAAAATCCTATTTTTTTATCAATAAAATATAACTTAAAACTATTTGATTGGGTCAAATCTATTACCCGTTTCCATAGCAACTGTTTTATTATATTAAAAAAAAAATAAAGAATATTTACAGCATAAATAACATTATTTTCTATAACAGTGAAAATAATAGGTGAAAATGGAAAATATACTATTTTTAATATATATTATGATATGTTTAAAATATATATTCAAATAAAATTATTTGTTTAATTTTGCTTTTAGAAAATGATATGTTGAAAATGGTTAAACAGCCTGGAAAAAACTTCGGTAATTTGTCCACTTTAGTTTGCCAACCGTTGAGGAAAAATCCGAGTTAATACACTGAGAGTCAAACGAGAAAAAGACTCTTTGTCTTTTTGGTATTCACCATCCAATCATAGTTTGACTCAATGAAATTTAAAATTAGTTCTTTTTTTTAACAAATATAAATTAATCAATTTGTTGTCAACAAATATATATATATATATATAATTATTTAATAGCGCATTTTAGATTATCTGCATATATTTTATTGCTTCTTTACACGCATATATAAAATGTGATTTTTAATAGTTCTTGTGGGTGCAAATTTTGTTTTTGTCAATGGATGCAATTATAATAATGGACAAACCAGATAATATCATAATTACCTGTCTAAGAGGTGACGCATGAGAATTATGCTATGATACAATAAAATTATGGCGCAAAAATGTTTAAAAGCAATTATGAGACTTTACATATGTAGGTTAAAATAAATAAAAATTGACTGAAAAGTGAAAACCATGGAACTCCAATGAGACAATTCTCTCTTATGCTTAATTATTCCACGGAGTTTTCTACATATGCATTGAACATTGCCACTAAAGGCCAGCATCTCCATTTTTATATAAACACTCGAGATTTTGTTCACCAGCAAGATTTCTACTAAAAAAATTATATATAAATTTTCAGTTGAAATCCACATTACTTTGTGAAAATTGTAGAAAAGCCATTTTTTCGCAAAATTTAATATCCAACGTGGATATTAAATAAAATTGATTTATTAGCATGCAACTACACGTCAAACAGCTTTTTAAAGAATAAAATTATAATGCAAATGACTATGATATACATCTATCAAATGATTACAATTTTCAACTTTTATTTACTTAGAAAATAATATATTTGAACATAAACGTCGATATAAAATTTTTGGATCGTCTCATATAGAAAATGATTCCAAAGACATGCTCATCACTATCTTGATCTTGCATATTGATATTTAATATTTTATCTGAATTACTTTTTAATAATTGCTTATCAACCTAAACTTACTCTTTTTGGGCTTTAGTGAATCTGACGCCCAACTTGGAGATTTTGAACCTTATTTATATAGGTAGTGTTTGTATAGATCTTCCAAGACTAATAAAAGAACATTTCAACAACAAATAAGTTACCAATAATATAAGTGTAACCAACACATACATTTAAGTTCCTTATGTAACACATGTAAAGTAAATGTAATGTAGCAAAAAGTTGGTTGGAAAATCTAAGGAAGTACACCACGAATTTGGAAACTTTTGTTTGGCCAATTGTACACTGTACACATACATACGTACATGAATTAATAAGCATATACTTACACATATGTTGAAATGAGTGTGGGACTGTATCTGCGTGAAACATGTTCATCAAAACACATGTACCTTAAATGATGTAAACAGTAGATCTATCAATTGTACATATATGGATACATTACCCATCGATGGGTCATTAGCTCTGAAGTTGATTAGTCGGTCCAAATATACACCTGATCATCATGAAATTCATATACATATATATTTATATGTGTGTGAAATTAATTAAAGATTTATTCATGCATGCAAGTGTCCATCGAAGTAGTACGATATGAATAATTATGAAGGGTTCTTTTGGCACTTTACTAAATGTAATAATGAAAACAACATCGGCAAGTCAACTCGTGATGATAAATTTTTGGTTAATGAGATTTCACAAAAATGGATTTTTGTTTTGTTGTCACTTTATAATCAGACAGTTCTATATAATTCATTGGTCCGACCAATGCAGCCTCCTACTGTTACATGCTTTCCTCCGTGTGTCCGTGTATAATGTCACCACCACTTGGGAATTTTTTTTTCTTTTGTGAAATAATTAACATAATTGACGAGTGATCAAATCAAGCAACCTAAATTATCAGCAGTTAATTTTAGTTAATGATTTTTTTTTGGAGGCTCAAATTCAACACAGTTCTGGATTACATATCCGTATTTTTGCGATAAATACGAAAAATATCTAATTCAAATTTGATTGTTTCGACCGAGCAAGTTCGATTCATTTTGACAACTATACATCTAAAAAAAGTCATATTTTTGTCAAATGTATTTTCATCATTAAAGCCAAGCGCGAATAAAAAACTATAATAATTGGAAATTTAAAATCTTCAAACACGCACAATGCATATGCATGCATGTCAATCATGTTGACTTCTCACACCCATAGTTTTTGAGAGAAAACGAAATATAAATTATTTTTTCCTCCATATAATTCAATAATAATAATATTAATAATTGATAGGATGAGTCCAAATCCAAGTCTCTTATTAAAAGGGCACAAATTCAACTACTCCTCCATAAACTCAAAAGGTCCATCTTAAAAAGCAAGTAAGAGATAACACTTTCTCTCTTTTTCTTTTCTTCTAATCTTCAACACATTAACGAGAGGACATGGGAAGAGCTCCATGTTGCGACAAGACAAAGGTGAAGAGAGGGCCTTGGTCTCCTGAGGAAGACTCTAAGCTTAGAGATTACATTGAAAAGTATGGTAATGGTGGAAATTGGATCTCTCTCCCTCTCAAAGCGGGTAAGTTCATACATATGTTCTTAATTAAACTCAATTTTGTGCTTCACCTTTTGGAGCCTCTAATTTCAAACAAGAGCTTATGCCATTTTTGTTGTTGTTGTTTTTTAAGGTTTGAGGAGATGTGGGAAGAGTTGTAGATTAAGGTGGCTAAACTATTTGAGACCGAACATAAAACATGGTGACTTCTCTGAGGAAGAAGACAGGATCATTTTCAGTCTCTTTGCTGCCATTGGAAGCAGGTTCCATAATTATTTCTCTAAAAAAATTATCTTTTTATTATAAGAAATTTATTAAGCTCCACACTAAAAATATATAAATGGTATCAATTTGTTGTCCACTTGCTTATGAAGGTCCCTTGAATAGTTATCTACTGAAATAGCTATTAAAAGAATTATTATTTCCTTTGTCAAAATTTATTTTCACCAAAAGCTATTTTGAATTAATGTATTATTTGGAACTAATGATCAAAATGATTCTAAACCATGTATATTTTTTAGAACGAGCTTAATAACTGTAGTCAAAACTACGAGCAACATTTATTCATCTAGATTTGCAACATTTTCCTCCGACATTAACTACTAAAAGAAATATATTAAAACGTGTAGGTGGTCAATAATAGCAGCTCATCTACCAGGAAGAACAGACAACGACATCAAAAACTATTGGAACACAAAGCTAAGGAAGAAACTCATGTCTTCTTCTTCTTCCTCTCATTCATCATCAGCCATGGCTTCTCCTTTTCTAAACCCTAATCCTCGGGATATGAGAAGACCATTAACCCCATCAACAACAATCCCACTTTCTTCCTACAATCCGTACGTTGAAAACCCTAATCAGAACCCAACAAAATCTCTCACCTCCAACATCAATGGCTTTGAAGCTGATGATCAACAGATATTGCCCTTTATTAACCCTAGTTATCCTCAAGATCTCTCTCTCTCGGACAGCAACAATAACATCTCGAGCACAAGTGGTATCTTGCTCAACCACAATATGTGTGATTACTACAACAACCACAACAGTTTCTCCTCAGACGTCAATGGAAAGAGATCAGAGATTATGATGAAGCAAGAAGAGATCATGATGATGATGATGGTAGACCACCACATTGACCAGAGGACAAAAGGGTACAATGAGGATTTCACACAAGGGTATTACAATAACTACATTAATGGACATGGGGATTTGAAGCAAATGATTAGTGGAACAGGCACTAATTCTAACATAAACATGGGTGGTTCAGGTTCATCTTCTAGTTCCATAAGCAACCTAGCTGAGAACAAAAGCAGTAGTAGCCTCCTACAACACAAGTGCTTGCCCTATTTCTACTCCTAGTTCTTCTAGACTCTCTTGTCTTCTTATATAAATATATCTTGGACTGACTGTTAGTAAAATCAAAGATTTGATGGGGGTATGGGAGGAGAAAGATTGGGGGAGAGAGAGAGAGAGAAACACTATGATCAGTTTTTGTGGGATTTTGTGTTTTTTGTTTATTATTCTATCGACTTTAAGAGATTTCTACTTATGAAGAGACAATGGGAGATTTGATTTGATGAAACCCAAAAGGATATGGTTGAAGAGTACGTAGACCTTATCTTGTTTGTCGTGAAGAGTAAAATTATATCAGCTTTTAGTAGAACTTAGAACAAAAGTATATGATCTCTACATATATAGCATTGTTATTGTTTCTAAACTTAGATGAGACTATTACTATTTTAAGTGTATGCTATAAATAGTATAGAATATGTTAAAGATAAAAAAAAATTGCAAAACGAATTGTCCGACAGATAACTAATTTGTAAGGAATGGTATTTGTATATATTTTGTATACGACCAAATCTAATTTGTAGTGATGGACAAATAATTTCATTACAAAAATATAAAATTGATTTTCTTTTTTAGAAATTGGATGAATTTACTGATTTATGATTTGTCCACGGGAATTTTTTTATTATAGTTGTGAAATATTGATATCTTTGAGGATTAAGATTCCAACTTTCCAATTTGGTAGTTCGATTTTTTTTTTTTTTTCATTTTATAGATAAGCAAATAAAAATATTCTAATTAGATAAAAACACATCATAAAATATTGATAAAAAAAAACTTCGCTATTGTTTTCCAAATGATAATAACTACATACGGATGCTCTAATAGTCGTTCTTTATAATTTTATCTTCATAAAAATTTATATATTTTAAAACCTCGACAGAATCTGCTTCTAAGTTGAGCAAACAATTTCTTTTGTGGATTTTTTTTCTTAATTAATTGAAGAATATACTTTCGTATCCCCTTAACAACATTTGTGAAGTGATTTTGGAGAAAATGCTTACGTGTCATCTCCACAATTACTCTTACCAAAAGAATTATTACGTGGTTTGAAAAAGTATGATTTGGCTTAAAAAATAATGACATGACAAATTTTTTAAGGAATTTTCGACTATAAATTTAATTTAATCATAATTAAATCTCCTACAAAATCTTCCATAACTAAATTTATATTTATTTCTTTAAAATTTTAATTTGAAATTAACGAAAACCATATATTTCATAAATAAATACTTACCAAATTTTGTGACTGAACTAGAAAAATATGTATTCTTTTAATTACCAAATTTAAAAATATTTTAATTACTACTTTTTCTTACATATTGAAATTTTACCAAACAAATACGTAAAGTTACGAAGTTTGATGGAATTTGACCAACCAATGAGCTGTTCTTATCATACCTTAAAATATTTTATATATATATTTTTGCATTACTCATCTCAAGTATAATTTTTTTTGGTAAAAAATAATTAATTTTATTTTAAAATTTAATTAAAAAGTATTAATTAATCTAATTAATCCAAAATCTAAAGCAAAAAATTAAAATTAAATTTATTTTCACCACTACTATATCTTTTTTAAACAAAATTCCAATCAGAAGTATTTGGGGGAAAAAAATACAAACCAGATTATAAAAAAAAAAAAAAAGATGATGACAGTAAAAAGGTGAAAAACATAGGAGACGAAGAAAAAAAAGTGAAGAATCTATGTCAAATATTTTTTTTTCAAAGTCTAAGACGCACAAAGTAAGTATGTTATTTTATTTTGAAAATATTATTTACAATTAGGTATGACGTAGATAAAGTATTTTAATACTTCATTTGTATCACTTTATATGATTTTTAAGGATGTTGCACACACATTAAAAAACAACATCCCCTTATCATTATTTGTGAAGTGATTTTGGAGAAAATGCTTACGTGTCACCTCCACAATCACTCTCATCAAAATAGTTATGACGTGGCTTGAAAAGATATGATTTGGCTTAAAAACAATGACATGGCAAAAAAATTTAAAAAATTTGGTTTATAAATTTAAATTAATCATAACTAAATCTCCTACGAAATCTTCCATAACTAAATTTATATTTATTTCTTTAAAATTTTAATTTGAAATTACCGAAAATCATATATTCTATAAATAAATACTTACCAAGTTTTGTGACTGAACTATAAAAAACGTATTCTTTTAATTACCAAATTTAAAAATGTTTAATTACTAATTTCTTACATATTAAAATTTGACCCAAAAATACGTAAAGCTATGAATTTTGATGGAATTTGACCAACCAATTAGCGGTTCTTATCATGGCTTAAAGTATTTTTTATATATTTTTGCATTACTCATCTCAAATATAAATTGTTTTGGTAAAAAGTAATTAATTTTGTTTTCTAAATTCAATTAAAAAGTATTAACTAATAGAATTAATCCAATTTTTTTAAAAAAATTTATATTTATTTTCACCATTACTATATTTTTCTTAAAACAAAATTCCAATCATAAGTATTTAAAAAAAAAAAAAAACGAGATTATAAAGAAAAACCAAAAGATGAAGACGGTAAAAAAGTGAAAAACATAGAAGATGAAGAAAAAAAGTGAAGAATCTATATCAAATATTATTCATCGAATTCTAAGAGGTATGTTATTTTATTTTGAAAATATTATTTACAATTAGGTATGACGTGGATAAAGTATTTTAATACTCCATTTGTATCACTTTAGATATGTTTAAGGATGATGCGCACACATAAAAAACAACATAAATAATATAATTTTTATGTACTTTCTATATTAAAAAAATCATTTATTATATAAATAAAATTAATTCAACCAATCACAAAAAATACTGTAAAATTCAAATAGTCACAAAAGATAAAAGATATTAAATTTTTACTTACAAAAATGAAAACATCAATTAATTTGATATAAAAAAAATTCACTAAAACATCAATTAGTTTGATATAGAGAGAGTATGAGATAATAACATGTATCTAAGAAAATTTTCAATAAATATCGAAAATAATTTATAATATCTTATGCAAAATATTAAATTGCTTTAATTATTATCCCTCGTATAATACGGAAAGCCACCTGATATTTAATTAAGTCAAATGCAAAACCAAAAAAATCAGGAAAACGTAAGTTTTTCTCATGAAGTTTTGTTTTTTCCAATTTCTAATGAGCTCTCAACTCCACGAGATAAATTTTTATATGGGACCACTTGTAAGAAATATTATTTTCACTAGACTAACTATTCATTAATTATCCCTTAATTATAAGGGATTTATAAAGAGTACATACTACACAATACATATATATATATAGGCCTATATACAAAAAATTATAGTATTATCTATTGTTTGTATTCTTTTCTCCTACGTTAATGATTTGTGTACAATAATGTAGCAGTGTTTTTGGGTCGTCTAACAAAATTCGGGATAAAACACTTAGCCCGCTTCATTTTCTCAACATCTATATATATTAACAAAAAATGTTTTAAAAACCTAAATAGAAAAAGTATTCATTACCTGAAAACACAAAATAGCATACCTACTATACCAGACCAAATTATCCAAACCAAAAATAACTTTTCTTTTCTTGCCGATCAGAACATTAAATTGCGGTTTAAGATGTTGATCATGATTGACATATCTACACATTTATCATTTTTTAATTTATTTTAGATGTTTTAAAATTTTATTATAGTACTAAATATTATAAATTTGTTATATAAAACTAGTTGACATAAAAAAATTGTTATGTAAAACTAATATTTTGTTTCTTAGTTTCGATTAAATAATAATTATTTTGGCATAACAATTTTTAAAATTGTTATGTAAAACTAGAGTTAATTACCATTTTATTATTATTTAATCGAAAATAAGCATTAATAGTTTAAAATTTTATAATAGTAATAAATGTTATAAATTTGTTATATAAAAAACAGTCAAAAAAATTCAAATGCTTTTTTCGATTAAATAATAATAAAATGGTAATTAACTCTTATAAATTATTTTAAAATTAAGAGATTAATTAATAATTTAATAGTGTATGTGAGAGTTACATAGTAATAGTATAATAGAGAGAAAAGGAAAGGGTTGTGTATAAAAGTCATCACCTTTGGTCAGTGAATCAAGCGGCCAGAAGAAATTGATTGATGGAAATACATACACTATTCATCTGTTCAAAATGACATATATACCCCTGCCATATTGTTTATCTATTCCTTCATCCCATTTCGGCATTTCCTTCGAACATAAATAGTTTTCTTTTCTTTCTTAAAATTCTATGAAAATTATAAAAAGAAAAACAAAATGATAAAATAAGTACATATAGTGACAGAAATGTTACACGCCGGCCTAGTAGAACGTTACCTAGTTGTATTTATTGAACGTAACTAGAGGTTTTTTTTTTTTTAGGTGATTAGAGTTTAGAATGGGAACCAAGAAATCAAAGCCCGATTTGAAATCAAAATGAATGTCTCAAATGTGTAAATGGTTGTACAATTAGAGAAAATATAATTGTTAACAAACTTTTAAAAATTGTTTTATCAACTATTCATCTATCATTCCTATTTCATTTATTACCGTTTCGTTTATTTTTATTCTACTAATTCTTCTAATGCTTGCTAGATCCTAAATTTTGATAGAATGTATTGATTTTAGTTTATTAAAAAAAAATTGTCAGGAACACATTTTATTTATTGGTTAGTTGAATACATTGTATGTATCAATAAACCAATAAAAAACATAAGTATCTATAAAAGAAAAAACTGAATTTGGTGATCGCGCCGTCCCTGCGAGCAAGTCAGCTTTAGTATTCTTATGCTTAGGTTGGTGGACGAGAGCAAGCTCTAGGAATGTATCCCGCAGCTTCGCCAATTCGCTTAATGCCGGCATGAAATTGGACCATTCTTCTGAATTTGACACCATATGGGTCAGTTCCTTGGAATTTGTAACAAAAAGAGAACAGAACCGCTGTTTTTTCTTCAAACAGGTCAGCGCCCAAATTAAAACATGCATTTTCGTATGAAGGAGAGATAAAGGGGAGATAAGTTTCGTTGACTTCCTTGTAAACCTAGTAGGTCCAGTGTTCCATAACCCAACTTCCCCCACAAGTAGGATCCGTGTCCTTCCACGATCCATCGATAAAGCACATGAAAAGCCCTCGCACGTCAAAAAGATTCTCAGGAGCGAGGTCGCAAGTTGTTATATCATCCGACTGATTGGCGATGTTAGTTTATTGTTTTACTGCAAGGCAAATATGTCCCTTTCCTCTGTTCTAACAATATATAAAGGTCCATTAGATACTTACACAACATATATTTTTAATTTGGGCTTAGTAAGGCATGTAGTGTCACTTTTTTGAAATGATCAAAACCCAAATTAGTTGGTTTGATTGAAATCTTTTTGATACATGTAAACCATTAGTGCTTAAAATACTTCCAAATGTTTCAGACTAGTATAGCTACGTAATATAAAATTCTAAACTTCATTTCTTATAATGTATTACAAGAACTAATTTGTAAATATTCGAAAACATATTTTTTATAAAAATTCTATATAGGTGTAAGCCTCACCGCAACAGTAAGAGGTATACCAATCAAACTTATCGTAAACTTAATTGGCGCATATGCTATATTGTGCTATGTATTAACGGTGACTTTGTATTGTATTATGTTTATGAATATTTGGTGAGTAAGAATTCTTTTGAAATAATGTTGAATCTTTGTTTCCAAGTTTGAGTATATATCAGTAAAGATTAAATAATAACTTATGTTCTCATAGATCGTTAAAGACTGGTCTCAAACCAGTAGAAACTATGGGTTTTTTTTTTCTTTTTTGGTAAAATGTGAAGATTCATACCATTTTTATGATTTTTTACAGCGGTACAAAGAAAACTTAGAAGACAGAAAGACCGAAAACTACAAGCAATGACAACGTACAACAAAAACATAGAAACAAACATAAATAAACGAGAAAGTATACTAACGTCTAAACAGACTCAGCAGATCACCGAGGAGGAAACACCGATTCCGAACAGCTAAGTTCGGACATTTGCGTTGTTGCCACAGTTCCTTGGAACTTGAATTCTCATCGTTGTTGCCACGAGCAACCCCCACCCGAGACCAGCCCTCAAACCTCGTAAGTAGCAGCGCCTACAACTTCTCCGAAGACTAACACAAAAACGGAACCACTTCAACGAACCACCCTACAACTGGCGGCACGGGAGCCTCTACGGGCAGTCAAAGAACCCGCCTCTGGCCACCATTCCCGAGTTTGCTAAACTACAAGAACCATCTCCCACAGTAGTAGTGCAGCGGCTGAAAACAGTCTCCGTCTCTATTCCACAACGAGTCACCACCAAATAGTTAAACGTAACCGTTTCTTACCGAAGTTATGAGCATCTCCACGAAATGTGAAACGAAATCGGAAAGTAAAACACGCATCGGAGGTTGTTCATGGGGCCACATCGGAGGCCAGAAAAGATCTGAGAAGACCGGTATGTAAACAACGAGGAGAGGAACTCTGAATATCCACTGTCGCTGAAGCCTCGCCGTCACCTAGGCAGCCTACGCCGAGCTTAACCGTTGCACTAGACTACCGCCCAAGTCTCAGTCGATGTGGAGACCGCAAGCACCAAAAAAAATTGCCACACCCGTGGAGTTTCGAGCAAGCACACCCTCTGCTCGTCGCCATCTCCCGAGCCAGTCCTGGAAGCTCAGGTTCATCACCGCCGAGAAGAAAGTAAAAGACATCACCCGAGGCCTTCATCTCGGCCCAATCAAGCCGGAGACCAACAAGCAGAGACAAAGACGATACCGATTTAGTCGTCAATATGCCACACTCCTTCACCGGATAGCCTTGTCGTTGTTGTCACTAGAAAAGTCTTCACAACCACAAAATCTCTAAAAAGAGAAACATCAAAGAAAAAGAACGAAATTCTAGAGAGCTCGAATCAGCCAAGAACGAAGATGTCTCTTCCCGGAGGAGTCGTTTTGCTTAGATCCACCGCGGAACCGCCACAGATCTGGGTCGACGCAACTAGACCAGATCGGATCACTTAGCAGATCTACCACCACCACAGAAAGAGCATCTCATCCGAACTGAACTGAACACCTTCGAGCGAGCAGTGTGAAGCCGTCACACCACCGGGAGAAGAAGTTCGGTTTTCGCGCAAGGTCAGCCTCACCGTGGCAAGCCAGAGCTGGAAGGACCTGTGAGAGCGACGCATCCTATACGCCGGTCACCTTCCCTTGCCAGACTCCAAAACCCCACCGGAAGAGCCACAAACAACCGAACACCTCACCACCTCCCAACATCGAGAAGAGACAGAGAGAAAGTGGGCTCTCTCACGGCTCCGACGAGGAGCGCCAGTAGCCGGAGAAAACAAGCGGAACTCCGATCTACTTTTTTCTTATGAGAGAGAGATTATAGCTCTATGCGGAAACTGAAAAATTATGGATTGAAGATGTAGATCGACATTATCTAAATTATGTATTAAACAAAAAATGGAAAAAGATAGAAGATATGAAACAAATTCATGAAAATAATTAGTAGCTATTACATTTAGCTATGTAATTATAATATTAAGATCATGATTGTTTATAGGGTTGACAATTACATGTTTATAGAACATCATTTTTCAACAAACATCATTTATACATTAAGAGTAAAAGGAACAACAGTAATAAGTCCAACATACTATCACCACTAAACAAAAGGACCTATAATTGGGCTCAATAAGGCCCATAATCTTGGTTTCGTAAAATTTGTGATGTCCACTTTATCAACGTCATGTTAATAACCCGTTTCATCTCAAATACAAAAACCAAAATCTAGATGGGGTTCAAAAAAAAAAAGAAAAAATTTCAAAGAAAAAAAAAAGGTCTGGAAATTTTCCAAAATTACAATATGTAAGCAATTTCCAAAATAAAACCTATGAAAAAGCAAACTACTACATATTGGTTTCTTTTTTCTTCCAAAATTGAGATACTGAAAATTCACATTTATACAAGAATAGAAAGGAACCTTCACTTTTTGTAAGGTTTTAATGAAAACATAAAAGTATGGTTTTAATGAAAACACAAAAGTATGTGTTGAATTATTTCCTCATACTTTCCTGATTTTGGTAGATAAAAAAAAAAAAAAAAATTGCATACTTCTTTTATCATCATCATCATAAATATTTTTATTTTTCGTGCAATAAAAAGTTTTTTTTGGCCACAAATTATATGATTTTTTTTTCCAACTATATATAATTTAATTAGTTAATAGTCGACCATCGCATATACGCCGAAATTTACAAAAAAGCAAACGAACGGGAACGTACAGAGGTATCAACAGAAAATTCTAATTTTTTTTTAAAAAAAACCCATAAAATCACACACATACACATACCATCCATCATCATGATGTTAAAGGACCATTCATCATCATAATCATCATGATAAACCCATAACCGACTCCAAACTTTTCCCGTACTATAAATACAAACGAAAGGTCTCATCTTTCCGACTCTGTCTCCACCCACTTCCTTATCCCACTACTCTCTCACTAACTAACCGAGTCACCATGGCCAAGGTACCGAGTTAAACCGTTTCTCCAATCTTCTCTCGTTTTTTTTTTCTCTGCAGATTTGGTTAATAATGGGTTTGATTTGCTCTCTCTGTTTTGTTTCTGAGCAGAAGAAGAATAACAACAACAACGAGAAGAAAGGAGATGGTGGAGAAGGTAAGGCGAAGAACAACGAATCCTCCGCCGAGAAGAAAACGGCGTCAGTCACCGTCGTTTTGAAAGTCGATATGCATTGTGAAGGTTGCGCTTCTAGGATCGTCAAATGCGTTCGTGCTTTTCAAGGTTTCATTTCCAAAAATCTCTTTTTTATGGGTTTCGTTTGTTAAAAATCAGATTTTGAGATTAAGGGTTTAGAACAAATCGAACGTTATAGTCCCTTTTTACCCGGAATCTGTACTTGATTCGCCATTTTTTCTGAGGGGTTGTTTTCGAATGTCTCTAACTTTATTTGGTTGATGAAAATAAACACAACGAAATGTCTTCAGGCGTTGAGACGGTGAAATCGGAGTCAGCGTCAGGGAAATTAACGGTGACCGGAGCAGTAGATCCGGCGAAACTCAGGGAGAAACTTGAAGAGAAGACAAAGAAAAAAGTCGACTTGATTTCTCCTCAACCCAAAAAGGAGAAAGAGAAAGACAACAATAAGGATAAAAACAAAGGCGATGAAGACAAAAACAAAGAAAAAAAGCCAGACAACGAGAAAAAACCCAAAGAGGTAAGCAAAATTAAAAAAAAAATGCTCATTGTTTTATCTGTTCGTATTACAATACAAAGAATCTGATTCTGAGAAATAAGGTTGTTTTTGATTCCTGAGTAAAGCTAATAAATTTAATGTTTTGTTTTGATTACTGTGTGTGATTTTGATTTTTGGTTATTATATAATCTTTTTCAGGTTCCGGTAACAACGGCGATATTGAAGCTGAACTTCCATTGTCAAGGTTGTATTGGGAAAATCCAAAAGACTGTCACTAAAACCAAAGGTTAGAGAGAGAGAGAGAGAGAGAGACAAAAATCAAAACTTTCTCGCGTTTTCAAAACGCCGCTTTTGGTAAAACGCTCACATCGTTTTGTTTTTTCACAATCGCAAGGTGTGAATGGGATAACAATGGACAAAGAGAAGCAATTGGTGACTGTTAAAGGAACAATGGATGTGAAAAAACTCGTGGAGAGTTTGACGGAGAAGCTGAAACGTCCGGTGGAGATTGTACCGCCGGCGAAGAAAGATAAAGAGAATGGTAGCGGAAAAGATAACGAATCTGGCGATAAGAAGAAAGGAGGAGACGGCGGAGGAAAGGATAATTCCGGTAACAAAGGCGGAGGAGAAGGAGTGAATATGATGGAGTATATGGCGGCTCAGCCTGCTTACGGGTACGGGTATTACCCGGGTGGGCCTTATGGATATCCGGTTCAAGCTCACGCGCCTCAGATTTTTAGCGATGAGAATCCGAATGCTTGCGTTGTTATGTGAGACGGCGGCGGAGGAAGAAATTGGAAGAGTGGTAGAGAGATGTAAATACGCTATAATCTTTGGGGGTATTTTCGGGAAAGACCAAGTTTTTTCTTTTCTTTTATGTTTAGTTTTTGTTTTGTTTTCTACTAAAGTTTCAATTTTGAATTTTCTCTTCTTTTTTTTTATCTGGGCATTTTTAATTCTTAAGGTACACATGCAAATATTTCCTATGATGAAGAATGCAAAAAGAGATTTAATATTTATTTTTTCTTTCTAGTTCAATTTATTTAATAATCAAAACCAATATGCTGTATTTTATTCAAAAAAGGATTTGCTGTCATTTAAGATAAAACTAAAAAATGACAGCAAACAAAGAATCTAAAATGGAAAAGATGTGTTTAATCTTCTAAGTTAAATATTCTGAAAAAACTAAAACCTTAAGTTCAAGTTAAACGTTTTAATGGTAAAATATAATAATGACAAAATATGTAATTAAAAAATACGTCAATTTTGTGGAACCGAGATTGACAGCAATGTAAAAAAAAAAAAAAAACTAGTATCATTTATGGGTGAGATTGTATTTAATTTTTATATAATATCTTCAACTTCTTTGTAAAAAAATAAATAAATCGGAAACAAATGAGAAAAAAATTTCAGAAACAATATTTGTTAAATCTTTTTTCTACTAACTCGATACAATGGTTACATGTTGACAATACTAATGAACATTATTAAATCTCGATTCAAAATAATACAATATTTTACTATAAACATTTTACACTATAGTATATTTATAAATTTAGGATCCTCGGTCCCCTCCAAGTGCAATTTGAAATTCGGGAATAAAATCTCAACTAATTCTCCCAATTCACCGAACAAAGCTACCAACGGTTGAATTACATTGTTTATTTAACTACTTTGCTTAATTAGACAGCAATTATTTTGTTTCCATGCTCTAATCACCGATTCACCAATTCAACTTAGACAATTGCATGTATTTTACTCTAAACAACAAAGCTTTTCATTTCCCCCTTACATACATATACAAAGAGTTGTGTCATTTTCATTTTTTGCCTATACGAGTTACCATAAGTTTTAATTATACCAAAAAGAAAAGTAATGACAGTAATAATTAAAATTAAAAGCGCAGAGGTGAATGTCCATAAATACTGAGTCAAAAGCACATAATAAATGCATAATTATATAACTACCATTCTCTCCTTTTTCCATTGTAATAAATTGGCTTACGTAGTTTCTTCTTTCCCACCACTCACTTGATTGGAAATCTCTGTCGTCTCAATTACACATATTTTCCTTTTTTCAGCTTTAACAATTACACATATTAACGAGGCTCTACTAGTAATATGTATATATATAGTCTTTACCACACACTATTGCATTTTAAAAAAACCAAATAACCAATGTGCCATCTAATATTCGTTTTTCCTGATTACATATAAATTTATAGCTCGAATTAAAATCATTTTACATATATATATATCTCTCTTTTTTCAAGTTGGGGATAAATTAGGGTTTGAAGAAATGGTGTCGGTATTAGGTGTCTCTACTAAATTTTGCAGCCAGTTGGATGGGAATGCTCATGTTCTCTGCTTCATGGCCTCTCCCGTCTTGTAAGTTGTAACTGTTTGAATATTTTATTCCTTAGTTTTTTTTTTTCACTGAAAGATTTTTTATTTATTACACATCCAAACTACAACTCCGGATACAACTCCGGTTAAACCCTAAAATACAAAACCCGAGTGTTTTACGGGTAATCAAATCCCAAAAATTTAAAGGATAAACAAATCCCAAAAGTTTAACGGGAATACAGACTTTAAACATTACGATTATCTAGAATTCATATCTAACACAAAATTCAGGAAAATGAAAGAAAACCTCGCATATCAAACGGGAAGCGCCGAAAGAGCAGTAGACGCGGAGCTACAAAGCTCACAAGTAGACGCAGGGGAAAGGAGGTACCGCGTACCAAAAACTCAAATACGACGAGAAAACCCAGAACACATAACCACGGTCGAGAACCTTAACTCCTACCCATCTAATCTTCACCTAAAAATGTCTAAATCTAGAACTTTGCATCCCTACTACTCGAGGTTAGCCTTACAAGAACTGACTATGGAAGACTATGGGTGAAAACTGATTATTGACTAAGCTAAAGAGTCGATGGAAGGAGACCGAATAAGATTCAACAACATAAAGAAAAAGGCTAATCGAAGATTACCCGCCCTAGACAAACAACTATGCGCACACCCACACCGAAAGTTAGCAAGATCAACCCAAATTCCTAAATATCAGAAATCTACGAATACTAGATAACCAAAAGCACAAAAACAAGCCACACAATCCACACAAAGAGGCTGAAACCGGATACTCTCAAATCTTAACGGAGAGATCACACTTATTAAAAACTAGACTTGGAAGCCCAAACCAAACCACACTTATTTTATTCCTTAGTTTTTGGACACATTTTAGTCCATAATATACAATATATATATTAAAACTTGACTTAGTGCAACATGTACTTTTATATTATACTAATTTAGAATCTTTGCGGATTTGTAATTTAATATTTTATAATTTATATAAAAAATAAGTAATTAAAAATAAATAAAATAACATTATCCGTGAAAATAAATAAAATTAAATTAAAAACGTTGATACGAATTTAACAGTTATTTATGTATTTTGATTCTCTTATTATTTGATTTTCAATTTAAATTTATCACAAATTTTCAAATTATTAGTTTTCCTATTCTTATTTGAATTATGTTTACTTTTTACTCTTTTACTACTATATATCTTATTTTTTCAAAATCTTGATGAATTTATTCTTATATTTGTATTTTAATTATTTTTACTCTTTAATATTTATAACCGTGAAAAAGAAACCAAACACGAAAAAATAAAAACAAAAAACAGATCACCCGTAAAAGTAAATAAAATAAAATTGAGGACGTCAATGTGAAACCACTGATAAAAAAATCTAACAATTATTTATTTATTTTGGTTTTCTTATTTTTCTCATATTATTTGTTTTTCAGTTAAATTTTATCACATATTTCCTCTATTCCTATTTGAATTTTTTTTTATTATGTAACTACTAATAAATCTATTTTTTTTTTAAAAAATATTAATGAATTGATTATCATATTTCTATTTGAATTACATTTACTTTAAATAATATTTGATTCTTCTTTCTTTTTTTTAAATCAACATATTATATTTCTTCCGATAACGATTTTAACTATTTCATCACTTAATTTTTTATTTTCTATAATTTTCACAACATGAAAAACTTTCAATATAATTTTTTTTTCAAACAAAAAATTATATGGTATTCACATAATAATAGTAAGTCTAAAATAAAAAAAACTCATAATGTAATAAGATATCTGTGTTAATATTAAAATTCAATTTTAATTTCTTGAATTATCTAAATATGATTTTAAAATTTAGACCATAGAAAAACATATAATGTTACACAATTAAAGATATCTAAATACAATCCAATATAATTTTTGTTTTCAAACATAAAATTATACGGTATTCATATAATGGTAATCTAAAATAAATAAATACTCACAATGTAAGCACACTGTTCATAAATAAAATATGTTTCGGAGAATTTTCGTCCTCTTAAATAACTACTGGAAAGATCTGTTCTTGTGCAATCAATAAACACGTGAAAATCTCGGAAAACACTATATTATATTTATAATATGATTTTAAAATAATGATATTATATTTATTTAAATAGATTAAACTATTTTGACACATGTCAAAAGTTAATTAGATATTTTTTTAATATGTGTCAAAATCTGATCGACCAAACGTCACATATCACAATTGTGTTAATTACAAAATTAGACTTTATGTATTAAAATAATTTTCAAGATATAAAGATAATTTTTAACATATATATTTAAACTACTAATTTTGATTTACGAAACCGACGGAGGAGGATTTATGAATCGAACCATTGCCTATTCGAAGAAAAAAAACAAAAACAAAAAACAAGCAACTACCTAATAGTGGGAAGAAACTACTTTAAAAACTTCAAGAGAGTTTTGTGGGTTGAATGTGTATTCTCTTTTATAGAAGCGCAATTAAAACTATTTTTCCTAAATTTTTTATATTTTTATTTTACTTCACGAATAATTTAAATCGATCATAGAACTACATGAATTTATTATCTTTTTAAAATTGACCAAATGAAATTGGTTTAACTAATTTCATAATTAAACCGTAACCACGGTTAAATAAACCAAAATCGTGTATTAGAAGTATATATGCGTATTCCCTCCCCCCCTAGAAGTGCAACTAAAACGATCTCCCTCTCAGACTTTTACCTTTTTGTTTTACTACACAAACAATTTAAACCGATCATAAAATTACATGAATTTATTATCTCTTTACCAAATAAAATTGGTTTAGCTAATTTTGAAATTAGGTTAAGTAAACCGTAATTGCATTTTAAAAATCACGATTAGCCTAACCGAAATATACTCTTTTTGTCATCTCATCTTCTTCCCCAATTGGTAATTTGACGAGACTTATCGATCTAGTCACCTCCGTGAACCCCACCGCCGCGACTTAACCACTCCAACTTACCACCATGACAGCTTGGGTCTTCCGTATATTGGATCGTAGATCTCATGCATTAGACATGTGATGTTTTTTTGGAATAACTTCGCGAGCAACGGGTAGGATTTCCATCGGAAATGAGGCGCATCGTTCCATCATACAAGCTTGGGGAGCCATGCCGGGTGGTCGCACGGAAAGAAAGATGGTAGATCCTACGAAAATTACATGGCCATGAACGTCTTCGGGAGGACGAGATGGGGCTTCCCTCCCAAAAAAGTCAGGCCATCGTACGAAAGAGGATTTAATCAGGAGGTAAGTATGGGTTTAGTTTAGTGCCATGTACGAGGATCATATATCACCATCTGCAATTTAGAATCGAAGTGAGACGAATAGAAAGACGTTCTTAGAGAGAGTGAAGTTGGAACTCTCTCCAAAAAAGCTTACCGAGGTAGGGATCTCTTGGTTCCAGTCCCCTCTCCTTCTCCCCTCCTCTCCTCCTTCTTCCTTTCTCGTTCGATAAGTCTCGTCAAATGACCAATTGGGGAAGAAGATGAGATGACAAAAAGAGTATCTTTCGGTTAGGCTAATCATCATTTCTAAAACGTAATTACGGTTTACTTAACCGTGGTTACGATTTAATTACGAAATTAGCTAAACCAATTTTATTTAGTAAAGAGATAATAAGTTCATGTAGTTTTATGATCGGTTTAAATTGTTTGTGTAATAAAACAAAGAGGTAAAAGTCTGTGGGAAATCGTTCTAGTTGCACTTCTAAGGGGGGAAATAAGCATATATACTAATCGTGATTTCTAAAATGCGACTTTAGTTTACTTAACTGTGGTTACAGTTTAATTATGAAATTAGTTTAACATTTGGTCAATTTTAAAAATATAATAAGTTCATGTAATTTTATGATTGGTTTAAATTGTTTGCGTAGTAAAACAAAGAGGTAAAAAATTTGGGGGAAAATCGTTTTAATTGCACTTCTAGAGAAGAAATATGCAGCCAACTTGCGTTTTGTTGCAAAAACCTAATTTTTTCCAGTTCTCATTAACTTTAAAATTATATTAAACAGATTATAATGAAGGACAATTCTCATAAATAGCACTAAACCAAGTTTTGTGGACAAAAATAGCACCTTATCTTCAAAGTTCCACAAATACCACAATTTCTTATCTAAAAGACTAAAAGCCCCTTGTTTTAATATGAGACTTAAATAAAAAAATTAAAAAAAAAATCAAAAAAGGAAAGAATATCGTCATCTCCTCTCTTCGTCGGAATCGGAATCGATGCCGTAATCATCGTCGGAATCGTTAACGGTATACTCTCTCTCTCTCTCTCCCTCTCTCTTTTTCAATGAATCTCGATGGCTTAGCTTCTCTGACGAAGCCGAGATGACGACGATTGAGCGATGCAGATCTGGAACCGAAAATCCCGTTCGATCACTGCACAGTCTCAAGCGAGGTACACGGGTTGGCAAAGATGGTCACGGATGAGTTTTCGAAGAAGAAGCTAGGAAGAAATCGAGACTCGAGGGTTCAAATCTCGAAAATCTGGCTACGAGGTACACGCGCTGGCAAAGATGGTCACGGATGAGTTTTCAAAGAAGAAGCTAGGAAGAAATCGAGACTCGAGGGTTCAAATCTCGAAAATCTGGCTACGAAATCGGTTCTGGTTGAAGAGGAACGAGCGATTAAAGAGGAAGAAATGCGAAGAAGCTGTTACCGCTGGAGAGGGATGATTAGCAAAAGGAGTGCCTTACAATCTCGGCATAAACCGTGAACTGATGACGACAAAGAGAAGAGGACCTACTTCTGTCAAGAAGCTTGAGAGCCTTAAGAAGACTGTATCCATGGTTGAGACAACAACAACACCGAGGTATTCTCTTAGGAGCGTGACAAAAGAGATAGCTTGGCTTATTCACTCTCTTGGTGTTGGACTGATATTTAGCTCCGATTGTTTGCTTAGAAATTGTGTATTAGATTGTTGGAATCCGTTAGAACATTAGTCTCTAGGGTTTTTGGAAGATTTGTGGAAATGCAGGGGTTTGTGAAGCCTACAATGTTCTATTTTTTGGATTTTGTGTCATTTGTTAGTGGAGTTAAAGTCAAAGGCAAATTCCATCTGCTAGGTGATGTTTACTAGGTGAATCAAAGAATAAACTGGAAAATTAGCTAGTGTTTCAGCTGGTTTGTTTCTTCATCAATTGATAAGCAACAAAGCAATTGTTTACTAGGTGATGTTTATGCTAGTTATATTTGTAACGTTTGCTTATCAATGGGCCAAATCTAACATTTTTCTTATTTGCGAGAGATTTGTGCATATACAGATGCTAAATGTTACTCAAGTTGTAAACATGGAGGGATCAGAGAACGTAAATTCATTTGGTCCTCTGTCATCTCTTTTTCTTAATAATTTTCATGTTTCTTGATAATTTAGGAAGACCTTCCTAAATATGTAAGAATCATTCCTAAATAAATATTTAGGAAGCCTTAATGATTATTCAGGAATGATTCCTACGTATTCAGGAAAGTCTTCCTAAAAAATACAAGAAACAAAGAGTTTGCTTTCTCAAATTTTGTTGTTTTTATTCTAGTATATTTTATTTTACAGGTGAGTATAACATGCATCCTACCAGCACTTGATGAAGACGAGGAAGATTCTTATCATTAGAAAATATGGAAAATGCAGAGTTAGATGAGATGATTAAATTGGTAGACAAATGTTATCGAATAACTAAGTCTGATTAGGATAATGGAGAAATTGACGTACGCGATGCAATGGAAGCAATTGCTCGACCCTATGATGCATATAAAAATTATTAAGTATTATTAATCAAGAGATAACGTTTGGAGTCAAGAGATAAAGTTTGGAAATACAACGGCTTGGCAGAATTAGCTACCTCTAGCTTCTCAGCAATACCTATGTAGGGTGATCTTTTTTATAATTTTTTCAATTTAAATATTTTGGTTGTATGAACGTATGTATGATATTTTATGAATGTATATATGATAATCTTGTTACTTTGAGTATTTTTAGGTTTATGAACGTATGTATGATATTTTATCATTTATGAATGATGGTCTTGTCACAAAAAATTCAAGTTCATCAGAATCAAAAGTGGCAATGCTTATATCATCACAAATTTTTTTTTTTTTTAAGTTAAGACACCTTTCTAAAATATTTATGAAAGATTACTACATATTTAGGAAGGCCTTCCTAATTCGGAAGGATTTCCTAAATGTTTAAGAATGATTCCTAACAAATCAAGAATGCTTTCTAAATTTGTATTTCGGAGGGTTTTCTAAAGTATTAAGAAGGTTTTTCTAAATAGTTAATAAACAAGAATACACACTTAAATTATGCAAGATATGCAATATTAGTCAAACGATTGCATTTGTGACTTGATATTTAGAAAGGCTTTCCAAAATATTCAACTTCAATTTGCCATCGGTAACTGTAGGTCTCCGATGCACTTGGCCGATGCGGAAAACCAGTGACCGATTTTGCTACTGGAAATAATTAAGTTTCAAACACATGTTTCATGTATTTATAATTGAGATTCATAATTATTTATTTATTACATATATATGTATTGGAAAAACAAAAGATATATTTAAGTTTGAACCTCCATATAAATTATGCAGTACATGCGTGCGTTGATTTTTGTCAACTTCAGAATCTTCATTGTTGTGTATGGTCTTTGATTGAGTGCTGCTTCCAACATGAGCAATATGGCTGAATTTATCATTCACCTATAATCCAGATAAAAAAAAAATTAATTGAGCTAAAAAAAGAGTTACAAGTGATTTATCAAGGAATGTACATCATGAAAATTTGTGTAAGAAGAATATTACCTATTTTTTTGCATGCACATTAGATTCAGCTACATATGGATCATCATCTACAACTCGCAACATATGTCTTTTCTCCACATCACAAATCGGTTGAGTGTGTATGGTCTTTGATTGAATGCTGCTACCAACAATCTCAACAGCAACGTCGTTGCATTTGTCACTCACCTAAACCAAAAGAAAAAACAATTTAGTATTGAAAGAGTAGTAAGTAAGCTAAAACAAATGTGACATACGTTTTAGGAAGGCCTTCCTAAATGTTTAGGAATCTTTCCCGAAATTTGTATTTAGGAAGCTTTTGTAAACGTTTAGGAAAGCCTTCCTATATAGTTAATAAACAAAGAATGCACATTTAAATTGAAAGCTATGTAACAGTAATAACTCGGTTACATGTGCGACTTACCGTTACACACAAACGAATTAGTTCAACATCTTCTTTTATCTTCTTGATGAGTGTTCTTACTTGGCGATCATTTCGCACATAAATAGGTGTAGAATCCTCTACCCTCACTTTTATTCTCATTGGAAGTCCATAACCGAGTGAAATATCTCTTTCTTTAACTGAGCAATCAATGCCAAAATCTTCGACAACCATCTCGACTAGCTCCTTGTATGTAACGTTCTCATCTACCTCACAAAGGGATCCTCCTTTGTTACTATCTACAAAAAATTCCAATTGGAGCTTGTCATTTAACTTCCACTCACCGAAAGCAGCATAGATCTCCACCATACTTTTTTGAAATAAAGAAAAGAAGACAATATAGAGACATATGAAACACATATCAAGTGAACTAAGAACTAACAATGAGCTATTTTTACAATTACAAATTCCCACGAAAACCTCAAGCCAATAAAACATTTGAGCAAAAACGAGCTAAACAATATAATATCATAGGTCGTTTGGAGAAATTCAGAGACAAACCAAAGGTAAAAGTGTTGGGTCGAGTTTTTTCCCCAAATCAATATCAAAACTCGAATATAGTTTTGTTTTTCCCAAATCGATCCAAAAAAGAGAAGAAGGAGAATACATACTGAATCTATTAGAGATTCATATAGGGGATTCGAATCACGATCCCGATTCGATGTCATCGTCATGGTTTTCTTAAGAACGTGATTTGATTTCCAGATTTGAAGAAATCACCGCTTACAGAGACTACCGTCGATTACAGAAACCACCGCCGATTACACACTCGATCCGAGATCGCCGTCGGAATCGATTCGAGATTGCCGTCAGATTCGATCCGAGATCGTCGATTGGATCTCCGCGATCCGAAACTTCTTTGTTTTTTATTTTATCAAATAAATATTTAAAAAAAAAAAAAAGTATGAGGGTTTAATTTTTTTTTTTTTTTTAAATGATGAGGGTTATTAATTAAATGAGGGTATAAATGTCTTTTGTTCTCTAAACTAATGGTATTAGTAGAACATTGATATTTTGGTGGTAGATTTGGAAAGAAAACATCATTTGGTGATATTCTAGGGAATTTCTCTATAATGAACTTGAAATCTAATAGTTTATTTATAGATTTAGCCGAGGAATCCACGTTTATTTGAAATTAATACAGGGTGATTATTTTTGGTATAATATGCTTGCTCTTTGTAAAAATACGGTTTGGTTTCCTTTGGTAAAGAAGTTGATTACAAGTGCAAATCAATAGTATTATTATTTTTTTTTGTTAATGATAGATTAGTATTGTTTTGGTCAAAAAATAAGTTTAGTTATATGTTAACGAATTTAATAGGTAAGTCAACATATAGTGAATGCCAGCCCATCAATGCTCGCATTACTATTTATTTCCTTTTACTTTTTTATGGTAACGTAAAGCCAAAATTTATTTATTTATTTCTTAAGAAAATTAGCCATTAATAATAAATTTTAAATTTAACATCAATATAGTCGTCGTATTCATGTTTTTATTGTGCATGTGCGTTTGATGCGACATCTCATTCAATTTCAATTAAATTAACGAACATGCATGAACATGTGTTGAGAATTTTGGATCATGATGCGGTTTGCTTCATGCATCATCATGAATCATGAATCATGATGCATTCATGCTAATCATCATCATCGATTCATCATCATACATGTTAGTTCCAAATTTCCAACTTTCTTTCTAGGAAAGTTCCATTCGAGTTCGAGGAAACTAAATGATTTAAAAATAAATCACATAAAAGTAACTAATAAAAGCTTTTAACACGCTTATAAATTTCATTCACTTTATCCTTTTTCTCACAAAAAATATTAATTGGAATATTGTTTTTGCAAGAAACCTTTTTCACTTTACAAAAATTAAAAGTTTTATCCTATCCTGTTAATTTAACTATAGTTGTCAAAAAGTAAAATTTGTCGAGAGGCTTTATTTGTAGGGTAATTCGGAAAAATACTATAAAAATAAGTATTCCAAAGTGCATTATAATTTTTTTTGTTATATTATGAATTTAAAATTTTTTAAAAAATAGTTGCGGTTCACTAACATTGGAACTGTCTTTTTTTTGGTAGGTCTAAGTAAAAAATCAATTCATGCACTCCACTGGTAGTTTTTTTTTTGTTATTATGGACGTTTTAAATGAAGAAACCACATTGTAATTTTTTTGGTTCTTAACAAATCTCTAGCTTACACAGAAGAGTTTATAAGGTATTTTAGAAAAACACATTATATGTATACATATATATATATATATATAGTTAACTTCATTTGATTTCAATTAATTAACTATTAAATATTTATTCAGGCTATTATAATATGATTAATCTGTATACTATGGACATGGGTAGGAGATAAATTACAGCCTATAAATTTAAACGAAAATGGCAAAACACGAAAGAATGTTATAATCTAACCGAACTCATTAAATCAACTATTGTTAATAGAAGAAGGGTTCGAGAAAGATAAAGAGAATATATATTTTACGAAGAAGACACATGAATTCCTTTTTTACATTTTTTGGATTAATAATTGAAGTTGGTTGCAAGACAAGAGAGGTTGTCCATGATACATTTTGGTTAAATGAAAATGACTGAAATGTTAAAATATTTTCAAATGGTTTAGTTAATATGATAATTAAACAAATAAGGGATCAAAATGATTCCCTATTGTTTTTATCCCTTTGTTTTTTTTTTTTTTTTTCCAATAGGCTTTGATGATTGTCTTTGGTTCTTACCACGTGGGCTTTTAGTAGGGCATGCCAAGAAAAGTGGACCAAAAGACCATAAATCAAAAGAAAGAAAAAAAGGAAGAGAAAAAAAAAAGATAAAGAAAAAAGGTTAATAAAGGAGAGGAAAAAAATACATTGGAATTGATGTTATAAATTTATAATGCACATCATAATTCGGATAAAACAAAAGTAAAACGAAAGTGTAATCGGAATATTCGAGGATTATTTATTACATGCATATATAGTTTGTTGTTTTCATGAATCACTTTCTAGCTTGATATACATTATTAAATCTAGTACTATGTAAACATTAAATTACAACATTTACTTTTACCCAATCCAAGCTACTACATATAACATATTCATTTATACATTTGGCATTAAACGAATTAAAAGGTGATATATTGTGGTAGACTTGATTGGTGAACGAAAATTTGGTGGATGAGAATAAATGATGAAACATTAAAAATCTGAAAATTTGGTGGAATGAGAATATCGTTACATTTTCGAAATATATATTGTCTCTATCTATTATTTATTGTCCACGTGTCCGAACTAAGTAATATTTCTGTCCACTTCAGAAATAGAAGAAGATGTGCATGTCCAAATGTATGCGTGACCCAAGACACGATCGAGTAGACAATTTGTGAACATGTGTTATACGTGGACAATAAGTTGTCCACTAAAATCGTGACAGATAGTGAACATATGTTACTTAAGCGGACAATTGTGTTACGCGTGGAAGTTGTCCACTAAAATCGTGACAGCAAAAAAGAAAGAGAGTGAGAAAGAGAGAGAGAAAGAGAGATAGAGGTTTACAAGAGCGAGAACAAGGGAGAGAGAGATATATAGAGAGTAAGAGTTAGAGATGTACGAGAGAGAGAGACGGAAGAATAAAAAAATAAAAAAAGTGGATGAGATATCATAAACAACTAACAAAGATAGAAAACTAACTTCCATTGCGACGGAGGGTTATTTTTTAAATCGTAATATCTAAAGTTTTGACTCTGGATACCGAAAAAATTATGGGCCAAATATCCGGAACTCTAACGATTTATTAAAAAAAAAAAAATAATAACTTATGAATCATGATACTATATATTTTGATTGAAATCTCATATATATCCAGTGTAAGACTTTTCTCCATATAATGACCAAGTCCATCGGTTTTTGGATTGCATACATTTTACTAAATGAAAAATTCGTTCTAGTGTTATTGTCCTTTGATGTACACAATAATAATGTTTTTAATTTTCTTGTTAACCTTCGTTTGGTTATGTAACATAACCTATGTTAAAATCTCCAACTGTTTTCAATGATATTTTTTATTATATTTCTTTCGAGAGGACAAATTTTTTTAGCTCATCAATCTTGAGTTTAATCCGATTTGTTGGACCATATAAATCTTTGGATTTGTGGACTATGATGACATAAAAGTTCCATTTCACAGCCAGTTTGGTAAATGAACAACACTATGCATATGATAGATTCTGTTTGGCTCTAACATTTTTTAGATTTGATTGAACTAAATTGCAAAAGGGAAAATTGGCCATTTAGCCATAAAAAAAACTCAAACTTAAAATCTAATCAAAACCTCCATGTGACTTAATCATAACTATTTATTTTAGGGATTTTGGGTAGATTTTTTTTTTTTTTTTTTATGACCATTTGGCAAATTTTTCCAATGCAAAAACCGGAACAAAAACATTTTTTTTTATAATGAATAGATTTTGACTCTAATTTGATTCTAAATTTTATTATTACCAATATATTATTTATTTAAAATTGTGAAAATGTACAATTTACACAATAGCTTTAAATAATATATAAATACAAAGATAATTTTTTTTGGTTACCAAAAAAAATAGGGCGACTAGGAAATTAAAACCCATTCAATTTACCATGTTGTTAGGATTTATCATCCGTCATGTCATACAGTGATTAAATTTCAATCCCTTTCACTCGAATGATCTTAAACTATTATCATTGCTTAAGAAAAATTGACCGATGTGTATAGACAACATAAGTATACAAAACATAGGCTCTATTCACAACAACACCTTCTTGCACAAGGAGGTAATAATGAGGGCCACACACAATGAAAGGAAATAATACTGAAAAATCAAATTAAAGAAGGAAAAGAAAAAGACTACAAACCTTTCTTGGAGTCAATGCCTTTGCCCTTTTTTCTTTCTTCCTTCATCTTCATATTTTTTTTCTCTACTTGCAATGAGTGAATGATGATAAGGACGAAGAACTTTCTTTTTCCTTGGAAGCCAATTTCAAATCCAATACGAAAACTTTTTTTTTTTTTTAGGAGACTTGACCCAATTGACGGTTTGGTTGAATTTTCCTCCTAGACAAGACGGTTTCGTTGACTTGAAAAATATGGGTCAATAATTCAGTTTGATTTGATTTTGGTCTCTGTTTTTCTAATTTTCCGATTTTGATAACCGAAAATCAAAGTAAAACTCTCGAAAATTTGGTTTGGTTTGGTTAGATTCGGTTTGAAATCTGAAATTCTATTCCTAGCTTTATTAGCTTTGCAATAAGATCATTAGACAACATTTTTTTTACAAAAAAAAAAAATTAATAGTACACATATTTAACATAAAAATTTCATTGGCATTCTGAATTCCATATATATATATATATATTAAAAAGCTTAAGAAATGATGAAGATCTTCATGATACATCTCATCGAATGAACACTCCATCTACATGGATGTCTTCAACTTCGAAGTAGAATCAGCTTTTATCTGTTTACAAGTATACTATTCCCACAAGAATCTGACTACATTCTACAGTCTATCTAGAAGATGGAATAGAACACAAAAGCTGACGGAATTTATCGATAAAATTAAGACCTATCATGTTCATCATCATGATCATCTTCAAAAACGACTTTCTTTATGAACATGATCATGAAACTGTGGATACTGCATAGAAAGAACAGAACTTGATTGCCTCAAACATGTAAAGCACAAGTGAAAAAAACACTAAACTAACACCAAAGCCTAATCCATCAATATTCAATATTACAATAAAGATCAATGGGAGAAGAGAGAGGATTAAACTAAAGGAACCTGATAAGAACAAAATCGAATTCTTCTCTATTCCACTGACGAAATGTCGATCTGACAAACACGACACTAAGGAAACCAAAGAAATGTAGCGTTTTGGTTTAGGGTTCCCCATTTCTTTACTAAAATCAATCCAATAAACAAGACCTATAGCCCAAAACATCGTATTTTTACACTTGCTCACTTTTTTTTTGTTTATCTATGATGACATCTTGTTCTTTTGTGGCACTTGATTTCAGTATTTTTAAGCTCTCGTGAGACACAAGGCTCTTTTTTTCTATATAATAGATTCTTAGACCTCAACTGTTTGTTTCTGTTTGCGTTTACGCTTATATTTTTCTTAAATAAGCTAACAACTTTTAAACATCTTATATAAGATTCTTTTGTTGGTTGTAAACGTAAAGGTTAAACTCAAACAATAAAAAAACATATATGGTTTGAATTTACAAAAATATTTTGTAAGAAACTGAAACTGTTTTATATTTCAAAATGTGATTTTTTTTCTTTCTCATATATAAACATAGACGCAGACGCATAAATTGCATTTGAAACAATTAATCAATGTCTTTTTCTTATCCTAAACCGAGATACATCCACAAAAAAACCTTCTTATTTCTCTTTGCTCATAATCTCTTCTTCAGATCTCTACTTATCAGAACCACATTTCATCAAAGTTGAGCCATCCTATTTATATCTTCGGAAACATCTAGTAGTTTAGTGGTTTGTATTAGTCCCGTCTTTGCATCACCATCCAGCAAGAAAATCTAAATCTCGGTTCAACTTCAAGACTTCAAGCATCCACATACATATAAAGGTGCTGGTATAAGAGTTTAGGTAAATAAGACATTTGGGCTTCTATTTTTCACTTCTGGATCTTAACAAAAAAGATGTTGGGCCTTTAGTTTAGTAAGCCCAAATATCAAACCGCACCTTATTCGGGAACCGACCAGAATGGGAGTTGCTGTTGTGTTCTGATACGCAAACCTGAAAATCTGAAAGCTAAACGCAGTCTCTCCGTACACGTGGCACTCCCACAAGTATCATCTCCTATAAATACCTATTCTTCCGCCTCGCGTCAACAGAACAACCATCATTAACCCTAATTTTTGCCGAAACAGGTGTTTGTTCCGAAAACCCTAGATCTACAGATCTCCAGAGCTCTCCATCTCCCCTTTCTCACAGGTAAATTTTTATTTTTTCATCTCTTCCTCTTTTCGATTTCTTGATTCTCCGATCTATATATATATATTCTCGATGATGGTTGATTTTTTTTTTTTTTTTTTTTTCTAATCTGCGAATGGATTCGATTTCAGGGAGATTTGAAGATGGTGTCTGACGCTAGCAAGAAGAAGGCAGCTCAGAAGAAAGCTGCCGCCGCCGCTAAAAGAGGCGGTAAAGCTGCAGCCGCATCTAAATCCGCTGGTACTTCGTCTAATGGAGTTGATACTTTGTCGAGTGGTGTTGAAGCTCTTCAAATATCTGATCGGACTTGTACCGGAATTCTCTGCTCGCATCCACAATCTAGAGATATTCGGGTAAGTCTCTTTTTTTTTTTTATTGGAGTTTCTGTGATTCGATTTCGATGCTTGATGGTTTCCTTGGAAGTGGGTTGTTTTCTCTATTGATTTGTGAATGATCTGTGAATATTTCTGTTGAATCAGCGTTTTATAATCCCAAGTCTGATTTGCTATGCTTTGTATGCCCTGTTTTTCGATGTAAGAGATTTCTATAAAGGGTAGTTTTTTTAACTTTTTATAATCTGTTTGCAGATAGAATCTCTGTCTGTCACGTTTCATGGTTATGACCTCATTGTTGATTCAATGTTGGAGCTTAACTATGGAAGACGTTACGGTCTGCTTGGGTTGAATGGTTGTGGGAAGTCCACTCTTTTAACTGCAATTGGGCTCAGAGAGTTGCCAATTCCTGATCACATGGATATCTATCATCTCTCCCACGAGATTGAAGCTACCGACATGACTTCCCTTGAGGCTGTCATGAGCTGTGATGAGGAGAGGTTGAGGTTGGAGAAGGAAGTTGAAGCTCTCGTTGAGCAGGTTTGTGTAAACAACCGTAGACCGGATGCTAAATTTGATATTTTTGTGTTGGATGCTAATTAGGGTTTTTTTTCAGGATGATGGAGGCGGAGAGCGTCTTGATGCTATCTATGAGCGGCTAGATAAAATGGATGCTTCAACCGCTGAGAAGCGTGCTGCTGAAATTCTGTTTGGTCTTGGTTTCGACAAGGAAATGCAGGCTAAGAAAACGAAAGATTTTTCTGGTGGCTGGAGGATGAGAATCGCATTAGCAAGAGCACTCTTCATAATGCCAACAATTCTTTTGCTTGATGAGCCGACAAATCATTTAGGTTGGTGATCATTCTTCTTTTGCACTTGCTTTGGATGGTTTTCTATTGTGTGTTCTTTAGTATTGTGCCTTTTTTTTTTAATGCTGACTCTTGTGTTCTCTCCTGAAACAGACTTGGAAGCTTGTGTCTGGTTAGAGGAGAGCCTGAAGAAGTTTGACCGCATCCTTGTGGTGGTATCCCATTCACAGGATTTCTTGAATGGAGTCTGTACAAACATCATCCACATGCAAAGCAAGCAGCTCAAGTACTACACTGGTAATTTTGATCAGTATTGCCAGACTCGTTCTGAACTAGAAGAGAATCAGATGAAACAATACAGATGGGAGCAGGAGCAGATTTCTCACATGAAGGAGTACATTGCTCGGTTTGGTCACGGTTCAGCCAAACTTGCTCGTCAAGCACAGAGTAAGGAGAAAACATTGGCAAAGATGGAGAGAGGTGGGCTCACAGAAAAGGTCGCCAGGGATAGCGTTCTTGTTTTCCGCTTTGCTGATGTCGGGAAGCTTCCACCGCCAGTGCTTCAGTTTGTGGAAGTTTCTTTTGGGTACACACCGGACTATCTCATATACAAAAACATTGACTTTGGTGTCGACTTGGACTCGAGGGTCGCTCTTGTTGGACCCAATGGAGCTGGAAAGAGTACCCTTTTGAAGCTCATGACTGGTGAACTGCACCCGACTGAAGGAATGGTGCGACGTCACAATCACTTGAAGATTGCTCAGTACCATCAGCATCTGGCCGAGAAGCTAGACCTGGAAATGCCTGCGCTCCTCTACATGATGAGGGAGTTCCCTGGTAACGAAGAGGAGAAAATGAGAGCTGCGATTGGTAGATTCGGTCTAACGGGTAAGGCTCAAGTAATGCCGATGAAGAATCTATCGGACGGACAGAGGAGCCGTGTGATATTCGCATGGTTGGCTTACAAGCAGCCTAACATGCTTCTATTGGATGAGCCAACTAACCATTTGGACATTGAGACAATAGACTCTCTGGCCGAGGCATTGAACGAGTGGGATGGTGGTTTGGTCCTGGTGAGTCACGACTTCAGGCTGATTAACCAAGTGGCTCATGAGATATGGGTGTGTGAGAAACAATGCATAACAAAATGGAACGGTGACATTATGGACTTTAAGAAGCACCTCAAGGCTAAAGCCGGACTTGAAGATTGAAGATAAAGTCATCAAGTCTTGTCTCCTCTTGAAGGACTCGATTGGGTCATGCCCCGAGAGAGAGAGAGTGAGAAGGATTTGGTTTTGGGAATGGTTTTTAACGAGTTCTGAAGCCAAACCTTGACATACAGAGAAGCCATACTCGTTATCTCTGCATTTCTTACGCATTAAGAGGTCAGAGATTCTTCTATATTAGTATTATTATTATCACTGTTGTTGCACCTTTTTTTTATTATTATTATTGTTGTGGAACGTTTTTTTGAAGGCGAAACAGAGAGAGACATGGAAAAAAGCAATATTTTTGGTCGTATTGTAGGATTTTTTTTTTCTTTTTTTTTAAAGACTCAGATGTTGACGAATGACGACTATGGTATTATTATTTAATATTAAAGTGGGTTTCTTTTCGTAAATTATATCCGAATATTCGGTGGAAAAAGTATTCGAATATTCTATCTTTATGTTGATTAAAAAGAAGGAATCTTGAATCAATTACAGAGTTGCATAGAGAATTTCTCCTATGCAGAAAAGCATGTTGGGTAAGGCATATAAAACATATTTGAGTATTCTTGTTATTCTCCTCACTGGATTTAGAATTTTAGATCCTTGACAAGTTTAAGAACCCAATCTTTTTATAATTTTGATGTTTCTGTTAACTAATCAACTAAAATTGTCATTTAATAGTTTACCCATTAAGCCAATCAATTTTGTTCATTCTCTTAGTTCTGAAGAGAGAAATGAGCTTCGAATCAAATTCACAAGACAAGGTTTATATTTTAGTAGTTTCTCTCGTTGGCTTCTTAAGCAGCTTGATGTAGCAATTTCAATATTCTTCTTTGTGAATGAATCAGATACGACGACCCAGACTCTTCTTGTTTAAGCTGAAACAGCAGCTTCTATAGCAAATTGTAGCCACAACACAATTGAGGGTGCTACAGCGACTCTTCTTGTTCTGAGAACCAAAGCTCGTGTAGAAACCGATTTCGCTTTTTTTTGTAGTCTTTCCCCAATGAAAACACAAAATCTCTTTACCCTTTACCAATTCTTCTTTCTTTGATTCTAGTTTTGACAAAACACATTTTCAGGCTTCTCAAGAAATGGTGCTATTGGACTAAATATTCTTCTGCACCAATCTGTGATCGATGGGAGTCGAAACATAACCTACTAACCACTTTCGCAGGTTTACACTCGATTTTCTTTCGAAACCCGATTTGAAAAATGTTTGTGGTTTATTAGTTTCTCATACTCTGCTCAGATTTTTTTTGATGTGATCTGTTTCTGAGATGTGAAGATTACTCATTCAATTGCTTCTTCCATAGTCTGTGTTCATAAAGTTTTCTTCATATGCTTTCTTAGCACTTCAAGCATCTTCAACAGAGCTTTTTTTTTATTTTCTTTCTATCGCTTTGGCCTAATAATCTGATTGAAGAAAAGCTTATAGATGAAGAAAACGAGTTGTTGAACAATTTTCCTTTCATCGAAACGACATTACAGTAGTTAATACTAAGTACCGAGCTCATCGAACCTTACCTATCCAAGCAAGATCTTACTCAGCTACATATCTCATATGAGAGGAATATAAAACTACAATTAAAAGTTGTGATTTTGTATTCAAACTTGAGTCGGAGTTCCGGTTTCCGGCGATGGAATGTCAGCCAAAGCTACTTTCCGGCCTCTCTCGGACCGACTATTCTCAGCAAATTTGATGCTTCCTTCGTGCAACCCTTGTCGCTTCTCGTCCTCTGTCCACTCAGAACTGTAATAATGTTCCTCCTTGGATCTTTCTCCATCGCTCGACGGTCTCAAAAACATGCTTCCCCATTGCGGAAAATGTATAAACGCAACCGGGAGCGTGCACACAACCGCCATAACACCCATCAACGACAGTCCTTCCGCTGTACTAAACCTCGAGGATGAGAAGAAAAGCAGTTGAGTTAAACCGGACCCAAAGTTTCCTCCCGCGCCAGTTAGTCCCGAGATGAGCCCTAGAGAGCGGCGCGAGACGAAAGGTGCAACCCCAAAGAGGGCTCCACAGGCGGCTTGTGTACCGATTGAGAAGAGCATCATGGCTAAGATCGCTATTGGAAGTGAACTAGCACGACCTAACCAGATACAGAAGAGAGCTCCTACGGTTTGAAAGATCCATAAGATCCATAACCGACCTCTCATGCCAAAGATTCGAGCAGCTACATCAGAGGCGTAGCCTCCAAACGGGCGGGCGAAGAAGTTTGCCATCCCGAAGCTGGCTGCTACAATACCAGCTGTTTGAAGTTTAAGGTTAAACCTGATACGTAGAACACAAGAAAACAAAAATTATTACTTGTGCTATAAGTAAGTAAGATCATCATCTCGATTTTAACGAAGAAGAAATCAAACCTGTCGTAGAAATATCCGGAGATAACGTTGTTGATAGTTAATTCAATTCCCATGGAAAATCCATAAAGAACGAATAATATCCATGTTCTGTAGTTCTTCACAGCGAACCAGAAAACCTAAAACAGATAACGAACGTTAGACAAATTAGTAGGAAAAAAAATCAGCAATAGATACCAAATTTATTAACTAAATACAAGAGATAGAAAAATCTTAATAATTTTTCCGTATCAAATTTGTTGCTAATTAGCTATTGTCATCTGTTTTAGGCAACTAGTCGCAAATTGCAATAATTGTTTGACCAATTTGCATCAAACGTTAATTTTGAAAAGTAGTCAGCAAATTTTGCTAGGACTAAAAATTTGTTACAAAATGCCATGACTATATAGAAAAGAGTACCTTGGAGAATTTATCTTTAGAAACTTGACCTCTCTTCTGAAGAGTACTTAGGTTACCGTCAGGGAGATCTTGGCCAAGAGTGAGGACGAGAATGCCCATAACAACTTGAAGAAAGCCAGGCACGAAGAAGGCTATGCGCCACGCCGTGAAGGGAGTGGCTCCAGCGAGTTTGATGACTTGGAAGACCATAGGCATGAGGAGCTGAGTCACTCCACCTCCCATATCGCCCCACCCGCCGGCGCAGCCATTGACTAGTCCTATGATCTTGCCGTTGAACATGACGCTGGTCCAATATTGGCACGATACGAATGTGGCGAGGCAGAAACCGATCATGAATCGGACGGCTAAGTATCCGCCGGCATCGGCCACAAACGACATTGTGAAGACGGTTGGAGCGGTTAGCATGAGTGAGAAAGCGGTCCCGTACCGCGCACCGAGGAGGTCGCAAACCGCTCCCATGGCTAATCTTGAGAAAATGGCGCCGGAGACCGAAGCGACTCCGGCGTTTCCGATGTCGGTTTTGGTGAGGTTGAGGTTGTCGCGGATGACGGGGACTAATGGTGCGGCGGCAAATGTTGAGATGAAACAAGTGAAGAATGAGATCCATCCTAAGTGGAATGCTCTCATGTGTGGTTTAGCAAATGAGAGTGGGTTGAACACTTTGGCCCGGTGTTCTGAATCAACCGGAAGGGCGAATTTAGCTGTGGGATCGTCTGATGATCCGGCGGTTTGGGATGAAGCATCGACGGAGAAGGAGAAGACTTGTTCTCTTGCTGTGACTCCATGCAAGGAGGTTCCAATAGAGCCTTCTTCATTAGAAGCCATTTTAATGTTGAAAGTGAGATGAAAGACTCTGAGTGGGAGAGAAGGTTTGTTGCTCTTTGTTGTGTGTTTGGTGTAAGTTGGACATTGGGAAATGCAAAGTATATATAGAGCCAGAGGGCATATATATCAATTATCATATGGTGGGTAGGGTTAGGTGGGTCCAATGATGTGATTTGAATAATAGAACAAACAATTTAATGAGGAGTGCACCAAGTTGTAGCTTTTAAATTTTATTATTAACTTATAACAGCATTTAGTATATATTTGACCTATAAATTTGATTAGTAATGGCAGAAAAAAGGCAGACCATTTTTATAATTTGAGACCTAATTAAACATATTCTTTTTGCATAATGTAGCTGCTAATACGTGCTTGATTATTACTTAAGTACGTTTCATACGTGTACCACATTTGTGTTTTGAGTTTTGTCTCACACATATGGGAATGCAAGTTTTTTTAAGACCATTGAGTTAACCCAAAAACAGATATATATCCCTTCTGATTTATGATTCGACTTTTGGGTTTTTGATTTGGGTATTTTGTTTTTTAGTAAGAAATTTTTTAAAATATATGTTTTGGGAATCATGAGGTTTTAATCAAGTTTTAGTGTGTTTTTTTTTCTAAATAAAGTTCAAGCAAGCTTCGTAAAGTTGAAAATTTTGTAGTGAGAAACCAATATTCACACTTTTGTTTAATTTTTTTTCCTCTACACAATTGACTTTTATGCCTCTATATATATATATTATATGAATTAAGTAAGATGCATAAGAAAACGTTTCATTTTGCTTGGAGTTTTAGATAGATAATTTCAAAATGTGGAAAAGAAATCTAAATTTTTTTTGTCAATTTATTTGTGGTGTCGATTTTTAGATTTGCTTTTGCGAGAAAGTGGCTAGTGTTCAGTCTGTAAATGACTTTGGCTAGTTTGCGAATATCTGCGTGTTAGAGGTGTTGATCTTCTTTGGTATTTTTCTTTCGGAGGTTAAAGTTTTTGCTTTGAGCATAGAGCTTGTCAAATGTCCGGGTTATTCGGTCTAATTGTTTGGGTGTGGTGTCTGTGTTCTGGCCTTCTCCGCTCTGCTTTCTTCTCCATCCTCTATGTTGCTAGTAGAGTTTGGTTTATAGCAGCCTCTGTTGCTTGTCTTTTTAACTTTTGATATTTGGCGCAGTTTAAGTATCAAAAGTTTATATAGAAAAATAGTTGTTTCGTTGCGGTTATGTGATTCGGTGTTTGGTTTAGTTTCTCTTTTCCTCGTCTAATGATTCTCTGTATCTTTTGATTTTGTCTTTAATTGTCTATTGTTGGATCCTATTATCATGGGTTTTTCGTTTGGTTGCTTGTAACTCTCTTCTATGTTTCAATATAATAAGGATGATAAAAAAAAAAAAAAAAATTGGGCTATTGACAGGCTATACACAAAAGATTATTAATTAATTTTGTGAAATTTCTCTAAAAATGGCGATAGAGACACACGAGCCTTGACAGTTGGCATTGGCAAATGGCAATAGCTAAAATGCCTTGGAGGCCGTACGAATCAATGATGGCAAAAAGTGTCAAAATGTCTTTAATAATTTTAAATTTGTCTCTTGAGCATTCCATGTGGTCGGCTCACCAATGAAATAAATATTATCTTAATATAAATTCCCGCAAAAATGCTCTAATTTTTCTTAAGTTTTTTATGTATGAATATTTTCTAGTACATACTAAATTATTAACTTTCCGCCTGTGATATTCGCATATCCTCATTATGAAATGAAGTGATAAGTTGACTTTCTTAAATGTTCTTTAACTTGTATTATCTCAATATATAAGCTCTATAAACATAGTCCTTTGAAAAAATGTGATCTCTAATTGTGTTACAATATCTGTAAAATGCTTTTTTTTGTTTTGTTATCTGTAAAATGCATGTTTCTATCTAAAGTTGTCGATGATATATACTTGTAACTAAGGTAGAGATATCATGCGCTTTTGCGCGATCATATAAACGGTAAATATTTTGAACAAAAGTTATGAACTTTTAAATATATATGTAATAGAAAAACCAACCAACGTACATAGTAAAATTCTGTACAAAAAACTGATGTAATACTATATTTTTAGATTTTAGATTTTTGATATTTGTCAAAAAAAAAAAAAAATACGGATGGGGGTTTGGAAAAACTATATAAAAGGGGAAAAAGTTAGTTAAACCAAAATCATAATATGTGTGATATTGTAAATGAATAACTTAAACGTAATATTTAATAAATAATAAAGTTATATATGAAAAAAAAATTATAGAGTTATATATAGATCATTATAGAGTTATATATAGATCTACCATTCAAACAACAACAAAAATTTGTAAAGTCACTTTCAAAATAACACATCAACAAAAGTCTTTTTTCTTTTCTGATTTAGTATAAAGATTGTAACCAAGGTTCTAGCTTCTAATTAAGATAAAAATCAAAGATCGCTTCATACAATCTCGTCGCATTTGTTTTTGGCAATTATAGATTTTAAAGAGTGGTTATAGACTTATAGAGTTTAGAATTGACTGTCATTAAAAATATTATATCATTTTTTTTTGTAATGGTTTTAGTTTTATTTTTTTTCACATGTAGGGAGGGCAACTATAAAAGTCCAATGTTTATAGGTTAAAAAGTTCAATTCTTGTGGGAAGGTCAAACAAAAAAAATTCAATCAATCTTTCATAACATGAGTAATGGCTCATTGACTTCCTATGTTTATTTAAATGTTTATATTGCTTATCTTAGTTTGTAACTTGGTAGATTTCTAAGTTTCATATATCTGTAAAAAAATTAATGCAAACAGGGTCTATTTTCTTCATCAAATTAAGATCATTAATTTCATTTGTAGATAACCTAACACAAAAGAACTAAATTGTCTAACTTATTACTCAGAAAAACAAAAATTTAGAACTCCGTTGTGTAAAAATAATAAATAACAATCTCTTAATGTAGCACTAGAAAGTAGCATTTCGTTACAGAGATATTGAAGTTTCTATTAACCTAATTGGTCAGATTCAATCTTTGTTTTTGGTAAAAAATATATTTCACTTATTGTCTTTTCTTTTGGTTCGTCCGGTTCAGGTGTTATAATTTGTTGGATATAGAAAAAATACAACGAATCAGACAAACTGAAAGATTCACATAAGTGTATAGATTGGATTTTGAATTGATTTGGATTTTGCGTAGATACGGGCTTTGGAGTGAACAACACTAGTCACTAGTATAGACTTCAAGTGTCTCAATTCGAAAAGTAAACGGTGTGAATAGATTAGAGTCAAAAGTTGTGGGTTAAAAAGATATTTACTTTTGTTCAGCGTGAATAAATTGGGGACCCTTTTTGTAAATTTCCACAAAGTTTTTTTAGTTAATATAATAGTCGCTCGAATAAAGGCAATTTTCACGTAACAACAACAATGAACGTGGGGCTTATTCACCAGAAAAGTGGTTGATGCTTATCGTGCTCATAATCAAAATTTCCTGATAGGTGCTAATTATTGACTTACTTCAATACAATTAATGATAATTCAATTGACTTATCTAGTTAAATACTTATTTTTAAAACCGTACAGATCATACTGTCCTTGTGATGCGGAAGATGTAAGGACGTACGGCCTCCTCTCTGATTGTAATCCTCATCATTCAAACCCATTGAATTATATACACGTCGTCTACTTATCGTGTTCTCGTACGTAAACTATTGTTTTTCAGACGTTTTGTATATATATTTTTTTTTGAAGTGTTTATCAATCGGAGAGTTTTTGGTAGAACTGAACTTAACGGCATAAAAAAAATTTAGTTATGATATTGGTAATAACAGTTTTGAACAGATCATAGAACAAAAGCTGAACAGATTATTAAATAATACTTTAGAATGTAATTAGATAAGGTGTAGACTAATTATCATAGATAGACAAAGATATATATGCTATGAGAAATAAGAAACAACAAACCAAGACGTATATAGTCTACTGGCAGTCATTTGTATTTTCATCTTACGCATTCTCTCCGCTCCCAAATCTTGACGGAGAAATGTAGAGTTTGGTCCATAATTCTTTGGTAATTAATTAGTCCAAAAAAGGAAGAAACAATATAAATAGGATCATCATTTTTCGTGTCTAGTTTTGGAAAAATTAATTGTAATAAACTAAATTCATAAGTAGTTAACGAAAGGTAAAGCAATAATAAATCTCATAGACATAACTTTGTTGGTCAAAGCCATAAAACCATTTTTGCTGAACATATCACATCATTGGTCACTGTCTGATTTTCAAATGACAGCAATAAACTCTCATATTAGTTTGAAATTAGATCTAAGCTCACCCGGTTATAAAAAGAATTGCCGCAATAAAAGTAAAACGATATAACCAATTCATGGTAATTTAGTGATTGAAATTAGTTGAAAATCCATTATTCGAATCACCTATTAATAAATACGAACACATTCCAACTAATTCCCAAAAAAATAAACTTGGATCAAATTAGAACTAGTAACTAATCCTAACATTGAAGTATTAAAAACACCCATATAAGCAAAAAACCTCAGACATCCTTGATCCAACTTCGGTTTCAATTAAAGTTTAAACGTTTTAAATAGTTAAAATATCCGACTTTTCACAAATCCAATGATTATCCCAAGTTACAACATGGATCATAATAAAGGAAAAGTCAATAATACGCAAAGTAAAATTAAAACAAATCATAATGGGATATTTAAATACCCGGCTTATATTAATATGGGCTACAAGCCTATAACTATAAGTTAATCAAATTTTGAGAAAGAAACTAAAATCTAATTGGCTTGATGAGCTTCCTGAAAAGTCCATATCATACTTATTAGGCTTTTATTAAATGCCACATGAGCTAGAGAAATGATCTAATTGATCACGATGGGCCACTTTAAACGAATGCCATTATTTTGTTACTTACAAGTTAAGACGCCGAAAGTGGATTAGTTTAAACATTTTAAATAAATAAATAAAATTAATTTATACATATTTTAATTAATTTAATAATAAAATTTAATATTATAAAAAATAAATACATAATTTTCTTTGAAAAAAGAAAATTTGTTATTTCATTTATATATATTATATAATATTTTAACAATTTAATAATATTAATTGGATAAATATTTAAAATTAATAACTTTTTAATTTTAAAAAAAGTCTGTGGATAACCGTAAACCCGCGGGATTTACCTGCAAAAAATTACATTTAAAATATTCCATTCCGTGAGACCTACTTATAAATAGGCTGAAATTTTTGATCCACATCCATCTTGTGGCGAAGCGTTCGGGGCGGAGCTCACAGGATTTGGCCAAATTGATAGGCCTAGGTAGTTTCAATCGAAATCTGATTAATATTTTTGGATGCAGGTAGTCGTTGATAACCAGTTTATGGATTTTGTATATGAGCTTAAATCGTGACTGGTCAAACGGGATTGAAAAGTTTTGGTGAGAATCGAAATTTAAGAAAAAAAAAAACAAGTTAACGCCATGTTCCTTGATTTTTTTATCACCATGCCATTACGGCTTGGTTACTTTATAAAAAAAGTTTGATTTTTTTAGTCAACTAATTTTTTGAATTATGACAAAAATATCACGAATTACCAATTACTCAAATAGATATAGATAATACATAAGCTAGGTAGATGTCATACCTATGTATTATCTAACGAATTAATTTTGGTACAGAGAAACTTGGACAAGGAAGATCATAAGCAAATAATGAAAGAACACGTTGAGTTCGTAGCTCAAACAAATTAACTAAAGAGATAATGAAACAAAAAATAATAATTTAAAAACAATATAAATGTTACGAAATTACATAAAGAGTAGTATAATTAGGAGTGGAATTATTATCTGGGATTCGGTATCCGATCTGTTATCCGTTCCTATCCGCTCCGGAAATTCAGATATCTGGGACGTCCGGATCCGGATCCGGATAGTAAAATCTCGGATCCGTGAAAAACGGATCCGAATTCGGATAGTAAAATTTCAAAGTCCGGATATCCGGATCCAGATCCGGACGCCTTAAATATATTAAAAATATATAGTTTTACGTATATTAATTTATTTTTATATAAAAATATATGCATATATATTGATTTTAGTTTTTTTTCTTCTAATATATCATATTTATTTTGAAAAAAATTATTCAAAAATTTAATCTATAGTTTAAATTTATAAATTTTTTTAATTTTTTAGTGTTTTAATTTAATTAATTTAATTATTTAATTATTTTTTCCGGATCCGGATATCCGCGGATATCTTAATTTTTTGTCGGATACCCGAAGTCCGGATATCTGGAAGTCACGGATCCGGATCCGGATACTTTTTCCACGGATCCGAATCCGGATACCCTTAAATTTCCGGATATCCGGATCCGTCCCACCCGTAAGTATAATACCTCTTATGAAAGTTAAAACATATCGATCAACTACTTACACATTTGGAGTAATAGCAATTGATAGAACACATTTAAACAAAAAGCAATTGTTGACCAAAAAAACAAAAAGCAACTCTCAAACGTGTTCCGGAGGAGGAGAAGGTACCGAAGCCACGCGCCGTCCACGCTCCGATCTACTATTGACGGCGAACTTCAAACTCCCTTCATGCATTCCCTTTTGCTTCTCCGTCTCCGTCCACTCTTTCATGTAATAATACTCCTCCGTTGACTTCACTTCATCTCCAGTCGAAGACAAAAACATACTTCCCCATTGTGGGAAATGCACTAAAGTGACAGGTAATGTACACGCGACAATCATCACCCCCATCCACGTCAGCCCTTGTTCCGTCGTGAACGTCGAGGTCGAGAAGAACACGAGCTGGGTCAAACCAGAACCGAAGTTTCCTCCGGCTCCAGTTAACCCAGAGATAATGCCCAAGGAGCGGCGTGAGATGAAAGGGATGATGGCGAAAGTGGCTCCACAAGCGGCTTGAGCGCCTAGCGAGAAGAGGATCATGGAGAAAACCGCGGTCGGGAGGGTTGTGGCTCGGCCTAGCCATACGCAAAAGCAACCACCTAAGCTTTGGATGATCCATAGTGTCCAAAGACGGCCTCTCATGCCGAAGTGTCTAGCCGCAATGTCTGAGGCCCAGCCACCGATAGGACGCGCAAAGAAGTTTGCCATACCAAAGCTCGCGGCAATTATACCAGCTGTGTGAAGCTTGAGATGGAACCTGAAAAAAAAATGGTCATATCTTGAGTCTTTTTATCCATAGACGTTACGATGTTTATATCCAGTAAAATAGGGTTTTTAAAATTTATGTTTTGGTTTTAAAAAAAATCATGTGATAGTGTGTACCCATTTGAGCATGCAAGGTATCAACACATATTCGAGTTTGAGTTTTACTATCTACTATAGTTAACATGGCGAATCGACATGAAAGTCAATGGATTTTGATTGTTAGAAAAATATACATAGAAATAAAATTAAAACCCTCGTTAGGCATAACACACCACCTGCCAATAGCAATCAAACGTTATAATGTTGTTTATACACTAACGATTCAAATGCAAGCTATAAAAATTTTACCTGTCAAAAAAGTACTCAGCGATGACGTTATCGGTTGTGAGCTCTACTCCCATGGAGTATCCATATAGCAGCACGAAAACCCATGTCCTATAGTTTGTGATCGCGTACCATAAAACCTGGTAAAGTTGTCCAAAAGAAAATTATGAGTCTTCTTAATTAGAAAAAGGAGAAAAGATCTTTAATTAACCAAAAAAAGAGAGAAAAATTATGAAAGAGTATCTTATATTTAGAGATGATATAACTGATTACAATCACTAGGTATAAGGGTTTTCTATATGAAAACGTGTATAGATCCTTTTAAAAAAATATAAAAGAGTAAATCAAATTATTTTCTTGGATTAATTTATTTGTCTAAATCTAAATGTTAATCTAAGATCTATCAGAACAACCATTAATATATACCACGAAAAACATATATAAAATTTAGAAAACATATAATTAGGATTAAGAATCAGAGGATCCAAAAAGACGTTAACATTTATTTATATTAATTACTAAGTACCTTGGAGAACTTGTCTTTAGTAACAGCACCTTTCTTTTCGAGTGTGCTTCTATTACCATCAGGTAGGTCTTGTCCTAAAGTCAAGACCAAGATCCCCATGATGATGTGCATCCACCCGGGGATAAAGAAAGCCATCCTCCACGCGGTGAAGGACGTGGATCCTAGCCGTCGAATGATCTCATAGACCAACGGCATGAGCAGCTGCGTGACCCCACCTCCCATGTTCCCCCACCCGGCCGCCGTCCCGTTCACTAGACCTATGATCTGGCCGTTGAACATTGTGCTCATCCAGTATTGGCATGACACAAAAGTCGCGAGGCAGAACCCGATCATGAACCTCACTGTTATGTACCTATGGCCAAAAAATTGTTAGGAATTCCGCGTTAAGTTTGACTTCTAATTTAAAAACCAATTAGTAATAAATAGATTGACACATATCTCTTATATATTACTTCTCAAATAATTCTTGACACATCTAAAAGTAATCTTAATTATAAAAAATCACTTACTCACTATCAGTGAATTTTAACAAAAGATGCTTTTAGAATCGGTGTGACTAATTCTACATATTACATATATGTACGACCATTTAAAACTATTTGAATTTAAGCTTAAGATTTCACAATTTAACAATTTACAAGCATGCTTACCCGCCGGCATCAGCAACGAAAGACATGGAGAAGACGGTCGGGGCCGAGAGCATGACGAGGAAAGCGCAGCCATAACGTGGCCCAAGGAGATCGCAAACGGCTCCCATAACAAGCCTAGAGAAGATACTTCCGGAGACAGAAGCAACACCAGCGTTTCCGACATCTTGTCTAGTTAGGTTAAGGTTATCTCTAATGATGGGGACAAGAGGAGCAGCAGCGAAAGTGGAAATGAAGCAAGTGAAGAATGAGATCCAAGCAAGATGGAAAGTTCTCATGTGTGGAGCTGCGAATGAAAAAAGTTTAAAAACTTTGGCTTTGTGTTCGGTGTCCACGGGGAGAGAAAATTTTGCTGATGTGTCGGAAGGAACCGCCGGAGACTCGACCGAGAACGCATAACTTTGTTCTCGGCCGGTGACTCCGTGCATTGAGCTTCCCGGTTCACCGAAACCATCATCCATTTTGTATTTGATTTTTTGGTTGTGGTCTTGTGTTTAGGGAACAAAAGGAGAGGATTGGTTTATATAGAGATACGAAAGTTGACTTCGTAAGAGCCGATGGAGATTCGAAAAGGCTAAAAGTGGGATTCGCGTTTTACGCATATGATACTATAATAGTATAGTTCTTAACGATAATTAATGACTTCAAAATTGTTTATGCGAGATTGATTACAATTATACAAGTTGTCGTTATATTAATAGTATGGAATATTCACTTTTGCCGCGAGCATGCATAAACGAGAATTAAGCCTCGTCCTACGTCCCAAAGGTTCACCTAGATTCCAATTTAGTATTTATTATTCATTAAAATGAAATTACAAACTGTCCATATTCTCAGAAAGAGATGTTTTTGAAAGGAGACTTACTATTTTCGAGTTTCATTGCTGTTCTTTTTCTTCGATTTAGTAGTATATACGTACCGTTATAAAAATAAAATAAAAAGTTATATTTTTATATTTAAGCTCTCTACTTTTATAAATATATCAAACATGACTGATGATAATCTTATGATTTTTTTTTAATAAAAAAATCACTAAAATACACTCCACAAATATATAAGTTCGAAAAAAATTACAACGATTGTTCATATGTAAAATTACGATCCTCCTAATTAACAGAGATTGCTTCTTTTTTGACAGCCCCATAATTACATTTAAGATGGGTAGTATAATTTGAAACTGTATATGTCACATGATGGTCTAGTTTTCCTTATATGTAGGACTCCTTTTATTTTTAAGGGGTTTTCCTTAGACAAATAATTATAAACAATAGTTTGTATAGTCTTCGAGAGCAAAAATTCATTTATATCTCTTAGAAAATGATTTGGTACATGTATGATAGTAAGTTTATAACTATAGTTTTAATCATGGATTTTACTCAAGGAATTTTATAAGTGAATCTTCCTTGAAATTTGTGAGCTAAGGGAGAGGAGCAAAATGGTAGAATGTGAGCTTTTCCCACATGACGGGGTGCAATAATCAAGCCAAGAAAGTCATGGTGTGATATATTACATTATATTCATACATGGGGGAGAGTCTAGTGGGTCCTTCTTCTCTATGTGATTGTGACTATGTCTTTGCATGGGATTCAAAGGTACCATTTGATAATTTATATTATTCTTTGGGGTTAAAATTGTTAATATACTAGTGTTATAGAAAGAAACAAAATATCTAGATTCTTACTTATTAAAATATAGTTGTAACGATGTAATCAAATCCCTAACTATGCTTAGGAAAGATTGTAACAGCAGAATAACAGTTGTATTTTTATTCCTAAAGAAAGTCACCATGCGTTTCCCTTATCAGAAATAAGAAAAACAAATTAGGAAAACTCAGAGGAGACGTGCAATAATATTATAGTTTGATCAATTTAATTTGCGACGAAATGAAACTCTACATGACCAAAAAAAGCAAAAACCATATAAATCCTTCCATAATTTTTTTTTCGAAAGATTGATCTCATAATAGTAAGAGATAACTATATATTAGGTTGATTATCTCGTAGTAGTAAGAGATATTTTTTTAAAGGTCCATATAAATATTTTTTCTATAAATGATTTCGTATGTACGCATTATATAATGATAGGTTTAGTAATTTCTGCAGAAAAATAAAGAAAGAGGCAAAACTAAAAATAATATTTTATTGTCAATTGCATGTAGCAGCAACATGCTAGCTACAATGCCAGCAGATTTACAGGCGCACACAAATAATTATATATATAAAATTTGATTAAACATTTATATTATTTATATAAATAATTATATATATATATATATAGTATACACATTATATACATCAAAATGTGAATTATACGTGTCTCCAAGACTGAAGTGGTCCAACAATTGCAAGTCAAATTCTTGGGATTCCATATTAGATTAGAAGATAATTTGATGATGTCATCTTCTTATTTTAGTTTATTTTGTTATTGGGATGATCTTAAGCTAAAGCTTATTATATTTTAAAATCAATTACGAAATTTAATTTTGGACGCAAGGAATTTGAAAGAATTCCAAATTCTCCGGATATAATCTTCCTTTTTGTCTTTTTCCATCACTATTCCGCTTGGAATCTATAAAGTTTTATGATTCATAGATTATTAATTAATAAATGAACAAATATCCAAAAGGCTGTCAAAAATAAGGTTGTGAAATGCATCTATCATTCATACATTAGTGTGGCCATTAATTGCCCTGCATTGTTTCACCTCAGCCATACACATTGTTTCACCTCATCCAATTTAGATGTTTTTACAAAGAGAATCAAGAGAAATTTTGTCCACTGACCAAGAAAAAAATCATAACTCAATAACTAACCAATTTTTTAAGATCTAATGGCTATGATTTCTCTTTATATTCTTTAAGATCTAATGGAAAAAAAAACACAATTGCACATAATTGTTTACATAATTAAATAAAAGTGATTTTATCTTTGATTAATTTATATACCTTTTGTCAAACTGAAAATTACTTGTGTTTGTATATTAAGTAAAGATCTAATATTGCGTCATACTTAAATTTGTTTCATTGCTCAGAAAAAAAAGAAGTAAATTTTCTTTCTATTTACGTTTATTATTATCATCACAATTAATATCATTCTTAAACATCACAGAATAAACTCAAGTAATAAAACTAAAGATCCAAGTTAAAAACGCTAGGTCTCAATATTAAAAAAAAAGAAAAAAACCAAAACGCACTTTAGAAATCCCCACGCTTTGTGACAAGTTAAAAAAGACTATACACAGTCACACACACACACCCAAACTTAAACTGAGATAAATAACATACTAAGTAATTTACTAGGACGCAAAGGCATTAGGATCATGGGGCTCCCAAGAGAATCGGATCACCCAAACCCGACCCGTGTTTTCCAATGGCCGAGATGCTTAGAGAACGCTTCCTCATCTTTTCTTTACCCGACCAGAGTCTTGTGTTCCCGTTCTCGCAAGTGAGCATCGACGCACATAGCTGAAGCGGCTCGACCAGCTGCTGGTTTGCAGTCCGAAGGAAAAGGTCTAAGTTTTGTATGTACTTATCGTCTTTTGTCGCCGGCTTGTGGTTCTTTTCAGACATTATCGCAACCGTATCTCGCGACTCTCCCTCCTCGTCTGTCCAGTAGCTTTTGTCTTCCATTGCAAGATCATCGTACTCCTCATCTGACTTTGTCGATTGCTCATCAACCGATCCCACCTGTAAAAGATTTACCCCAACACTCTTAGGACATCCAAACAGAGCCTCGGGGAATCCAAGATGATATAATCATTAAGAAATGTTTACCTCTTCATGGTCCCGTTTGTTATCGTCATCGCTAAAGTCTGTATCTGGCTCGGGAGGATCATCCTCGACTTCTTCATCGCTTCCATGAACAGACTGCTCCTCCTTAAGCTGAGGCAAAATAATATCGAATATCATCAAACAACCTTTCCACATACAAATAGAAAAAATAGTTTTTTAAGAGTACCTCTTTAGAAGTTCCTTCAGACATCCTAGGCGAGCTGCAGCAAGAAGAGTAATACCGGCTGCCGGTTTCAGCCATGTCAGCTCTAGAGTCATCTACACTCCCCGCACGGCTCGTGGCTCCATCACTAGGCCAAGCACTGATCCCAAATAGACCAAACTGAAGATTCACCGGTTCAGCTTTCTGTAGATATCCATAAATGGGATGCTCCATTCCATTTGCCTCCATTATCTCATTACAAAAGACGGGCTTTCCGCTCTCATCAACTTTACCACCAACGGGCCAAGTTCTTGCGAAAGTGCCATCAGTATTGAGAAGAGCCATTAGATGCCTAGAAGAACCTTTTCTTTGGATCAGCTGAAACATTCCTTTGGAACTCAAAGAATTGGCTGTACATTGGTTCCTGTACTCGTCGTCGATCACAGAGACAGTATTCGTTGTAGCATCATAGAGCTGCTCTCCTGCTTCTCGCCTACGCAGGCAACTGAAGACCGTGGCGTGGATCGCAGCCACGCTCTTATCGACATTGGTATTGTTTATCTTGGGAACGAGATGTTTGTCAGCTCGTTTACACAGGTAATCCTGTATTGTTCTGATGTTACGTATGTATTTTACGTACTTGTTTTTCTCAGGGTCCAGGGTCATGTACTTAGCTCTGACTGCAAATCGTTCCAAGTGTTTCTCCTCGTTTGAGATGTAAACCATAAATGGAACGATGGAAGGATGCTTTTTCATCAGTCCCATCTGCAAGCAAAGAAGTTAGAGAAATTCCACAACTTCAAATCAAAATCTGTTAAAGAGAATTAATTGAGGCTTACCACAAAGTTAAGGCTTAGATGGACACCTTCAACAACCACAGACTCTTTCCGTTCTTCCCATGCGGTAATGAGCCTATCGAGATTGTCTATAACCATTTCACTTTGAGCCTTAAATCCTTCTACAGCCATTTGCTTGTGACTTAACAATACAGGGGTGGTTGATTTTGATCCAAAATCAGTCTGTTGAGTATTACTAGACTTAACACCTTCAGAGGCATTCGCCTTTTCGTTCCCAATTATTGATTTTTCATAACCATCCAACTTTTTGGCTCTTCTTCGTTTGGCTTTTGACTCTGCAACTGCCACAGGGTCAAGGTACTCTCCAGCATGGTACGTTGAAGCCCACAGCAAAGGATTCTGCTTCTCATCAACAAAACTCCTCATCATGTGACGGATTGAGTCTGTTGAGACCACCGTCGTAATCCCCAGCCTGCTTCCCTGTAAGAAAAATTTCCGACATTGTGAAGCCTGTGCCAAAAAAGAAGTGAAGCGGTACCTAAACCCAATATCGAATATACAAAATCAAGAGAGTACTGAAGCATCTTTATGTCGATCTAAAGCGCTTGTAAATAGATGTGATGAATAATACCAAAAGTGCGGAGAGTGTAGATTTGCCACAGCCACTAGTGCCGCACAGCAGAACAGTCACGGATTCTTTTCTTTCTCGAATCCTGCAGGTAATGGTAAGGATTCTTGAGATGGCGTGTGAAGTGAAAGAAGATCAAAATGCTGTTACAAAATGAGACATATGGGGTAGCTAAAAAAGTTTGAGATGCACCGTATAGTCGCATCGCATAGATAAGCTTTGCAGATCGAGTTTATCGGCATGGCTAATGTAATGGAAGCATTGAATAAAAATGTTATGCAAGAAAAGATGAACACATAATTAAACAGAGGTCTTAAAGAGTGAGTTCTCTTATATTCTAATGACAATTCAGTAGAATCAAATCACATTACAGTTTGTATCATGTATAAACCCAAAATGGAGTATAAAGTCTAGAGAATTTCTTAGAAAAGCAAGCAGCCACTATGAAGTAAATACGAAACACAACAAGCTCCCCCAAACATATGTTCCTAAAGGTAAGAAATTTACTTGCATGCGAGAATCAAGTCTGCCCTTTGGTCGTGACCCACATACTTATATTCAGCCAGAGCGTCGCAGACAACGTTTACGAATATCTCCCGCGAAACAACAATGGTTGTTCGCCTTTTGTACATCTCAAAAGGCTTACTCTTACTCTTATCAACATCATCAGTAGCCAAACAGTCAACTTTGTTAAGCTTTTCTACACCATCACAAGCTGAAGCAACATCACCTGACTTCTCAAATACAGATTCTTTCCCATGCGAGGGCGAAAGGATTAACGATCCTTCACTTCTTATCAACTCAAAAACCCTTCGGCTAATCTGTCCACAACCAAACCAAAACAAAAAAAACTTCAGGATCTGGCAAAATCAACAAGGCATGAGTGACAAACACCAAAAGTTTAGGAAGTCCAGAACAGCCAAAAATCAAAAACACCATAAATCTTGAAACTTTATCTTGTTTCAGACAAAATCGTAAACCTTTACAAGACATGAGCAACAGAATACAATTAGACACATTAGACCAAACTTGGCTCAGGATCAATGAGACATCTCCAATGTAATATATAATCAGGAGCTGTGAACTCAGCAACAGCTAGGAAAATCCAAATTAGAAAACAGAGACTGAAAATCATGCTTAATCTCCAATATTCAGACAATAATTAACTGCTCATTCACATATTTAAAAACAAAAAAAAACATTTGAGAGAGAATAAACCAGACACAGTAATGCCAAATTACGAAATTTAGACAAACGTGCTCTTTTAAATCATGTCCAAATCCAGACACATCACTGTTCAAGAATCCATAAAAAGTCGACTTAGAAATGCCGATTCGTTATAAAAAATTTTCCCAACCATCAAAAATTTGATATAATCAAAGATAAAAAGGAAAAAAAAAACAATCCCAAAACCATTAAACGACAAGAACACTAAAAGTTTTAATCAAAATCCGATGAAAGCGATGTGTAAACAAATTAAAAAAAAAAAAAAAAGGGTTAAAACAAGAGATGACCTTGAAGGCGTGACGCGCTTTACAACCCATAAGCTGAAGAGTACTCTGCAAAACCGGACGCGTATACCGAAACGAATCTTTCCAGTTTCCGGTACCGTCTTCTTCCACAATCGCCGCCGTTTCCAAATCGTCGACCACCACTATGTACATCATCTTCGTCGTCTCCGCCATATCTCTTCTTAAAAAAAACCGAATCTAATCTCGATTGGGAATTTGTAATAAACCCATTACATGCAGGATGATAAATTTGAGAATGCGTACCTGTTTGAGGGGGAGAGATCGGAGAAATTAGGGTTTAGAAAGGGAGATTGTGTGTTTATAAGATGATGGAGAAGAAGAAGATGTTGTGGCCATTTTGTGTCAGCTTGTTTCCACGCATCGCTTCAGTAGAGCCTCCACGAGTCTTCTCTTTAAAAGCCCCAACCTTCTTCTCTTTCTCTCTCTCGCGGTTTCATCACACAGCAAAACAAATATTAAAAAAAACGTTTTTTTTATGTATTTGGATTTTTTTTGTTCTTTTGTAACTAAGGCAGTACTTTTCTTTTCCTTTAAAATATTATACCTAACTTTGTTTTCAATCAAATTGTTACCCTTTTTTTTTCTTAGAAGGAGAGGAATTTAAATCCAAATCAATTCATATTCAGCCATCGGATATTAACACTTTATTTCAATCGATTGATATGTTTAGATTAAATCTTCCAATTATAATCCAAGTTAATTAATGCTAAATCAAAATGTAGGGGTAAAATCCTAGAATTTGTAATTTTAATGGCTTTTTACATAAAGATAAGTTTTTTATTTTTTTTTTGTTTCTGTTGTCGTCAAGATTTCGGTTAGAAGATTTCTTTTAAATTTTCTATTACCAAGTATTTTTTTTTTTTTTAAAAACTATATAACCAAGTTTTTCGCCGACCCCATTTGATCTAGTCTTTGTCAACAATTAATTAGGATCGACAATTTTTAGGAGGAAAAGTATGTTCTTAAAAATTATATATATACTTAGTTGTTATTACTATAGATTTTAAAATCTATGATTTCGGTTCCTGTAAAAAAAATATACTAGTTGTTGTTACTTATGTGTTCAACTCACGATAATGACTAGTTTGAGAAATTTATATTACTTAATTTGTTCCAAACGAACGGATCATATTATATGACCCAATACTTTTTTTGGCTAAACATTAGATGCATGGTTTTTTTTGTCGCCATTAAATGCATGGTTAAATTGGTAGGTTTCGTAAGATATTTTTTTCATTATAGTTTCCATGAAAAGATGAAATCAACAATGATAGTAAGATGATCCCAAATATATAAGGTCCAATTGGTAATTTAAAGCGGTATAAATTTTTTTAGCTGTAAATTGTTACAGCATAATTCAAAATTATAAAAATAACTATAAAAAAAGTTGTACAAATAAAACTGAGTGTAACAGTTCTGGTAAAAAAAATTGGTATCATTTTTGTGATTGGTACAATTTAAAATGTTATAAATTGTAAAGTGACTGTAAGTTTATTAAGTTTGTAACCAATCAAACCCGTAATTAGATACATAAATTGGTAATGTTTTGAATTTTAAATACACTTTGCAATTTTTTAAAATGTTTAGATAACGAAATCGTTAAATTGGTAATAATAAGTTGGTTTCGTTTAGTTTATCATTGCCTAACCATATTTTTTTATTGTCATTAACACGAATGACAGAAACAAATTAAGAATTTGGTACTAGTCTACAAAACTATATATTTCATAAGCAAAACTGTGAAACTACATAAAAGAACATCATTTTATAATTTTATTTTTATTTTCACCTCTACTTCCTTTCTTTGTCCAAAACATTTTATTTCCAAGAAAATAAAAATAAAAATAAAACGAACTTAACTGAATATTCATTCAGTCACATGATTCATCTAATCAAAACTTAACTGTCTTGACTTTTTAAGTCTTCCTGGGACAATGATTCACTCCCTATAATGACGAAAATACCCCTTATCTCCACCGTAAATTACGTTTTCGACGAGCTGTATCAGGACCTCGATCAGAGGGTGTTTTAGGGAAACCCATCAAAAAGTTTCATGGGCCTTCTCGTTCGCAATCAAAGGCCGTCCTGTGGGCCCATAAACGAGAATCAAGAAGGGGTAAAAACTGTAATTATCATGTGAGAACAAGGGCAAAGCTGACCGTGAGAAAAAGGAAAGAAAAAGACCGAAAAGGACAAGAAAGTGGCCCATATCGGGCCAGAGGACAAAACGTTACATCCATGAAGGTTACTAAGCGGCCATCAATGGACCCCGTCAATTATTAACATATTCATATTCTTTTCTTTGTAAAAGAGTTTACATATATATATATATTTTTTTTCTTGCAAATTCATAAGATCATCAAGTCAGATTTGTAAATCAATTCAGGACGGAATTTTTTTAATAAATATGCGAATCGCGAAAATTTAAGGATTAAATTTAAAGAGAATACCGTAAATAAATTTTGCAAACACAAAAAATTAGATAGTTGGTAGCCGTTCGTGGACGCAATTCATTTTCGTCTACAAAATAAATAGCTTCATAGGCTTTATTTTTGCAAAAAAAAAATAATTTTTTATTTTATTTTTAGAAACAAGTCTGCAATGATTTTGTTTCAATATTTTATAGAGTCCATTTCATATTGGAAACCAATGGGATTTAACTTATATCAATTTGTTAGCCTTATGTAACTGGTCTATATGGAGACCCCACCACTAAGTTACAAGTTCAATAACATGCACACTATAAAGAGAAAGTCCGTATTTTCTGCATGTTGGAACATAAAAATGAAAAGATTATTTAACTTTTTAAGTTCGCATTATAACAAAAGTTTTTGTGTTTTGTTTCTTGTAATTTCTTGCAAAAGACTTTTAAAAGTGTTAGGTAGTTTCAATTACTTTGAGTACATTATGTCAAATACAAAATTTGCAAGCTTGCTTTACACAATTCATATTTAAAACAACCGAAGTTCTTTTATATTTTCCTAGTTTGGTTGCAGATGGCCAACTAAGATTCTTCTTGATTATTACGCCCACCACAAAGTTTAATATTCACCACTTTTTTTGCCTAAAATGTGAGATTTTAATGCCAGATTGTTTTTGTTTTTGGTTTAAATGAATGCCAAATTGTTTGAGTTCATGAAGAGTATATTTCTTTACCGGTTAATTAACCTCTGTTATCGGTTACATTAGCTACTAAGAATTTGGTACGTACCACAAATTTGAAAATTTTTCAGTTAACTTCTCTTTCTTAAAATGGATGTAATATACATGAATTAATACGTAATTTGGGTCTTTTCGAATAGACGAATTTTTTGATTTTTTTTTTAAAATATTACATTTCAAAAATGCCACTAAAATCATACTCCCTCCGTTCCATTATATAAGATGTTATAGAGTTATTTTTTTGTTCCATTTTATTTGATTTTTTCAAGTTTCTATGCAAAATTTAATGTATTGTGACTATTTATATTATGCAGTAATTTTTTTTATTGGTTGATTTGTTTTTAATTAGATATTAAATGATGTTTTTAATATAAAAAAACAAAACAAAAATTAATATTTATATATTTATTAAACTTCGCGTTTTTAACTAGAAAATCTTATATAATGGAACAGAGGGGGTATCATTTACCGAAAATAACATTTAAGTTTGGGTTAATTATTTTAGGTTTAAAGTTTAGTTTTAAGGGTTTAGGAGTTGTTAGAGGTCAAAATCATTTTAGGGTTTAGGGTTTTAGGGTTTAGGGTTTAAAAATCTTAAACCCTAAACCTTAATCTTTATAAAACTTTAATTTCAATAAATAAGTGACATTTTTACACTTAATTAGTGACATTTTTAAAAATAGACAACTCATAATACCATTTTTAAAAATGAATACACAAAAAATAACATTTTTAAAATTATTCTTTTTGAATAATCTTTCTAGTCTGCTAATATCCACATTCTTTTCCAATATTTTTTTCCTTTTGTAATGTTGCATGATATAACTGAAACAACTATTCTAATCAGATGAAATTAAATTTGGATCAAGAGAAACACAAATCAATGACTTTGTCCCATTTCATATATATATATATATATATTTTTTTTTGTCGACGTCCCATTTCATAATTCTGATTAGATAGTTCCCTAAATGTAATAAAGTTAACCGATAAATATTATCAGTGCATAGATATGTGTATATTATATTAGATAAACACATACAAATAAGAGTTATATGGATCTCAAGGCTTACAAAACACAATCAATTGGCTTCAGATAACACATGGTCAATACAATGTTAAGTCGGGTTATAACTTTCTAAAAAATTTGAAAGGTTAGAATTCCTCTACTCCCACCATTCTATACACAACTATGTGGAAGCAAAACCTGTCTCCAAAGATTAAACACTTTTGGTGGAAAATTTTTCATGATGTTCTACCAGTTGCCGTTAAGCTTAAATATAGGAAAGTCATCAAAGATAGTTCTTATCAAATGTGTGGTGCGGCAGAAAAATCAATAAATTATATGTTGTTTGGCTGCCGTATAATAAGTAGAGAGATTTGGGAATTAGCTCATTTAATCTACCATTCATCTGATTTCTTGCTTGCTTAGGATATTCATACTAATTATGTTTCTTTTATGGAAGCAAATCAAGCATTTACTGAACAACAAATTGTATTCCATCTATTGGGATGGCGAATTTGGAAAAAAATGAATGAAATTATTTTCAACAATAAGCGCTGGCCTTTACCAAGTGGAATAAGCAAGGCTCTACTTGATTTTTAATTATGGATTGTAGCATCAGAGATTAATAAACAAACCCAGTGTGGTCAACCAAGTATTAACAACAACTCAACTAGTAAAGATGTTCCACAGAGTGTGCAACAAACAATCCAAGGTGCTGTTCATTTCTGTTGTTTGTGGATATTTCATGGGTCTCTCAACACCAAGTTGCTGGAGTTGATTGGATTTTATATGATAGAAACCAAAGGCTGCTGATTACAGGTTCATGTATTATCCCTCCTACCCAATCTTTTCAAGATGCTAAGGTTGAAACTTTGAAACTAGCAATAATTGAGATGCATAGGCTTGGCTATACACGAGTTACGTTTTATGGTGATTTGCAATCGGTATATAAATTGCTGCAAACTGCCTGCAATAGTATGAATATCCAAGCTTTCAGACATTTTCCATTTGTCATTCCATTGCCGGATATCATTAACACATCAACTCTTTGTGGCTTTCTATATAAACCAATTGCACACAATGCAAATACTCATGATCATTTAGCTAAGCATGCAAGATGTAATGCTCAAAGCTATGTTGACAAAAAAAAAGAAGCTATTTTGTAAAATGGACAATAAAAAAGTTTCATTAATGAAATGGTTAGTTGACGACAAAAAAAGAAAAAAAAAACACACACAAATAAGAGTTAATATTTGTTAATTAAATCACAAACACTACTTCGCGGACTTTATCTTCATCGTTTTCATTTTCATTTTCTTCTTCTCTGTTGAATTTTTCCTCCTTTAAAGAATGTAAATGTATTTTTATATTTATATAAAGCCTAGTGCCGAAGAGGCTATCACATCTTGTCGAAAACCAAAGCATTAGCATCCAATTTCTTTATAGTTTTTTTTATTGTTGTCAAGGGCCAATTTCCTTATGGTTGATCGTACGTATTTAAATAATCAAACGAAGAAACAAAATTACTGCAACTATGGACTGTGAAAGGTTGGAAGATTCTAAACCAAAACAATTGTAAACTCTTCTGATATAATTTTTTGTTATTTAATTGAAACATTCTCTAAACCATATTATTGGTGATTTTAATTAAGAAAAAGACATTTAAGTTAGATTAATTTTATTTTAAAGAAATTCTTAAAAATGTCATTTTTGAAATGTCATTTTTCAAAAATGCCATTTTTCAAAAATATTTTCAAAATATCACTAAAATTATCATTTACCCAAAATAACCTTTATGTTTGGCTTAACTATTTTAGGTTTATGGTTTAGTTTTAAGGGTTTAGGGATTGTTAGGGGTCAAAACCATTTTTAGGATTTAGGGTTTAAAAATCCTAAACCCTAGATCTTAAACCCTAATTTTTATAAAACCATAATTTCAATAAATAATGGTAATTTAGTCAATTTATACTTAATTAGTGACATTTTTGAAATGGATAATTCATGGTGATATTTTTAAAAATTGATACATCAAAAATGGCATTTTTAGAATTTTTATTTTATTTTAATGTATTTTGTAAATGTTTTAATCGAAAAAACTAGTTAGTGGGTCATTCCTGTATCTAGAATTGAGACTAAATTTAATTACTAGTTTTGTTTTAAAATATGAGATATTTTTGGTTTTTTATGTGGGTTAATGGATCTAAATGGTACCGGCTGAATCTGGCTGAATTGCTGAATCTAGCTGAATTTTTGTAATTTCTTGCGGAATCTAGCTGAATAACTTAAAACTTAAATGGTAATGCTGAATCTGACTGAATTTTTGAAAAAAATTAATTAAATAAACTTATGAAAATATTAATTAAATATTATTTTTGTCGAAATTAAATATTTATGTTTATAAATATAATAAAACTTACAAAAATAATAATATTTTACTGATTATCTCATAAACCTAATTAACTTATTTTATCAACATTTTTCGTTTTTTATTTTTTAGCAAAATTTATAAGTATTTTTTATAATTTACCACTAAAATTAGTAAGAACTTTTAAAATTTATTTATTTATAAGATTGTAAAATATTAAAAAAGAAAAAAAAATTAAATATTTTAACTTAACAAATTCAAACTAAAAACATTACAAATTAAAAATACATTATTCTTAAATATATATTAATAATTAACTAATAATAAGCATCACATAATTGATTTGGTAATGTTTTTAGTTTAAATTTGTTAAGTTTAAACTAACTTTGTCTAAAATAATAAAATTAACTGTTTCGATATTTTGTGAAAATATTTCGGTGCTGTGATTTACATTCAGAAGCAGCCAAAGTGAGAATACAATCAATTAACTTATTTTATATCTTTGGTCACTATCTAGAAATATCGATCTAGGCAACTTTATGAGATTAGAGAAAGAAAGTTCCGTGATCTAAATAAATTATTTATTCGACTAGTAATATTTATATGTGAGTGGGGATTTTTAGCTAACCAACCAACAAATATATAAAACGATATATTATTACACATGGATCGGAGGTTTTGACCCCGAAGTACATGTTGACCAAATATGTCTGATTAGACATTCGGTCGATGTTATTAATTTTTGTTTTTGTTATAATTAAGTAGAATTCACTTCTTGTATATTTAAAGTGCGGTATATTAACAAGGGATTAAAAGGTTCTATAAAGGATAACAACAGCCAACAGGGAAGAACAAGTAATTTGAATCTCTCATTAAGAAACAAAAAGTTTATTAACAAGGGATTAAAAGGTTCTATAAAGGATAATATAAGCTCCATGAACACTTGTGAGCCTGATATTTATGTAATATATCCGCTAAATATGGTAATCGGATTTAAATATAGAAAAGAGGAAGAAAGATTGACAAAGTGATTTAAGTATCTCAACCTTTTAACGATAAGTGGAAAAATATCTTTAAAAAATAATTTAAAAAGCTATTAGTAATGGATTTTTGTCTGTCAGTATTAGTAATGGATTTATAGGTTGAAGAAGGATTAGTTGGCCTTAATTGAGCTCAAAGGCCGGATAATTCATATCACCACCTTAATTGAGAAAGTGATAAGACTTAAAAGAATCATCACTTGTGTCTTTTTTACTTGACTCACCATATATATATATTCATTCATTTGCTCCATATCCATCAAAATGAAACTCAATCCAATCGTAGGAAAAGGTTGAAAGAGAAATTTGAAAAGACAAAATCAGAGTAGGACCAGTTTAATTTTATTTTTTAAACCAATCATCGAAACATTCTAAAGTTTTATAATTTAGTACTTTAGAACGGTCTATCTTTTTAATTAGAAACGCAAGATTTATTTTTAAATTGGCCTTAAATATCCTAAAGTTTTTAGTAGAATATTTACCCTGACAATCTTAAAGAGCAACATATGAATGTGGTCATGCTAATGTTTTACTAATGTTTTACATATGTTTTTACATGTTGATCTCGAACTTTAGTGGTTTGAGTTGTCTTGTGGAATTGGCCTTAATCGTTGTAATCCAAATTTGTATTTGTAGTTGGATCTCCTTATCTATATATAAATTCAGATGACAAAAAAAAAAAGAATGTGGTCATGCAGATACCAGAACTTCTGCCCGATTGCTTTAAAATTTTGAAATGAAATTCCGATCTATTGTTTTATTACATCTTCTGAGTTTTTATAATTTAACTAAATTATATTCTTATTTTGTTCTCTAAAATTATTTATGGTAGTTCATTAGTAAAAAAGTTTGACGGAAAGTTCTAAATCAGAAGGCCAAAATTGGAGTTACCTACTGCTATCAAGCAACTAATTCTTAAACAGAGAAAAATTATTTCACAAAATATTATAAAATAGTGATCGTCAGTGGTAATTATTTCTGCTAATTTCTATGTTTTTTCGTAACTTGCTCCTTTCATTTTCCTTTTGACAATTTTTTTTTTATTTTTTCTTTTTACAATTGAATTGTCCATTTCATTAAAAAAAACTAAAAATCGTAACTTGAATCAATTACAACAAGAATATGAAAAAAATAGACACCTACAGAAGATAGTAATCGTCATCGTCATCATCATCGCATCAATTCCATGAACACAAAGCCATTCCACAAGCTATGCAACAGCATCGAAGGTAACAAGTTCCTTGACCTTGCGAATATCAAACCCAAAACCACTCCAAGGAACACCAACGGCAACATCCTCTGCACATTGAAATGCGCCAAAGCAAACGCAACCGCACTCACAAGAATCGCACACCAAACGGGCATGTACCTAGTCAGAGACGGCAACAAGAACCCTCTGAACACTATCTCTTCCCAAACCGGTGCACAGACCGATACCACAACAGCATACAGCGCCATTGCCACAGGGTCTCTAGCCATTATCGACTGCTCGACACTTGAGAGTGAGACCGGACTTGAGGTTGGTGGGAGTGGCAAGAGGTTGAGATTTAATTGGGAGAGACGGTTAACAAAAGGGAACATGAAACAACCAATGATAACGTCTAGTTGCCAGTTTCCTTTGAGGGTAAAGCGGAACCAATCGCTTGCAAGTGGACGAAACATGGAGAGGCAACGGTGGAGGATAGCAATCCCGGCTAGTCCTTCTGTTACATCGGTGATCAGACTGAACAGAGCTTGGCCTCTAAATGTGAGGGAGTCTTTGTGGAAACCTGATATGTGAGCCATGAATGGGATCATCCACGAACCAATGAACCAGAAAGCGGCTACCCACAGAAGCATTACCTGAAAAAGTTTATGTTAGGGGCACGACAGATAATCGCAAGATTAACCAAGAAAATAATCTGGGTGTAACAGGTGGAATTAAAAGCTTTCGTATATAACTCATTTCTCAATACCGTTTGTTTTGCATCTACACAATGCATCTATAGTATTACTAGCTCAAAGTTAACTCCTTTGAACCGCCTAAATCTAATTAATACAGGCCTCAAGAGGCAAGACAAGCATCTATAGTCCATGGTTTTTAGTTAGGGATATATAGCCCATGTTTTAATGTATCTACTTCTAAAACCACATCTAAAACAGAGACCATTTCCATAGTTTTTGACTTATTCATATACAACACCCTTAACAAATCCTCCAGTACACAGTCTAGATAGGTTCCATTGATATTTTTGTTTAAAAGTTTAATTGGATGTGGCATTACAAAAGCAGTAGAGTAAAATTAGGATATAGGTAGGTACCTGCACAATGGTCTCTGCAGTCCATGGTACCTTCCAACGAGTTCCAATGGCTTTTAGCACTGCATCTGCAGCCTGAAACCCGATGAAACAAAGTGATTTTCGAACCCAATTAACAGTTTGAACACAAAATCTATAAGCCTTCTTCAGAATTTTCCTTAATCTCTTTTCTCCCCTCACAATCAATAAAATGAGAGCTTTAGAATTTCACCAACTTGTATGACACATTTCCAGATGAGAAGAAACTTTACTGCCAAGATGAGATTCTGCTGCAGTCCGTCTAGACCCTAATATCAAAACTGGTTTGCTAGCCTAAGACAGAGACAAAAAGTAGTGTTCTTCTTCACGTGTACAAGCATCCAATAATGTCAAGGGGTTTCTTACCTTATGAAGAGTTGTCTTCCAATCTTTTTTATCTGTACATGGATAATCTTGATCAGGCTTAACTAATTCCTCCGGCACGAAATGCTCTGGATTCTCGGGAGCAGAATCCTCATTTCTAAAGCACAAAATCTTCCATTTCTGCAAAAAGTAGCACCAAATTTTGGTACATTCGAAGACAATAAAACCGTTTCTTCTCTATATGCAAAGCAAAGGTAAGCAATATGCTACTGCATCACAAACAACAAATATTGACTTCTTACTATAAAGAACTTTTCATTTACCAATGGACATAGCGACTAAACGCCTAATCACAAGATTGCTAAACCTCAAAAACCCAAATTTCTAAAATATTCGTAGTCCAAGCAAACCTTAACAAAAACAGCTCTTGTTTCCATAAGAAGACTGAATTAACAGTGCAATTGTATCCCTAGATTCCACAATTTCAAACAAAACCCAGAATTTCCCTTTGTGTTCTAGTCAAACTTCCTAGTCAATTCAGAGTTTCATACTTGAATAACCAGAGAGAAAAGAAAAAAAGAAGAAGCGTACGTGCTTGGCGGACTTAGAAGGTGAAGCAGAAATAGGGGAAATCTGGGTGAGAGCAGGAGAGAAGACAGTTCGACAAGGAACCCTAAACTTGGAACGCGAATTAGAGAGCGATGGGCGATGGCAGAGGAGAGACGAAGAAGAGCAAGGAGAGGTCAACATGGGAATCTGAGTGAGAGAGAGACGAGAAAGCCTCCCCTGAAAATTGATTTCGCACAGTAATGCGAATTGAGAACCCTAAGAAATTCTTGGTTTCATCAGAGAAATTGGAAACCCTAAAAATCTGAATGTGGGATTTGGGGATTTCGTGACCAGAGAACAAACCAATTTTTGGGTCTCTCTTTAGTTTTCTCAGGAAAAATAATAATGACAAGACAATAATAACTAACAATCCGCCAAAACCGAACAAAAGCGATGTTAAAAGTTAAAACCTATATGCATGCTAAGAATTTTACAGTCATTAAATTCTGTAAAAAACAAAAATTAAACAACTACCAAAGATAGAAACTTTATGATACTAATAGGTGATTATCCGTATAATATGGGGGACGATATTTTTATTTTAAAAATAAAATATAGTTTTAGTTACGCAATATTTTGTAAACGATGAAATGTGTAATGGTTAAAAAATTTATTCGAACTTTAAATTTTAAAATTGTATATTAATACAGTTGTAAATATGTGAATTGCAAATCATTGCTTTAATTATGCAATTGCAAATATTATATTAATTTTTTTTTATCAAGTTAAAATGTTTATAATTTTATGATATTTAATCTAGGCGGTTCAACTAAAAAATTAGATAAAATAGAATACGATTTTTTATTATTTTAATTTGGATGTCTATTAAATCATTATAACATATATTTGACAATATTTATAATATTGAAATTTTCATCAAGTAAGAGTATTTAAATCTTTTAAATTTTTGATCAAATTAAAATAATTTTAATTTTTTATCAAGCTAAAATATTTAAAATATACAATTTTTTTGATAAAACTAAAATATTTATAAAATTTAAAGTTTTTATCGAGTTAGAATATTTGTAATATATATATTTTTATCATGTTATTAAAATATTTTGACTTTCATTAAATTAAAATATTTATCTTATACAAATTAATTATGCGGTTCAACTAAAAAACCGAAACAAACCTTCAAAATGGGATGTCTATTAAGTGAAGCTTCCTACTTTTATAGTTTTTCATCATTTTAGTTTTTTTTATAATGTGATTTTGGACAACTACTAATTATGATATCCGATATGGAATTTTTGACACGATATTTTTTTTCCATAGGTTAAGTAATGAAAAATTGGCAAAAATACCATAAAAAAAAACTATAACCTAAAACTAACCATTTTCTCTTTTTTCTCTCTTTCTCTCCCTATATTTTTCTAAATTTTTGGTTAGTTTTGTAATTATGTTTTTTTTTTGTTATTAAGCAAATTCACCCTTAAGTAATTTATGTTTGTTTTTTAAATCCAAAACATAACACATATACAAAACAAAATATTTTTATTATTATATTAATTATATGATAATTCATTATATTACAAAAATAAGATTGAAGAATACAGAGGAGCCTCCGGAAAATGCCAAGACCACTCGGCAAGATGATGAAAGAGGAATCGGGTCAACCTCATTCTTGATCCCGTCGTGGTCGTGGTTGCTTCGGGGCACAATCGGAGTCTGCATAGGAATAGGCTTGGTTTGAGGAGATTCGCGGCAGTGGTGGCATCTCCGACGGTGGTGACAAGAGGGTGGTGTTAGGTGTTCTTATGGAAGAAGGATTTTGGGAAAATGGTGGATTTTGGGAAAATGGTGGATTTTAAAAGAGAGAGTCCAGCTGCGATGATGAGGAAGAGTGGTGTTGTTCCACCGACTTTGAAGTTTCCGAGAAGCAGAAGTGTTTGCGATAGAGAGAAGACGAAGAGCACTTCTGTTCTTCTTAGTCCCTTTAAATCCTCTGTTTGTTCTGAGTTTCTCATTTGGTTTAAACAATAAAGGGTTTCCGAGTTAATAATGGAGATTTTTGCAGGCTAAGAAAAGCAACTCACCGAGAGCAGCTGCCTTGGTGGAAGATGAAAGAAATGCTCCAAAGTCTACCTCGAAAATGATTTCTCTAAAAGCGCAGTAAGCTAGAAAAACCAGACCAGAGTTCGACTCTACCAGGAAGACTCAGCACACTAAGTAAGGTGATTCATTTTTCCTTTGCATAAATCTGGTTTCGGCCAGAAATTAGACTTAATTTGGATGTTAGATTCAATGATTACAGTCTCAAGTGGCAAGCTATACGTGGAGGTTTTTTACCTGTATTTAAGAATGTTTAGGTGATACTGAGAAAGATCTTTTTATCTGCACATGAAGCTATGTAGCAGCGAGAGATGGCTCAAAAGATCTCTCTTTAGGCATTGAGAGAGGCTACAGCCACATAAACATCGTTTGTCATCTAAAGTATACAGCTGAATTTCGTCATTTTCATTGTGTGCTTTTTTGAATTGTGCTAAAACTCTTGTGGATTTTTTTTTGGAACAACACATGACATTCGCAAGTCGGAGCAAATCGACAAAAGCTGATTGCCCAGCTGTGTGTTTCGAGCGAAATCACATCCATCGAAGCAGTTGTTTCTTCAGCTACTACTGAGAACAAATCTGAGGATGGATCATCGTCTTTGATACTGCAATTTAACAAATGAAGAGTTTACATATTTTTTACCTTTTTACTTGATTTAGAATGTAAGAGTTGAAACTGTTTGGTTTTTTTTTATAGCAAATGAGTATATACATTTACCAAATGAAGAGTTTACACAATTTCTTATGTGTTGGAAAAAGAGAGCAAAAATTGTATAACTCTTCATTTGCTAAATGTATATACCCATTTGCTAAAAAAAAAAACAAACAGTTTCAACTCTTTACATTCTAAAGCAAGTAAAAGGGTAAAAAATGTACCTCTACAAAGCACAAAAAAACTATCATTTACACACCAAAGTTCTTTCCAACTTCTGATAATCTTCAATCTTCAGTACCACCTCATTAACACAGTGAGCATCCTTACAATAATGATCACTCCAAAGATAACCCCAACGGATGTGGCAAACTTTTCGGACATCATTGAGTTCATCACTCCTAAGGCAAAAAGACCGGACCGCACCGCAATGACTTCATCGATGAAAGCAGATCCGACTGTATGAGGTTGGGATCATTCGCATAACAAGCTTAGCAACCAGATATATGTAACCCAAGATTCCGTAATAGAAGTTGATTTGCAAGAACCGATTCATAGCCGTTTGGATTTTTGCCCTCTGGGTTTTTGCTGTGTCCACTCCACCATTATTAGAAACGAGTAGTTGGACTAATAACCCCTGGTCGAGTGTGCTGAAGATCCCAAACACAGTTGTTGCAGGGATGAGAAATTCGTGAGCTTTCCGGACAAACATGGATCTGACATAAGTGTTGCCAATCCTTCGAATCTCGTTCTGTGTCGTAGTCAACTCAACCTCAGAGGATTTCCTCTTCTTGGCAGGCTGCGACACTTTAGACTCCGACCTTGGCAAGAATTTTGGTTGAGACTTCGACTTTGGCAAGAAGCTACCACGACCTGATTCCTCTTGAGATCTCCACTGTTCCATGGACCAACTACGTCTACATCGATGAAAGCATTGAGTTGATCACTCCTAAAGCAAAAAGACCGGACGGCACCGCAATGACTTTATCGATGAAAGAAGATCCGACTATATGAGGTTGGGATCATTCGCAGAATAAGCCTAGCAACCAGATATATGTAACCCAAGATTTCGTAATAGAAGCTGATTTGCAAGAACCGATTCATAGTCGTCTCGATTTCTGCCCTCTGGGTTTCTGCTGTGTCCACTCCACCATTTTTAGAAATGAGTAGTTGGACTAATAACCCCTGTCCGAGTGTGCTGAAGATCCTAAATACAGTTGCTGTAGGGATGAAAAATTCGTGAGTTTTCCGGGCAAACCATATATTTGTAATTAGAAAAATGATTTGCAATCCATATATTTGTAATTGTATTAATATATAATTTTAAAATTGAACGTTCGAATAATTTTTTTAACCATTACATATTCGTCGTTTATAATATATTGCATGACTAAAACTATGTTTATTCTTAAAATAATAATATTGTTCCGCATAATCACCTAATAGTATGATAAAGTTTCTATTTTGTTACTTGTTTATGAGATGAAACTCTTGAAATTTGTAGCTTGATATACATTCTCTAATTAGTAATAAACTCTCGTGTGCCTAGCTTAAAAAAAAAACTTTTTTGTACGTACGTACCTCTGATAATTAAAAATCAAATTAAATGTGTTCATGTTTTTATGATTAGTTTGGTTTCAGTTCTCCCAAAACAAAATTTTGTACATGTAAATGAATGTGTTATATGGACTAGCTTGGATTGGGTAAAAGTAAACGTAGTTATTTAATTTTTGCATAGTACTAGATTTAATAATGTATATCAAAAAAGTGCATCATGAAAACAATTTTTTTTGTTTTACTTTATGATTATTGTAAGAGAAATTTGGTTCAATAACAAAAAAAAATTATAATCTACGGACTAACCAATTTCTCTCTAAACATTTGATTAGTTTTTAAATTATATTTTTTTTTGGTTATTCAAGAATTCACCCTCATTGTAATGGGCTTTTCAAAAAGACAGGTTTTGGTAATATATTTTTTTGGTAAGAAAATTCCCCATCATATTGCATCAATTTTATGAAACATTTCAAAACTATAGAGGTCATAGTGGAAAGTACATCAAAATACAGAGCCCTAACCCGTAAATTGCCTAGTATGATTCCTTGGTGAAAGATCTATTACCACGACAAGAGTTAGAGAAAGTCCAAGAGATTTTGAAATGTTTTGAAATGTCCACATGGCGATATATGTGGAGGAGAGAGACAGAAAAAGAGATTTTGATGTACTTTCTCTAACTCTGTCTCTCTCCTCCACATATATCGCCATGTCTTCCGCTCCTCCATTTCTTGACTCCCAAGAAACATCACAATCTCTCCCCAAAAAGAAAAAAAAATAAAACAAACCCTAATTCTCTCTCTCTCTCTCTCTCTTCTTTCTCCCTCGAATCTCAAGAACAAATTAATTATCAAATGTCTCCTTGATCCATCCCGATCTCCAGAACAATTCTCTGCAACATTGTATCTTATTTTTCTCGGAAATTTTCAGGGATGGGAAGGAGAAATTCATGTTTTCAAGAAACATTTGTTTCGTTCTTCGTTTTTATTGCCTTAGTTTTTCATCAAGAAGTAATATGTCAAGAAGATAGAAGCTTGGATAATCCCGCGGCTAATCGTCTCTATAACCAATTCGTCTTCGACAAAATATCGAATCTCACAGAAGTTTTCGAGGATGACATTAAACGAGAACTCGGTTTCTGCATTACCAATGTGTTAGTTTCAAAAAAAATTCTTATTTCCAAACCCAAAATAACCAATTAATGAAAGAAAGATGTGTTTTTGTTGTGTTGCAGAAAAGAAGATTATAACGAAGCCTTTAATTTCTCTTCAAAGCCAGGTTTCTTAAACGCCTGTGGTAAAACCACAAAAGGTAATGTGTATATATATATATATATATTATCCTCTGTTTCATTGATAGAAATTAGGATTTTATACATTTTTGTTGATGTTTTTGGTATGAGAATAGGTGACATGATGCAGAGGATATGTACGGCTGCAGAGGTGAGGATATACTTTAATGGATTATTAGGAGGTGCAAAGAGAGCTACGAATTACTTGAAACCGAACAAAAACTGCAATCTATCTTCATGGATGTCTGGATGTGAACCTGGATGGGCTTGTCGAACCGCTAAAGAAGTGAAAGTTGACCTCAAAGACGATAAGAATGTTCCTGTGAGAACTCAGCAATGCGCGCCTTGCTGCGCAGGCTTCTTCTGTCCTCGTGGCATCACTTGCATGATCCGTAAGTTACAAAAACATTCGAATCTGTCAAGAATCGGGTTTTTGATCCATTTCTAATCTTGTTTCCTGACAATAATGAAGCTTGTCCTTTGGGAGCATATTGTCCAGAAGCTAAGCTGAATAGAACAACAGGATTATGCGACCCGTAAGTCTTGTTTTTGCTTCATTTTCTAAGTTTTGTTTTTGAACATCTGGTAAGATTAGTAGCAGGATTGTTGTTTTTGCAGATATCATTACCAGCTTCCTTCTGGACAGCCAAATCATACTTGTGGTGGAGCTGATATTTGGGCTGATATTGGTAGTAGCAGTGAAGTTTTCTGTTCTGCTGGATCCTTTTGTCCTTCGACTATCGACAAGCTTCCTTGCACTAAAGGGTAACTAACTAAGAATGATTTTTAATAAACTTTCTTTGGAGATTCCTCTTTCTATAATCAGATAAACTGATCTTTTGTTGTTTGCTCTAGACATTACTGCAGGACAGGTTCTACTGCTGAACTAAGTGAGTGATCCTCTTTTGTCCAAACAAGATTATATCTTACTAGCAGAGATAAAGAAGGAGAAGCAAAGGACGCGAACAGAGGACTTACGGTTTCTCTGTCTGATGAATTTGCAGATTGTTTTAAGCTGGCAACGTGTAATCCAAGATCAACAAATCAGAATATCACAGCATATGGAATCATGCTTTTTGTGAGTCGTAATTGATCTCTCCTTAAGCTCTTCATGTACATGTTGGCTTGTTTCCAGTCACTTGAGTCTTTGGCTTGTTTCTTTGTAGGCTGGGTTAGGTTTCTTGCTCATAATCTTATACAACTGCTCTGATCAAGTGCTTGCGACGAGAGAAAGAAGGCAGGCAAAATCCAGGGAAAAAGCAGTACAGAGCGTGAGAGAAACGCAATCGCGTGAGAAATGGAAATCTGCCAAAGATATTGCAAAGAAGCATGCGACCGAGCTGCAACAATCGTTTTCTCGAACATTTTCAAGGAGGAAATCTATGAAGCAGCCAGATCTGATGAGAGGTCTAAGCCAAGCAAAACCTGGATCAGACGCTGCTTTACCGCCCATGCCAGGAAACAGCTCGGACACAAAGAGGGGAAAGAAGAAAGAAAAGAACAAACTAACAGAGATGTTACATGACATTGAACAAAACCCTGGAGATCCTGAAGGGTTTAATCTTGAGATTGGTGACAAAAACATAAAAAAACATGCTCCAAAAGGCAAGGCCTTGCATACGCAGAGCCAGATGTTCAGGTACGCTTATGGCCAGATCGAAAAGGAAAAAGCCATGCAGGAGCAAAACAAGAACTTGACTTTCTCTGGAGTCATCTCCATGGCTAATGATATCGATATAAGAAAGAGACCTACGATTGAAGTTGCTTTTAAAGACCTTTCAATTACTTTGAAAGGGAAAAACAAACATCTTCTGAGATGTGTGACCGGAAAACTATCACCTGGACGTGTTTCTGCTGTGATGGGTCCTTCTGGAGCCGGGAAAACCACTTTCCTCACAGCTTTGACAGGCAAAGCACCAGGTTGCACCATGAGTGGTATGATTCTTGTAAACGGGAAGGTTGAATCGATTCAATCATACAAGAAAATCATCGGTTTTGTGCCTCAAGATGACATAGTCCATGGAAACTTGACAGTGGAGGAGAATCTCTGGTTCAGCGCAAGATGCAGGTAAGTCCCATTTTGCTTAATGAAATTCGAGTTTTCGACATATCTTATTCAACTGCATGCATAATCCATATATACAGGCTGCCTGCGGATCTCCCAAAGCCGGAAAAGGTTTTAGTTGTAGAAAGAGTTATTGAGTCACTCGGTTTGCAACATGTTCGAGACTCTCTTGTTGGGACTGTGGAAAAGAGAGGAATCTCTGGAGGTCAGAGGAAAAGAGTCAATGTGGGTCTTGAAATGGTGATGGAACCATCACTGCTGATATTAGATGAACCAACTTCAGGCCTTGATAGTTCATCTTCTCAGTTACTTCTCAGAGCTTTACGCCGTGAAGCTCTTGAAGGAGTAAACATCTGTATGGTTGTCCATCAACCCAGGTTCAACATAATATACTCTCACATTTGGCTAATACTAAACAGAGGATTAGATCTTAGTCTCAATTTGTCATTTGTCTCTCTGCAGCTACACTCTGTTTCGGATGTTTGATGATCTAATACTTCTGGCAAAAGGTGGACTGATATGTTACCAAGGATCAGTCAAGAAAGTTGAAGAATACTTCTCGAGCCTCGGGATCGTTGTCCCTGAGCGTGTGAATCCTCCTGATTACTACATTGATATATTGGAAGGCATACTAAAGCCAAGCACAAGCTCAGGGGTTACCTATAAACAGCTTCCGGTTAGATGGATGCTTCACAATGGGTATCCAGTTCCTATGGACATGCTTAAAAGCATTGAAGGGATGGCTTCTTCTGCTTCCGCTGAGAACTCTGCTCACGGAGGAAGCGCTCACGGGAGCGTTGTAGGAGATGACGGAACATCTTTCGCTGGAGAGTTCTGGCAAGATGTCAAGGCAAATGTTGAGATAAAAAAAGATACCTTGCAGAACAACTTCAGTAGCTCTGGTGACTTATCTGAAAGAGAAGTTCCCGGTGTGTATCAGCAATTCAGATACTTCTTAGGAAGGTAAATCCCCTCAAATACTTTGCAAAATCAATCAGTTAAACAGAGAATCCTTTCTCTAAAATCAATCCGTGTGCTTTGCAGGTTAGGTAAACAGAGACTGCGAGAAGCAAGGACACTAGCTGTAGATTACCTAATACTTTTGCTTGCTGGTATCTGCTTAGGAACACTTGCTAAAGTGAGCGACGAAACGTTTGGTGCCATGGGATATACATATACAGTCATTGCTGTTTGTAAGTAGAAACTTTTCAAGCTCTTCTCACAACAAATTGCTTCTTTCTTCTAACCCTCATACCCAAATTTTATGGTTTTCAGCACTCTTGTGTAAGATTACTGCATTGAGATCTTTCTCTCTGGATAAACTACACTACTGGAGAGAAAGCCGAGCCGGAATGAGCAGTCTAGCTTACTTCCTAGCAAAAGACACAGTTGATCACTTCAACACCATTGTCAAACCGCTCGTATATCTCTCCATGTTCTACTTCTTCAACAATCCAAGATCAACAGTTACAGACAATTATATTGTCCTAATCTGTCTTGTGTACTGTGTGACTGGCATAGCTTATGCACTGGCCATACTTTTCGAGCCTGGTCCAGCTCAACTGGTAAGAGTCCAATACTGATGGTAGAAGCAATAACTCAGACTACAGAGCTTTGCTTCACATCTTGACACAAAAACCACATCTTTCTCTTTTGTCTTTGTGCAGTGGTCAGTGTTGCTTCCAGTGGTTCTGACTCTAATTGCCACCAGTACAAATGACAATAAAATCGTAGATGCAATCTCAGAGTTGTGCTACACGAGATGGGCTCTCGAAGCATTTGTCGTATCAAACGCTCAAAGGTTTGCAAACTTAATCTCTCCCTGTTATGAAACTCCATTGCAACGCACATCTCTGCATCTTCTTTACTCTTCTGTATAAAATTTCAGATATAAAGGAGTCTGGCTTATCACTCGCTGTGGATCACTGATGGAGAACGGATACAACATCAAGCACTTCCCTCGTTGCCTCGTCTTCCTGACATTAACCGGTATCTTGAGCCGCTGTGCAGCTTTCTTTTGTATGGTAACTTTCCAAAAGAAGTAGCTTTAACTTCCCGTAACCTCTTCCTTCTATACCTGCAAATCTCTGGAAAACTCAACAATACCACTTTCTTCCCTGTACGGGTCAACTATACTCAAAGAGAATCAATAGAGGACATAGAGCAGTCACAAAGGCTTTACAAGAAAGCACACACCATTTGCAGAAGATCATAGCCCGGTACGCTGTTCATAGGTAGTTCCATCATCAGAGTTGAAGATTTTCCTACCTGTAATTCTTCATGTTGTACATAGATCATCACCTGTTCCCTCTCGATTCCGTTTTATACACAAAGTAAAAATGTAGAAGTATACAGAAGAACGAATGAGAAAATCTTCAAGAACTTTCATTACTTTCTTGGCTTAAAGTTGATAAATTGGTAATTTGTTTTCCTCTCATCAACTAGATTTTGATATCTTAGGACAGCAGAAGCAGTTAACTTATTGTTATGCGCTGAAAATGAAAGGTGAAAATTAATTTTCTTATTTCCAAATGAGATCACCCATGAACTTTAGTGCTGGAACTCCTCTTATTTCTGCATCTAGCAATGGAGATTGGATCAATTTTAACCCGGAGAGTTCTGTATCATTCTGAATTAGTCCGAGCACACGCGTTTGTTCCTGAAATAGCAATAACCATATCACATTGAAGGTATCCGCAATGCCTATGTCTATTGGAATTACCAAACTGATACCGAAATCAAATCAAAAGTTTCAGTAGCTTTTGCTTCCACAGAGTTAACTAGAGTTACCTTTCGTCTCACTAAACAAAGTTTGCAGTCGGATTCAGATTGAGGTAGAAGCTGATTAACAATGAGCCTGTGGACTGGCACATTTTCTTTTCTTAAAGATGCATGTAACCTCGAAGACTCGTTTATTGCCATAACCTAAAGGGAAAGATAATAGCCCAGTGAATATGTAACCAAATAAAACCCAAGATCTTGAGAAGGAGACCCGACTTCTATTCAAATGTATCCTTGGCCGTTGAAGAATAAAATAAAGATCATTTACAAGCTAAGTGTCTAATTGGACTCATATGAATTAACGATCTTTATGACAAAGTTAAAGCATGGTGTTACCGTTGGGATGGTTACAATGACAAACTCAGTAGTGTCCACATCACGGAAAACATTTCGAACTTTCTCCATTCTCTCTTTCAGTTGGTCCAACTCGTTAGGCTGTTAAATAATGAATGCTCAGAATTTGAGAGAAGTGAAAGGGAAGTAACGGTTTGAAGGAAAAACATATACTTACAGGTTCTTGTTGTTGGATCTCTTTTTTACCAAAGACCGACTTAAAGGCTGAAGCTGCTGCAGTGATCTTCTTCTTGAGCTGAATAAAAAAAAAATTTAGTTAGACACCATTACGCTAAACATATCAATTATGCAAGCAAACCACAACCGAAGGCTACATTTCATCCTCAAACCTTTGTTATTTTGCTAATGGATGAATCATAGAAGTCTGGGAGGGAAAGAAGCCGCAGAGTATGTCCCTCCAAGAAATTATTTGAGATCAATCAGAGTTAACAAATGTATCATATTCTAGAATCAGTCAAAAAATAGAAAATATTTACTAACCGTAGGAGCAGTATCAAAAACTATACGAGTGAACCTACTGTATTCTGGTGACTCCATAAATTGAAGAACCTGGAATGAGATCTCAATATCAGTAATAAACATTGAAATTTATTCTCTTTTCAGGGGAATTCTGGGAGGGAAAATACGTGCCTTGGAAATAGCGGCTATTTCGTCAATACCAGGCGAGGCAGCATTGAGCATATCTTCAAGATTTAAGTCCCCTAACTACCAAAAATGAACAACATATCTGAGACATTAACCAAGTTTCCCAATCACAATGGAAGCTTAGGAGATCAACAGTAGAGAAAACGGAATTACAAACCTCGCTGGCAAACATTCCTAGCCCCATGCTTTCCATCATATTTTTAACGCTTTTATCACCCGTCTGACTTTTAATTTCTTCCTTCATTCTCTCGGGTGTAATCTGTTTCAACATGAGAATAAAACTCAGCAACATATGCCAGGTATCCAGGAGTGTGCAGAGACGCGTAGTTCATTAATCACCTCGAGAGCTAGAAGTGGAGAATCAACACCTTGAACCGGCTTTAGGACTCCTCCTGACAAGTCCTGGATGCCAAAACAAGAGAACCGAAAACACATTTTTTAAGCGTAAACACTGAGAGACAAATCAGAAGCTGGTTGATGATACCTGCGAAAAAGAATCACTCAAGGAGTGAGCAGGATCAGTTGAAACCACGATGGTTGGATGACCGTGGCTAGCAAACTTAACCGCAAGAGAAGCAGCACAGCTCGTTTTCCCAACACCTCCTTTACCACCAAGAAGGTAATACTTTCGCTGATTCGTGGATACCATCTCATCAAAATGGGAAGCTCCTTCAGCAAGAGTAGCCAATGATCTCTCTACACAAACAAACGAGAAAACCAAATCTCACTAATCAGTAAAAGAAAGTTGTCATCTTTACAACTTCACAGAGAATCTAAAACCCAAAGAGGACACAAAGATAAGACACTTGCAGTTAATGACGTTCCCAATCAACAAGAGTAATCTTGCTTCTTACACTAGCAAGTCTAACCAAGTAAGAACAGAAACAGTAATAAAGTCCGAAACTTTAACCCAAATCAGATCTGAAACCATGGAAGTCAACAAAATTTTTGCTTCAAAACAAAAGGAGAGAGACGGTGATGGAAAATGCCACAAAGTTGGATTTTTTTTGTTTCCCAGAGAAAGCAATAAGAGAGTCGAAAAGAAGGATCACAAGGGCAACCTCGAAAGAGTGTTCCGGAGATTCGTCCGCCGTGAATTTGAGCAAAAAGGGAATTGAAACCCAGATGGAGAGAGGTTGAGCTGCTAGCTCGAGAAACACGATTAAGAAGAAGGGAAGCCGCCATTGAAGAATTAAGAAGAGATAAAGGGAAGAAATTTCCCGGTGAATGCCGAGAAAGTTGAAGGCGCCGGAGGAGGAGGGTTTTAGCGAGGTTTCTCTTTTGAGATAATTGGCAAACTAAAACATATGATGAATGCGTAAGTGACAAAAATGTCCACTAAAATTGGTTTTTTTTTTTTTCGTAATCATTTTGGTTTGGCACATGTCATAGTTGATCTTACATGGACGTGATTAGAACCGGTTCTGATATTGCTCTGCAAATTTTTGGTTTACTATATGGTTTTGTTCTCGGATTTTCTACGAATTAAACCCTAAACTCTAAATGTAAGACTCAATCGCGTTGTTGGTCTATTCTAAAAAGTATTCCAATTTATTAACAATAAATTTGTTTTGATGATATTTTGAAATATTTTTTTATATATAAAAACGGATCCATATCAAAATATCTGGATTTAGATTTAAAAATTATGAATATCCATTTTTTCAAATCTCAGATCCCAGATCCCAGATATTTTGCTCATGGTCATTTTTCAAACTCAGCTTAAACATGTAATTTCTTTTTCTTTTTTCCAATAAAATGTGATTAAATTTTGATTTCACTATTATTATTATCAATGGTTAATAAATTGTAAATCAACCTTATTTACTAATGTCATTAGTCACCAAAGTGACCCCAGACCTATTTTTAAAAAACAATAAACGATTTTGTTTTTGTTTCTTGAAACTTGTTCATAATGATTAGTGAGCATAAATCATAATCTACTAACGATAAGTAGTCTACCAAAAACCTAATCTTTACGTTAAAAAAAAAACACAAAATCATAACAGTAAACCGAATATTAAATTTTTTTTTTTTTAAATGAGAATCATTATTTAAAAAAAAAAAAAAATAATCCCACTACCCACCACTCTCTCTCTCAAGGACGGTTAAGAGCATCAGCTACGAAAACTGCTTCTCGTCTTCCTTCACCAAACCCTCACGATCGCTCTCATCTTCATCTTGAAGCCTAAGCCAATCTCAAGAATGTCTCATTCTTCTTCTATTAACCTCCTTCATTACCATTACCTCCCTTCTGGTCTCAACCAGTCCCTTCGGTTCTGCCTCACTGCTCCATCTTCGTCTCGGTGGTCTAGTCCCGTCGACGACTGCTCCAACATCTTAGCCATGCCCACCACAACTTTCCCTGGCTATATCTCTCCCTTCAATGTCCCTCATAGTGTTGTGAGTTTTACTTTCTTTTGTATTACATGCTTGTTCTTATCATTCAAATGTCAAATTAATGGAATTGCTTGCATACAACTCGAATTGTATATGAATCTTAAAATCTAGTGAAGATTAGCCTAAACACATCGAGTTAATTAGGGTGATACCTCAGATTTATAAACCGTCATAAACCTATTTTTCATAGATAAAATCAATATGTGTGTTTTATCTTATGAAAATGAATTGATCTAATTAGCATTCATTCACACTAATCTGATCATCAGTTGTTTCTGCATGATTCCATTGTTCTATGAAAATTTCATGTCTATGTTTTGAATAAGTTGGGAATTTTCTGTTTCTCGTTTATAAAAGAAGAATCTATGTTTTTGCATATTGATTTTGCTTTCTTTTTTTCCTGTAAAATTGTGATGTGTGTAGAGGACGAAAAAGCTAAATGGGCAGCAGAAAAAGGAAGAAATGGAGAAAGAGGTATGGGAATCCATTAAGCAGCTTACCTATTTATGTTTATGTCTAGCCAAACACAAAGTGATGTTGTTATAAATATACATAGATGATAGATCAAGGTATTATAGGTGTCCAATCCAAGTTTTCGGTTCAATGTTACCATTGGAATTTTTTTTCGTTTTAGAAATATACATTAAATAAATTAGATCCCATGAATGGTATTATCATTAATAATAAGTAATAATTGTTAGGTGTTGATGTTACGAGAGATGCTGGATCAAGAAGAAAAGACACGTGAGATATTGGAGAGAGTCCAAAAACATCAACTTCCTTCTTCTTCTTCTTCCATTAGTCTTCCATCTTCTCTCCCTCCCAAGGTACCTATTTATTATTAATACACATACGGATTTTAATATATGCTTTGTATATACGTGTGGCAGAAAAGTTTCCAAGTTTGGATAGAGTGAAAAAACAGCAAAACTCTAATATGTAATGATAGTAACATCATACACATATTTCTTGTAACGTTGCTTTTAAACCAAGGCTCAGGTCAACCAAAAATATAATTATTATTAACTAATATTTTTCTAAACCAAACAAAATTGTTAGATACCCCTTAACGTAGAAAAGCCAAAATCATAGTTATTCTATGCAATTATTCTATTTTCTTTTAGTCACATAATATTTTTAAGTTTCACGTTAAATAAAATAACATAATTATCAATATAGTTTTTTTGAACACTTTTTTGTAATCGATGTTTTGAATCTTTTAAATTCATATTTATTAAAATTTAAAAACACTCTCGAAATAAAGTCATTTTTTTCATAAGAACTAGTAAACTATATCACCGGTTATGAAAAGAAATAAGCTCACAACATTTTTTTTAAGCGGTATATATTTGGAAGGAGAAATTTTTTCATAAGAACCTTACACTATATTTTTATAATGCAGATGAAGGAACTGATAACGGAACTATCGATAGTGGAAGGAGAAATCTCAAGACTAGAGATTCAAATAAGCCATCTTCAGATCAATCTTAAGCAAGAACAAGATGAAACTTTAAGACAAGCATCAACAAGTTCATCAAGAAGAGCATGGCAAGCTAGTGAGAGTTACAATACTGACAACATAACCCCTCATCAAGCTCCAATATTACCAAAATACCATAATCTCCCACCTCCAAGCCCTATGGTGATGAACAAAGGCATGATGAAGAATGAAAACGACAACACCAAATCTTCTACTAGTCATCATCAAGAGAATGCAACATTTGAGACAAAGACATTGCATTTCATCAACAAAGCCATAAAAGGCGACTACGCCACCGGAAGCTTCCATAAATCTAATGAGAAAGTTGTAATCGTTGAGAAGGAAAATCATCGGTCGGTCCAACAGGAAAATAAGTTGCAAGAGAATATCAATATGAAGAAGAGTAGGATGATGAAATCGCCTTCGCCTCTACGTGAACCTAGATACTCCTCTCCTAAGGTGAGTTTTTTATACATGTTTTGTCATGCATCATTTGCTTTGTTCAATTTAATCTTAACTTATGCTTATGATTTGTTGCAGCCTAACAAGGATCGTGTAGCACTTGATACATCACTAGACCTTCCACCAAAATCTCTATCAAGCACAATTCTAATGGAAGACGGACAAAACATACAGAAGTGGCACCCAAACAAGCTCGCCGAGAACATCATGAAGTGTCTCAATTTCATCTATGTTCGTCTCCTTAGAACCACAAGAGTCATGGAGCTAGACAAATCGGGACCCATCTCGAGATCCGCTCCTTACTCTTTGAGTTCAAGAAGCTTTAGGGTCGACAACGCAGCCTCGAGTTTGTCTAAATCCATGAATCTTGCGTCTTATAAAGAATCAAGACAACAAGATCCATATGGAATATTTGATGTAGAAGCATCTTTGGCTAGAGACATTGGTCCTTACAAGAATCTTGTCATCGTCACTTCAAGTTCTATGGATTCCAAGTGCATTTCAAGCTCTAGCTCGGTTTCTTTAATCCGGAAACTCAGGTAAATTTTGAGATAAACTTTGAGAAAATGTTATCTACATGGATGAACCGCCTAAATATATTGTTATGAACAAATGCAGGGTGTTAATGAACAATCTTGAGACAGTCGATCTGAGAGTGTTGAGCCATCAACAAAAGATAGCGTTTTGGATCAACATGTTCAATGCATGCGTTATGCATGTATATATACTCCACTTCTTAAATATTTTCACTGATTATAAAAGACTTAATATTTTCTCCTTTTTAATTATAAAATCACTTACATGTTTATGTATGTACTCAATGTTCATTACTTCCGTGTATGACCAGGGATATCTACAACATGGAGTTCCAAAGACAACTGAGAAATTACAATCTCTTGTTTACAATCAGGTATGTTTTTCTTTTCCCTTATAAAATAAACACCTAAATTAAGTTAACTCCATATTCAAATAATCAAATGTACATTATTAAATTTTGCAATAATCAAAGTATATATAAATTATAGGCTACAATGAATGTTGGAGGAAAAAACATAAGTGCTCATACCATAGAGCATTGTATTCTAAGGAAGCCTTCAAATTCTACCATGACTCAGGTATATCTATCATTTCAATAATCCCATTGATCTGATTAATCATAAGAATTTGCTAAGTATGCAAATATAATGTAGGATCGACACGAAGAAATTATCATTCGTAAACTATACGGCGTAGAAGCAACGGATCCTAACATTACATTTGCTCTCTCTTGCGGAACTCGATCTTCTCCTGCGGTAAGTCTAATTTATTAATTCACTTTTACTTAAGCAATCTATATATTACAATCAACCATTTAATATCTATACTTGAATTAACTATATATGGTAAGCCTATACGTTTTATATGACCATGACTTGTTAATTCACTTTTACGTAAGCATTCTTAGTATCTATTGAGCAGTGTTGTAGTATTGTTCATATTCACTATTCCAAGCATTTGATAGAGTTTATATAGACTTGGGAAATTCCACAAACTATTTTTAATTTTGCTCAAATAATTACACAGAATCACTACCGTATTTTCATATTATATAGTTTGTGTATTTTTCAGAAACACAAATATTCGTGTCACAAAGTATTCATTTTTTTTTTTTTTAAAGATCGTTAAAAAGTTGATTTTTTATATGGAATTTTCCCTATATAGTATCACAAGTTCACAACTAATGGCTAAATTTTAAAAAATAAAAATTGAAGGTGAGGATATACACTGGAGAAGGAGTGGCAACAGAGCTAGAGAAATCTAAAATGGAGTATCTGCAAGCCTCGGTGGTGGTTACGGCGGCTAAACGGGTAATCTTGCCGGAGCTTCTGGTGAAACATGCCGTCGACTTCGTGGTGGCGGCGGATGGCGGCGGGGGAGAGATGGAGCAAATGGGATCTCTGGTGAAATGGGTTTGCAACCAATTACCAACCTCTGGCTCCTTAAGAAAATCAATGGTGGATTGTTTTAAGAGTCAAAATTCCAAATCCTCTTCTTCCTCTCTGGTAGTTGAGAAGATCCCTTATGATTTTGAATTTCAGTATCTTTTAGCCATTTAAAACACTAACTTTTATTCGGAAAATCTTTGTGTTTTTAAATAAAAATATTAAAGTTTGTATTATTCGACTTACCCTTGGGACTCCTTTTGGTCCCTCTTGATCAGTTTCATCAGCTGATTATCCAGAATAGTTGCCTTACGCGAGACCAGTTTTGCTCCTCTGGTATCTGTTATGAATTTGGGTGAACTCTTAAATCGTTAAAAAAGAGGCGGACATGCAAATTGAGGCGAATACATTTTTGTCTAAAGATTCATTATTTTCATTAATTATGTGAATGAATAATTACAAACTCTAAAACATCATCATATAAACCACAAAATCTGATACCAACAACAATATGAAGTATTATATTGCACCATTTATATAAACCCTAAGGCATCTTTCGGCTGGTGCATTCCGACTAATTCTTCCGACTTAACAATAAATACAAATTTTAAGTCACCTTAAACAGTATCCAAATTGATCAAGCGCTTTGACTTTGTCTCACGGGATCCACCACATGTTGGGTTTGAGAGTCGTGTGATGGGTGAATATCCAGTACAGCACGGTTCAGAGAGCACTTTTAATCTTTGTTGGTGAATGGAACCCCCTCTATCAAGCAATAAGAAGCGGCTCTTTCTACATAGAGGTCACTATTTACTATTGACTCTATTTATTATTATGGTAATTTGTGTATCAAAATGTCAATTTTAAACTTATTTCGGTTCGATACGTCCACCTATGAAATTCACCTTTGGCTTTCGTCTCGGTAGGTGTACATGTCTTGTTCGCATGCAGCTACACCAAATCCATCTGGAAGAGATTTTCCCGTAAACTAGTGCACTGCGGTCCTCGATGATTTTCTCTCCTTCGCGGACAACAAACCGATTTGAATCCTCCTATTGATTACATGGCAAGTTGTGATTACAAACTAGAGTTAGGCTTTCTTGCCTCCTTTTTATTTAAATGATCAGTTTATCAAAAGAAAAGAAAAACAAAATACCAAAACCTTAGCGTGTATTCTCAATTATCCTTCAATCTCATTGCACAAGCAATTGTCAGGGGTTAATTGGTATTTGGTGTAAGATGTATGTCATGATAATATCAGGTTTCTATATGGCTAATATTACAATTTCTATAATTTTATATATTGTAAACAAACAAAAAAAAGTTGCAAAACAATGAAAATTTGAGTTGTGATGGATCGATTAAAGTTTGATTATAGATTGTTGATAATGTATTAGTCCACTTTAGCTACTAGGGTAGGAGAGTGAAATGCGCTTGTCCAATCATGTAAGATCTGAATTTTTACATGCCTAGTTTTGGACCTAATCTATATCTAACGTCTTTCACTAGAAATTGGTGTCAATCTATAATAAAACTTAATCCATATAAATAAACCAAATGAAAACCGATTGTCATTCAGTAATGTTACGTATGTTTTTTTCTTGATCAGGGTTTGATCTTGACTGATTTATTTCTCCTTTTTATTTATATACTTTTACGGGAATTCAAAACTGGGAAAAAGTTTTTAAAAATAAACTTAGTTTTATTTGTTATAGTTTTTCGGATTACCTAGAATATCTATAAGTTAATATTCTATAAATTAATAATCACTATAAATTAATAAAAAAATTCGGTCCCAAGTTGGACCAGTGTAAAAATTGACGAAATTCGATAAGATAATAAGACAATAATTTTTTTGAAACTCCTATATAAAATATGATCCCAATAATAACATAAACTAATAATTATAAATCTTATGCTCATATATATATATATATATCTAAGATAATTTAATAATATATGCATCTAGTGTTGTATATTTTCTTTTTAAAATTGGAATCTTGTTGAAACTAATCTCTAATTTTTCTTATTGCATCAAAAATTCATGGTATTGTTATCTTGCTTTTCATCGAGTTGAAGAGTTCTAGATGTGATAATTATTTTCTTATGATTAAATACTTCCAAAAGTATTGTTATCTCGTTTTCAACTTCATCATCAATACCAAGAATTGTATCCGCATTTTTTTCTCATTTTCATAGGATAGTCAAGTAGGCTATTAGTATCCATCTTATTATGATAACCGAGATTATTAACATAATCTGTAATCAAATGAATATGTAAATATATATAAGAAATTTTAAATAATTTTTTTTTTTAATATATGAACTTTTAGGTAAAGTTTTTATTTTAAATAAAAAAAATTCAAAAAATCATGGATTAGAAAAATCACTCTATAAATTAATAAATATTAATTTGTCAATTAATTAATAACTCTATAAATTAATAAATTTTCAGAATCCCAACATTATTAATTTATAAAGATTTTACCGTATGAAATTTATTGTAAACCCAAATTGAAACTAGCATTTATTGTAAACCCAAATTGAAACTAGCATCCAAAATCACCATTGAATACTCCAAGCTATCGACCATTTTTGAACATCGTCCATTGCATCTCAATTGGCTACAAAGCGACCCAAAATAATACTAAGGGCAAACTAATATTACATGAAGTAAATTAAAGAATAATATTAATTTGAAAACACAAAGAATAAACTACCGTAGACAGATTTGGAAAAGAGGTGAACATAGTCGAGATTAGGATTTCTCCTTAATTCTTTAAATGTCCATAGTGTGCCGATTTGATACGCTCAAGAATCCCATAATAAAATTGCTTCGAATTCTGTTGTCTCGCAGCACTCGAAATCAACAGCTAACGAACTTTAAACATGTGTTGCACTCTCAGTCACAAAATCAGAAAGAAGAAGAAGGAGATTGTTGTTTTTCTTTTAGATATGTGAATAGGATTATCAGAATGAAAACTACATGGCGATATGAGAATTGATTCTCATTTAACGTGAATTATATCCGCAAATTTGCGACTAATTTGTGACGAAAAGAAAGGTCGTAGCCAAGACGTTGCAAATTTGTCAGGCATTTGCGGCGGAAGATATTTTCTAGGTTTTGCGACTGATTTGCGAGGATTTTTAGCAAGTAAGTAAACACATTTTCTATGCTTTTCAACTATTTTTTGCTTCTGAAAAATTTTGGTCGCAAATGGATAGCAAATTAGTAGCAAACGCCTTGCAAATATTTTGTCCTAGCAAATTAGTAACAAAGGTTGGTCGCAAATGAGTAGCAAAATGGCTGATCCTTTATAAATAACAAGCTATGAGGAGACGAAAATCATATCACAAACATCCCAAATCTACTCACAAAATGATTTTATTCCGCAAAAACACTATATAAATCCGATATTTTTTGTGGAGAGGTCGATAATCAATCATGTCTTGGCAACATAAGATATACACGGTTCGAGCATGGATGTACAACCGCCGAGATCCAGATACCGGTGAAGTGATGAGAGAATTTAGAGATGTTCTTGATCAATTTTTGACCCAGCGACAAATCAGTCATTTGCGGGAGACAACGGTAACAAGATTTTATGTCTTTGTGTTAAGAATCAGTCATTTGCGGAAGACAACGGTAACAAGATTTTTTGTCCTTGTGTTAAGTGCGAGAATATTGATCATCATGATCCAAACACTGTTTGAAAGCATTTTTATACGAGGGGATTTTTACCTAACTATTATGTTTGGTTTGCGCATGGAGAAGATTTTGTTGTTAATGTTCCGGGTAGTTCAAGTACGAGTTATCATGGCAATTAAGATGGCGCTAGTAATTTTGATAATAACTATGATCAGCATGCTCATCACCAAGCTTATAATGAATATGGATATGGTAATAGTGATGGGAATAGGTTTCATGATATGGTTACTGATGCATTTCATGAAACTACTGCCTCGTTCATGATAATACTTTTGAAGAACCAAACCCGACTACTAAAAAGTTTTACGATATGTTAGACGCTGCTAATGAACCCATCTACGAAGGATGTAGAGAAGGGCTTTCAAAATTGTCACTAGCTTCTAGGATGATGACAATTAAAAGCGAAGATAACACTAGTGAAAATTGCATGGATAAATGGATTGCATTGTTTAACGAGTATTTGCCGGAGGGTAATAACTCGGCAGAGAGTTACTATGAAATACAGAGACTGGTCGCGAGTCTTAGTTTACCGTCTGAGATGATTGATGTCTGCATTGATAATTGTATGATTTTCTAGAAAAATGAAAGTTGTATGAATGTCGTTTTTGCGAAAAATGGAGATATAAACAGACATGTGGCCACACGAGGGTGCCGTTCCAGCGTATGTGGTATCTTTTGATAACAGATAGATTGAAGCGATTATACCAATCGGAGCAGACAGCTGGGGCAATGAGGTGGGACGCAGAACACTTTAGTGAGGAAGGGGTGATCTCTCATCCATCAGACGCGAAGGCGTGGAAACACTTTAACACGGTACATTCGGACTTTGATGAAGAACATAGAAATGTTTATTTGGGTCTTTGCACTGATGGGTTTAGTCCGTTTGGTATGTCTGGTCGGCAATACTCGTTGTGGCCAGTCATAGTAACGCCTTATAATTTACCTCCGGGTATGTGCATGCATCGATAATTTTTGTTCCTAAGCATTCTTGTTCCGGGTCCTAAGCATCCAAAAAGATCTCTTGACGTCTTCTTGCAGCCTCTGATCCACGAATTACATGAGTTATGGCATATCGGTGTACAAACGTTTGATTCATCAAACCGCCAGAACTTCACCATGAAGGCTGTCCTTATGTGGACTATAAGCGACTTTCCTGCCTATGGGATGTTATCTGGATGGAAAACTCACGGGAAATTATCATGTCCTTACTGTCTGGATCAGACTGATGCGTTTCAATTAACGAATGGATACAAAACTTGTTGGTTCGATTGTCATCGTCGATTTCTACCATTGGGTCATCCGTATAGAAAAACAAGAAGTTGTTCAAGAACAACAAAACCGTCAAAGTTCTCCCCCCGGTTTATATTTCAGGGGAACAGTTTGAAGCGGAAATAGATTATTGTGGTGCTGAAAAAACTACAAAACTGGCACAATGTCCCCGCTAATATGCCTGGTGGATATGGGCAGTATCATAACTGGCATAAAAAGAGTATATTCTGGGAACTACCGTACTGGAAGGATCATTTCTTGAGGCACAATTTGGATGTCATGCACATCGAGAATAAATTTTTCGAAAATATCATCCACACGTTGTTGAATATTCCGGGTAAAACGAAAGACAATCTGAAATCACGTTTGGATCTCCCTGGTATATGCGCGCAAGGCCTGAGTTGCACATTACAAGCGATGGTAGGGCACTGATTCCTATTTTTCGGCTGTCATTAGATGCAAAGAATATTTTGTTTTAAGTGGGTTACAGATGATGTCAAGTTCCCATAAGGATATGTGTCAACGTTCTCAAAGTGTGTTGAGCAAGTTCCCAGATCAAATCAATCACTACAAAGTTCGAGCCGTTCATTTTAGCATCTCAGGCGGAGCAAGTAGTTTTCATTCCTTACCCTCGTATTCGGGTCCGCCGTTATCAGAATTGGTTGTCCGTTATTAAAGTTAATCCACGGGGTCGAATTGACCGGGGGGGGGGGTTAGCTGATGCTGATGATGATCTATAGCCCGTTCAACCTGAAAGGACAGAAGAAGTTTTCATCCCCGTCGATTCAAGCAATGATATGACTAGAATTGACCCGCTTTATAGGGGACTTGAAGTCATATGTGAGGAGTCTGATGGTCAAGGAGAGTCCGACGAGTTTGATGAAGGGAACGAAGTTGACGATGACGACGAAGATGAAAATGGACAAACTTATGTTTCCGATCCTGATGATGATAAGTAGTTTTTAGTACCGTGTGTTTTAAAATAAAATAAAAATCCAATTTGCGACTCGTTTGCGGCGTCAAGTCGTAAACTAGTCGCAAAATGAGAAATTTACGAATTTGCGAGGAAACAACGCAAATTAGTCGCAAAATGTGAAGTTTTGCGAGGAGTTTGGGAGGAAACGATGCAAATTAGTCGCAAAAGCAGAAGATAATTTATACCTTAAACCCTAATTTTACCCTAAACCCTAATTAGACCCTAAACACTAATTATACCCTAAACACTAAAGATATAAGTGTTTGTATATTGTTACGTATATGGATTTTTTAATTTCTCAGATAACATCTACATTTTGGTTACACCTGGAGAGATTAAGTATGTAACTATATATTTTTCATGCATGATGAATCGATTACTTTACGACCGATTGTCGAATCAGTTATATAATTTCCCAAAACCGTATACCCAAACGCTAATGTATATTTATAGCATGCTTATATGTATGGCATATGAGTTTACCTTAAACCCTAAACCCTATTTGTATGTTGTTTGGTTGTTTGAACCGTAAATTCCTCGCAAATTTTGGCAAGATTTGCGAGGCATTTGGGACGTCACGTGGCAAACGCCTCGCAAAAATTGGCGGTTATACAAATAATTAAGTTTTTTTCGTTTGGCGCGTGTTGAAAATTTGACCTGATTTGCGAGGCATTTGCCACGTGGCGTCGCAAATGCCTCGCAAATCTTGGCGGTAAAACAAAAAACTAACTTTACATATTTGCCGCGTGGTAAATTTTTGACCAGATTGCGAGGCATTTGCCACGTGGCGTCGCAAATGCCTCACAAATCTGGTAAAAAATTACTATTGGGTGAAAAATTGGTGAGCTTTTGCGACTAAACTGCGACTCGGTAAAATCTATATAACCAGCAAAATTCGTTGATTTCTCCTCACAACCATCCTCTCCACCTTCTCTCTACAAAACAAGATATTTTTTAATTTAAATTTTTAATATTTTATATATTTATTTTAGACCGGTTATGATAGAAATATGTATGTAATAAATTCGTGTACATTTTAGATATTTAGGTGAATAGTATTAGTTTACATATGGAATTTTAGATTTAAGTGAAACATATTAGTTTTTACATTTAAATGTATTATTAATCGTTTTTATTGTCTATAGAATTTAATTCTTTTTTAAATTATATTGCAGATGGGTGATAATGAGTATATTAGTTTTCTATCCGTCTCCGGTACACCTATACCGCGTTGTGGCGGATCTCACTCACGACACGGAGGTCGTCCTAGTACATCCACTTCTCATATCCCAGAATTTGTTCCGGAGACGCAGCCGTTTCAGCATGCTCCACCACCATATGAGCCGTTTGGGGCTCTAGACTTCCAGCATATGATGCTAGAGCAGCTTCTTGTTAGTCCTGCACGAGGTGTGCTACCGAGATTGGATCCACATCTTTCGCCTAACACTACATGGTAAATATTTTTTTTTTCAATTAATTAATTAATAAAAAATTAATTTTTTAATATTGTTTATAAACTAATTTTTTTTCTTTTTCAGGTTCTCGAAAAATGAAGTTGGAAAAGCTGTTAGGAAGTTGATCGAGCGGGATTTCAAAGCCCCGCACCCAAATTGGAGCAAGATTCCTCAAGAAACGAGGGATAGATGGTTTTACACTTTTGCGATAATTTTTTTTTTAATGTTATTTTTAATTAATAATCTAATTTATAATGCATACATAATTTTAATTTATACTAATTAAAAAAAAAATTGTAGCAAAACTATAGCTGGGATCCCGAGATCACGACACTGGTCCGGGAATGTTTCGACGACAAGGCGATGCATCGCCTTGTCGATCAGGTCGGTCGATGGAAAAAAATGGAAAAATGACCCCGAGCATGCCATGCCGGAGTGGTTCAATCCGGCAGTTTGGAAAGGTCTCATCAACTACTGGCAGTTGGAGACTTCCAAAGATACGAGCAACAAATGCCGGGCCGCCCGTTACACCAAAGTCGACGGGGAGGAGATTTCGAAGCACATATCGGGCCAGTTGTCTTTTCTGGAACAAGCCTGCCATATTGTAAGTTGATTTAAATTTATATAGTTATAATTTTAAAATAATTTTAAGTCACAACATTGTATGAATTAACATAATTTTACCATTTTTCAAGCACAAGAGAAACGTGCTCCGACTACTATGCCTAAGCTCTGGGAGAAGATCCACCGACGCAAGGACGGGACATGGGTTGATCAACGGGTGGAGCAGCTTCACGACAATGTGATTGCCTGAGTGGAAGATATCACATCGCAACCCTCTCCCGATGGTCAACGCACTCAGGTTACCCCAGTAGACATAAACCGCATCGCTTCTCAGGTAACACAATTATCAAACAAACTTTAAATACTAATTTATTATATATATATATTGTTTAATTACTAATTTTTTCTTTATTCAATTTTAATTTACAGCTTGCTCCCCGTAACAGAAAGGGGAAGCTTGCTTTCATGGGATCGATTCCGACGGATACCGAGGGAGTTCCTTATTGCCCAGTTTCGACGTACGCTTCAGATCCGCATAAGGAGGACCAAAGATCGATGAGGGAGGAACAGAACGCCTTCAATTTGATGTTTGAGTTGCTTGGGGATACAAATCTCGTGATTCGTGAGATGATGAGGAAGAAGAAGGAAGCCGCAGCTGCAGCTCCAGGAACATCCCGCGATGGTACCTCGGATTATGAAGATATCAATAGCTAGTTTTTATTTTATTTTATTTTTGTTGTAAAAATATTCGGTTGATGTATAATATTAATTAAAAATAAATTTTATTTTTCTTATTTTTTTGAGTTTACGAAAAATAAAATAAAAATCGATTTTTAATAAATAAATTAAATACCTTTGCGAGGCATTTGCGACTTCAATAACCGCGCAAAATGTCTAGCAAATTAGACGGAAATGCCTCGCAAAATTTTAGTCGCAACAAAGCAGCAAATAAAATCCATGCAAACGCTTCGCAAAACTACGTCCTCGCAAATTAGTCGCAAATCAGATCCACGCAAAGGCCTCGCAATATTTTGTCCTCGTAAATTGGTCGCAAATCAGATCCACGTAAAGGCCTCGCAAAATTATTTTCTCGCAAATTGGTCGCAAATCAGATCCACGCAAACGCCTCGCAAAACTACTTCCTCGCAAATTGGTCGCAAATATTTTGCGAGGTTTTTGCGTCGAATTTTTTTCGCCTCGCAAATTTGTGACGTTGTTGCGGGAATTTTACATTTGCGGCCGGCTACTTGTGACGATGCAGAATTTCTCGCAATTTTCCATTTACGAGACATTTGCGACCAAAAGAGTAGTGGCAAATAGGCATGTATTCTTATAATGTTTATGTTATAAAGATCAATCACAATTAGTCTCTCTTTAACGTTACAAAGAAAACCAATTAAGGAGATATAATATTTATTGACTTAGTCAAAAATATATTGCCAAAATAAATTTGGATCCAAAAGATTAATTTATGGGTCGTCGGTCCATTTGCCAAATCCCGAAATCCAAAACCGAAGATTGGCCATCTCCTTTCTCCAATACACCAAAGTGTACACAAGGTTTTGAGCCTTGTTCTAAGTTCTCCACTTTATATACTTGAGGATTTGTATCCAAACTTTCAATGTGAGACATTTGCATTTTTTTACACTTAATCAAATTTGCAAGACTTACAAGCTTTCTAAGCTAGCCACTTTGCATCTACATTTCTCATTCAAATCAACTCCGGTTTTGACATGTGAATACACTACGTTATAGTGCTCACTGCGAGGAATCCAACGCACTCATAATCCGATCATTCTGCCAATAGAATTGGCCGGAAACTTAACCAAAATTTTGGCCCGAACCAATTGTCAAAAACGGATTCCAACAATTGCATCATAATGTTTCACCTTCGGGATCAAACATTGGGGTAATCTGCCACACATGTATGTGTATCAAAAAATGTCATATCACCATACAGTATCGGACAACTGAAAGCGTATCAAATCTAGCTGTGTATATTTATCATCACTTTTCTTTTGAATTTTTTTTTACTCAAACTCCAATTTCTAGTGATGAATAGATAATGTTTATCGGCAATTTTAAAAAATATCACAAAATAAATTTTTGTTCTAAATATATCATCACTAGTTTTTTTTCAAAAATACCACTAAAAAATTTTTAGTGGTATTTTAAGAGAAAATAAGTTTTTGTTCTAAATATATCATCATTAGTTTTTGGATTAAGATTTTTTAGTGGTATTTTTGGAAGAAAAAAAGCTAGTGATGTTATGTTTGAAACAAAATCTTATGTTCGTAGTATTTTAAAGAATTTATCATCTTTATTATAGAAAAACATGAGCATAATGCGAGCAAAAACCTATTATGTTTGGTATGGAATATATTATTTTAAAATGTTATAATCAGTGTGTAGAGAAAAATTCAAAATTAATTGTAGAAATCAAAGCAAATTATCAAAATTTCAAGGAATGATGTCTGTTGAGATTTCTCATATGTTTGGTATGGAATACATTAGTGTTCGAAAAAGATGATGTCTTTAGGTCGGAACCTTCTTGGTTAACAAGAAAAAAAGCCCATTAAATACTAAACAGATATCCTAGAGCCTAAACGAAACTATCATTCACAATTACTGTTGTTTTATATTGGTTAAATCAATTTTAAGTTTTTTGAAGTAAACGCTTATTTGAAAATCGAATAAAAATACAATTGTGTTTTAGTTTTCTTTTTGATCATACTTAACAGAAGTAAAAAAGTAATTCAAGTTCTTTTTTATTATCAGAATTAAAAAAAAAAATGATGAACATAAGAAGTCGCGATGATATCTACAAGAACATAAAACAAATTAAAAAGCATTGTCATATGCGTCACGAAGATCCGGGATCATCCTGAACAAACATGTGGTGAGGGCCGAGATGATGTAGCACCTGAATCCAATTGTAAAGATGGATCGATATGCCACGATGCGAGTACTCATATGCCCGTATCTCCATCCTTCGGCACACAAGGTGAGATGAACACAACAAAAAATAGCGCAACGACTCGCCACAGATAGTTTTCAATGCTGAATCCTACCACAACCGGTGCTGCAAATCCACTGAGATGGAACACCTCGTCCTTGATATGGTTCTTGATCGCTTCCCACCTCGGAATCGAAGAACCCTACATAAAATATATAATATATACAAAAAGATCAAATGCAAATAAAAAAATAAAGGCAACTTTAATATTAATATATATAGCTTACCAAAAATTATCGGACTAAACTCCAACAGTTAGGACAGTCGCAATATGCATATCAATGGTACTTATAGCCATCAATATAATTGCTCAGTGACTCACTCCAGGAACACTAAACATAACCACGGCCAATACTGTCGCGTTGATGAACGCCTTCAATCGATCTACTGTAAAGGTTCGAGGCTAAAGTATAATCTCAAGCCAGGAACCAGCGGCATGCCGACATCTCTTGCGGATGTCTCTTGTACCATCACCTACACAAAGATGAAATTGTTACTTGGAAAAAATAAGTATTCAAATAAATACATATGTTATTAAATGAAACGGGTCATGGCAGTTAAAGATTGGATAAGCAAGAGTCAAAGTTATGACGTATTTAAAATTACTATCCAAAATTTATCTGTAAAATAAAAGTCAGATAATTCAGATTTTTGATAAGGTAATTCAGGTAATTTGGATAATACGAAAAAAATGATGAATATATAATCTTCATTATACAACAATATGTGCATAGTGCGAGTAAACACCTATTATGTTTGGTATGGATCATATTAGTTTAAAAATTTATAATCAAACCGTAGAGAAAAATTCAAAAAAAATTGTAGAAATCAAAGCAAATTATCAAAATTCCAAGGGATGTCCGTTCAAATTTCTCATATGTTTGGTATGGAATATATTATTGTTTATGAATCAGAGAATGAAAGTGTAGCCAAACTTATTCTTTGGAGCATTTGATCAAACACTATTGAGTGAAATTTCACAAAGAAATGAGATATGATCTCTACGTTCAAAAAAAAAAGAAGCATACATTTGAAGGAGATGAACGTGGATGTTAATGTGATGGAATCGAACAAATGATAGCATCATACCATGTGTATTGAAAAGAAAGAAAACGATGTATGGATCTAGAAATTGTCGGTGTTCGCGTGTTGGTCTATTCCTGGTATTTTATGTTTTCTACAGCATAGATCTCATTGCTAGTGTTAAACCCTAAAAAATTTGCATCTTCTGGAAAAAATGTTAACCAAAATGAATATAATTTCCACGAAGACGAGACCAAAGAAGTATTTTTAATTGAGAAAAATTTGATAGTAATATTTACCGTTGTAAGAGTATAGTTGTTGCCGTGAATCTTGAAAATCATTAGAAAAATATGGAATTGGAGTCATCACATTCTGATTCTATAACGATCGTCAAAAGTTTTGAAATTTCACTAAATTGATAACCTATGGGCCTTGCAACGAGGCTTTAACTTACCAACCGGACCAGACCACTTCTTCAGAATATGCTCTCGCTAAAACAATAAAAATATGTAAAATATGTATGTAGGGTGAAATTATTATCTCGGATCTGAGAACCAATCCAAGATCTGCTCAAATTCGCTTTGTAAATCAGGATATTCGGAACGTTTGGATATGCATAATGAAATCTCGGATCCGTCGAAACCGGTTCCGGATATCGTGATTTTAAAGTCTGAATGTTTGGATCTAGATCCGGATATTGTGTTATTTTTTTTATAGATATACATAGTATATATATATATATATATATATATATATATAATTTGACTGTAGTTCTTTTACAATATATAATTTTTAGTTTCAAAATATTATCAATTTTAAAAAATTGATATTTTATTTTTTTAAAATCATATCTGAATATATAATACGAATATCTTAAGTTTTGGATAGATATCCGACATATGGATATCCGAAATCCACGGATCCGAATAGTTGTGCCAGAGATCCATCCCATCTCTATATGCATCCCTACCAATTAATCGGCTAGAATCGATCTCCAAACATTCAATTAAAGTCTATCTAACAAACTAATAAATATTCTTTAAATACCTTTATTTTATAGTAAAATTGATGTAAATGATTAAATTTTTATTCTGTCTATTGATAGAAATTATTTTGTTTGTAAAGATACAAAAACAAATAGTTCATAAACAAAAACCATTTTGCTATTTTTGAATCTTCTTATATTTTGTTCTTTTTCTAATTATCTAGAATTGGATTTAGAAACTGTTTAAAATGTTTTACATCAAAAGTAAAAATTATTCAATATTAACTTAAAAATGATATATAGTTTTTTCATTCATTGCTAATTGATTTTGAATTAGAAATCTAATTAAATAGATATAACCGATCCAAAAAAAAAAATTTGGTCCAATATAAATAAATCAAAAAACTATTATATCAAAAATGAGTGTTAAAATATTTCACATCAAAAATAAAATAATTTAACACTAATATATAAAGAATATCGACACTTTCATTCATTAGTAACTAGGACTAGAGCTAGAACTATCTAACATAATACGTTGTCAACACAAATTTGTATATTAAGGTTGCTTTGTTGACCAAATCGTTTATCTTTGAATTCAAACTATGTCCATATCATTTGAATGAAAACCATATTTTATTACACACAATGATCTCTTTATATTCGCTAAAAATTATACTATTTCTTTTTACATAAAAAAATTATACTATTTTCTTACATAAAATTATACTAATTAGTAAATGTCGGATATTTGATATTTAAAGCATGTACAATGCTTTAAAAAACTTCAAATAAAGATCTGCATAAGATAGATAAAAATAGAACTCGATTCATACTTTGGAGTCCTTTACCACTGGAACACAGTTACCAGACCATGTTTATTTTTTTTAAACATTTCCATCGTTTTTAGTTTCTGTAGATATAATGTTGCAGTGGACTCTTTGACCCAAAAAAAAGACAGTATCGCAAAAAAAAAAAAACAATCTTTGATTAACGGGCAAAGGTGATTAATGGCAACACGTATCTTTTATTGATAACATATATAAACAATAAATAAAAATTCAGTGTTATTGCGTTAACATCCTAATTCAAATTTGTTTGATATATGTTTGTTAATTAAAAAAAAAACAATTTTTAAAAATACCATAAAAATAAATTTTGTTTCAAATATACCATCATACTATTTTTTTTCGAAAATACTATTTTTTTTTCAAAAATATCATAAAACTGAAATTAAACTTTAAACCCTCAAAACTAAACTCTAAATCATAAATACAAACCCGAAAAACTAAACTTTAAACCCAAAATATTTAAATTATAAATTTTTAAAAATTATTTTAGTGGTTGTAGTATTTTTGAAAAAAAAGGTTTTAAGTGGTATTTAAAAAAAAATAGTAATTGTATGTTTGGAACAAAAAATTATTTTAGCGATATTTTAAATAATTTATCTAAAAATAAAAATAATTAGAAGAAGTGAAAAAACATAAAATACTATATTTATAAGTTTTATTTTCCAAATATAGTATCACTAATTCAAATTTTCAAAAATTATCACAAATTATTTTGTGAAAAAAAATATTTATCCTAAATAAATTATAAAAAAAAAAAAATTGTTTGGGTCCACATTTTTTAATTTACGGTTTATATTTTCCACTAAAAACAAATTTGAATCATGTTGATATCAAATTTGTGTTATTTTAAAAAATTCTAAACTAATAGTAGTATTTTCGAAACACCCAACTTAAAAATATGATATTTTGAAAATCATCTAAAAATAACTTTATTTAATAAAAATAAATAAATAAAGGATATGTAAGTTCAAACAAAACGGCGCCAATTTAAGTAAGAGAACTCAATGGAAGATTCAGCGCAAACCAATGAGAAACTTTCATCTTTGACATGTATCCAAATCCGTTTTTTGCTTATAATTTAATGTTTTTTATTTGTTTGACATTTCACTCTCTCCATCGTTGTCTCTATTATCTCAAAATCGATAATACATATTTAATATTCGAAAAAAATGTATCTAAGGTTGTTCTTAAAAAAAAAAAATGTATCTAAGGTTTTGGTATGGAAGACAAAAAAATTAAGCAAAGGCTTAACGCCAATAATTTTTTTTTTTAATTAGGATTATTTTTTGAGTAAAAATTATCTCTTTATAACCACTAAATTTATTGTTTTTACTAAAAAATTGTTGTTTTGATAAATATTTCAATACAATTTCAGACATTCAAAAAAAAAACATAGTATTATGGAAGGGACCACTTTTTTTTTTAGAGAATACAGACTAAATGATTTTATTATTTCTCTTAATTTGCAAAATAAATTTGATGTGACATATATTTGCAAAATACACAAATATAGGATGGAAAATTACAAAAAATCAAAAATCAAAAATTTTATGTCGTTTTTTCCGATGACATGTTATATTTTTTGTTTTAACACGTTATTTTTAAATATATATATATATGACACACTATTCTTAAATATGACACATTATTTATCCAAGATCCACGTTGTAATTCGTTACAATCATCAACAAAAATAAAATAAAAAAACTTTCTCTTAATTATGATTTTGCCATTGTATTTCTGCAAATATTACCTGTGTGTGTGGGAGGGGGGCGAAATTTTTAGAAAAAAAAAAAAGTTAATAACATGGGAAGGGTCACAAGATACCGTGGATGCAAATAAATGAGACCGGTCTTTAGGGGGGGGGGATGGTTTTATTATGGGAGATTGACTTTTGGTGGGTGCAAGTGTTTGATTTTTTGTTTTTTTTTTACATTTCGCAATCTTGGTTGGTTTGGTTGTATACAGCAAAGCATGGCGTTTGCTTTGAGAGACAGAGCATTGTATCTAAATCTATTCATCCAAACTCCATCCAGACGAATTATTCCACCAATTTTATATACTGTTACACGCACATATAATAATGCCAAAGAAAATTTACAACTTCCAATTTTGTTGTTTATAAGATACTAACTAACATGTTGACAGTACATATATACACTTTCATATATGTGATATCTCTGCATAAATATTTAAAAAAAAAACCATTTGGTTATTCATAATCTTAAAATGTAAATTTAAATAAAATTTTGAGGATTAAATATATTTAACATAGCAATTGTTTTAAGAAAACATTGAATATTTTAAGATAATTGCTTTATTATAAACTTATTTTTAATACTAATAGAAGATGTTGATGCGATTTTTCGCTTATCAAAACGGTAGCAACACCTGGATGAACCATATCGGAATTGCTCTAAGACAAAATTTTCAATCATTCCTCTTTCTAAAGGCTAGTATGCGGCCAATCTCCCACGTTAGATCCGTTAAATAACATTTTTAGAAATAGATTCTGAGAATCACTTCTCGGATATTATCTAAGATTATGGATATTAGATATTTGTTTTTTTGTGCAACCAAAAAAAAGATATTTATTTTTATTGGATATTTAATGTTCATGGTATTTTATTTTCTCTAAATTTTGTTTTTTCCTTATGATGGTTGACACCCTGTAATAGACTTGAATTTCAATATTCTCCACCAAATTAATGGGTTCTAATTAATGGCTGCGAAGGTTTTTGCTTTATCTTTGTCCCCTCCTTTTTTTTCCTATCCTCAACTCATTTCTCTTCTCTTTTTCAACCAAACTTAATGCATTTCCTTATCAATTTCCTCTATAGCATAAAGAGTTACTACACTTCCATAACTCTATACCCATACCTTCACACATACACATGCACATTAGTTTTAATAGTTTATTAACCCCCAATCTTTTAAATAGTTTAACCATATTTTAAAACAATGACTTTTGTGAATGTGAGGACTTGTTACAACCTACATTATTTATTTGTTAACTTTCATAGAAACCAACTAATGTCAATAGTAGTGACTCACTAGACAGACTCCTCTTGTTCAAATATATTTTAGTCCATTAGCAGAAAGATTTATTTAAGAATTTTTAATAAGAAAGAAAAAACCTATGATAGAATCTACAATAACTTCCAAATTTTCTATTTTAGATAATCGATCTACATTTAACTTAGGATTTTGGATTTTTGTTTTTATATACATGTGTGTAATTTTGTTTACTCTATACCAGTGGTTAGAAGTTGGTGAACCATCATTCTATGACTATCTATTAAATTCCAATGAAAGAGTTCCTCTTACTTGTATTTTTAATCATAAAATATCAATTGTCATTTATGTTGATGATATGATTATGACGATAAACTATTTTGCCATTACAGCTGAACTAATTTGGAAAAGTTTTGCAAGTGAAGGTCATGTATAATCCAAGATATATATTGTTTTGAAATATATTAACTACTGAAATTACCTGACAGTTAAGTAAGTTTGATCAACAAAAAATGTAAATAAGGCAACCTAGCCAATTTTTGTAAAGTCAACAACTTCATCAATGAAATAAAATTGTGTGTATTGAGGCACGCATTGATTAATTTCCAACCACTTCAACGGCCACGGCTTAAACCTAACAAGTTTCACCGCAAGTTTCAATTTTTTTTTTTTTTTGAGAAATTGACACAAAGGAGTTGATGAGCGCTAACAGTTTATAATACAAAGTCATTTTCTAATGACAAAAGGTAGATGGATTCATGGAATGAGATTGTGTTAGAATTCTTATTCTTAATTTCTTAGGAGGTATAAAAAACAAAATAAACTAAGCGTGTAGCCTAATTATTTGATAAAATGGATAGAAGACGCGCCATGTGGATCAAAGTTAAAATCCAATTCTACTATTTATGAAAAATGAATGTGGTTTTTTTTTAAATTATTATAGGCGCTTCAGATAAATAGCGAAAATATTCAATAATTTATAAATTTAAGAAATTAAATTGGATTTTGGTTTGAAATCTATCTTTTTCTTTGTTTTCATTGGAATAATATATTAATTAAAACACAATATTATATAAGAGTCAGCTTCACCGGAGATAAAAGCTAAATGATCGAGTGACAAAAGCTCGATTTCCGAAAATCTAGATAACAAATCCACATAAGAACATGACTGAAAAAAACAATAGATAATCGAAAACGGATCAGTTGATTAACGAAGATGCACTAGAAGTCCATGAAAAAAGGTCGAAGCAAAATTTTTTTAAAAAAATCATAAATCTGGGATTAGAAGTAACATTCAAACAGATATAGAATCAAATACCTTCTTTGTCGCAAGTAAAAGCCGGATGAGCCGCTATCTAATCATCTTTGACAAAATGTTTGAAATCTATCATCTATCCCAATTTAATAAAAAAAAACAAAAAACTGGAAAATGTATTGAAAACTCAAAAATTGTCAAACTGAAAATTCATACTTTCGCCTTCTTATTTTAGATAAAAATGTTTTTTAGCGAGCCAAAATATGATATCATATTTCTATTGTTGTCAAACATCAGCTAAATTTATGGAAAAAAATATAATGTAATAAATTACTAAATATGATGTCATATTTGGAAGATATTAATGTCAATTCTATATTAAAAAAAAAAGAATCATTTATTACCAAAACCATGTCCTATATATATATTTTCTAAAAATCCAAATGATTACCGCAAAATAAGCGGCGTAATCAAATTGAGTCAAGAACATTTTTATTTTAAGGAAAAACAAATAATGAACAAAGTAAAAAAGTCGTATCTGACCCAAAAAAAAACTCAAAATCAAAGGTCAAATTTAACTTTGGTATAATCCCAAGTTTTCATAATGAAACATATTGACCATATTACCCTCTCACCTATACATTATCCCAAAAAAGGTCAAAAACTTCCCCCACCGTCTCTCTCTCTCTTCTCTCTCTCTCTCTGCGCAGAAACTTTGCAATTTGCAAACTCATTCATTAACCCATCTCCTTAGCTAATGTCTACAAGAAGATAAGAGGTGAAAAAACTCAATCAGATTCACAAAGAAGCCCTTCAAATTTATTTTATTTTTCCATTCTATCGATTTTGAAGAAATGGGAAGCAAATGGCGAAAAGCAAAGGTGGCTTTAGGTCTCAATTTGTGTCTCTACGTTCCCAAAACGCTTGAAGAGTCTTCTTCTTCTTCTACCTCAAGAAGATCCAACGACGCCGTTTTGCTTTCTCCGGTAATGATTCCAAGGCCCTTGACGCCGACTCCTTCCTCCTCTGGTCTCCGATTGCCTAGGTCCATTAGCAAATCTTCATCAAAGGTTTGATTTTTTTTGTTCTTTCTCCAATTTCATCTCTCTTTTTTTGGATTTTCGATTTGTGGGTTCGTTAGTCGTTACAATCATCGGTTTTTTTCGATGTTCTGTTAACGTTTGAATATAAAGTTTAGTTTTTTAATTTCGTGTTCTTCATCTTTTGGGTTGATTTTTCGGGTCAAATTTGTTGCTAATTTCGAAATTGTTTTCCACAGAAAAAGGTAAAGTTATGATTTTTTTTCCGGTTCTGGGTCACCGTTGGATCGCCGGATCTTTGTGTGGTTCGAAAAATTTGTGATTTGGTTTAGACAGCAAATCTTTCTTGGAACTCCAAATTAATTTTAATTTTTACATATACTAATTGTTTACGGTGTCTACTCTTTTGCTTTACTAATTGTTTAATCTTCAACTAATTTATTTTTTTGTAAAGAGTGTTTGGATCTTCACGCATATCAAATGATCTTAGTGGTAGTTTTATTATTATATGACTTATCTAATACCCATTTATTTTTTAAATAAAATTCTATGTAATTTAGATGTGTTTTTCAACTACTATGACCCTCTTATGTTTCAATGTTTGTGTAAGACATCCACTAAAAATCTGCCAATAGATTTTGTTGTTTTTAGAGATTTACAACCTTTGAAATTATTGACCTTTTTTGAAAACTATGGTTGAAAGAAACCTTAAGTAATAATTGTCTTGAGAGCTTAATGGGGGGGATTAGAAGATGTAAAATGATTAGTGAGATTAGGATTTGGTAAACGTCTCTCCTCCAAAACCAACTTTATCTTATACAGTACTTGGAATCATTATATCTTCAACAGGATTTTGACATTATAGCTGGCTTGAAATTGGATTCTATTTTGTTCTGTCTCTTTCCCTGGTTTATAGTGCCTTTTGTTTCTTTCAACTCTCTTTTTTTTCATTTTTTTTTTTGTTTTTGAATTTAATTTTTCTTGGTATTGTTGAAGAAAGATGTACAATTTTGTTGTGATGTAATTATCAACTCTCCCAAATGGAGCCACTGTGGGGATAAAGTTTTTTGACAATAGTCAAGTGCACTTCAAGGACCAATCTTTTTTTTTGGGTTGCTTTTTTTTGCATTCAACTTTTTCAATTATTGTTGAAAGATGCCCCTTCTTAGTGTTCTAAATCTACTGTTCATCAGATATTCTCCTTATATCTCGTTAACTTTTTGTTCTTGGTATAAATCTAGTTAGCCAGAACTGTAGTTTTTAAATCCTCACCAAGATAACTATATTCATAAGCATTTGGTTTATCTTTGTGAAAAAAAATACCACCCATAAATTTTATTTAATTCTTCTAAATTGTAACACTTTCCTTTAACTTTGCTTTGCATTGTTATTTTTTTTTTCTAAAACTTTGATCTTTCTGGCGTTGAATTTGTCTAAAAAAGCTTTTAATTACTGATATGGTTAATTCTGTGTCCTTTAACTTTATAAAGCTGTGTCCTTTGTCTTTCCCTCTCTTTTGTCCATTATTCTTTTAATTGTTTGACCTCATAGATTCCAAAGAACTTTGATCAAGATTCCAAGATCCATATTCTAACAAAGAAACCATGGTTTTGGTCCAAGATTCTTTAATAATCAAACTACTAAACCTAATGGTTAAAACTTAAAACTCAGTCTCTAGAGGCTTTTTTTCTTTTTTTCTTTCGAGGTTATGGAAATAGAAAGATTCCATCTTTTTTTCTTTCTTTTTGCTCTTCTTTTTATGCATCATTCAATAATAGAGGCTCATAGTAACAGAAACAAATGTGTCAGAGACTATGACACAAACTCACCCATGTCAGGTTTCTTTGGATTCTTGTTATTACGACAATGACCTGTGTAACTCTGTTGTATTACGTGGATACCATTTTCTTCTCCTAAAGTTTTAGATTGAATCTTTAACCAGAATCTGAAACCTCATTGTTGTGTTGTGCTTTGTGAAATTGCAGAAAACGTGTGCCATATGTTTGACGGCGATGAAAGCTGGACAAGGCCACGCCATCTTCACAGCGGAATGCTCTCATTCGTTTCATTTCCACTGCATCACCTCGAATGTTATACACGGGAACCAGATTTGTCCAGTTTGTCGCGCGAAATGGAATGAGGTCCCTCTTCAGAGCCCTAATGCTAAAACTAAATCCGCTGTCAAACCGATAGGTCGACCAAGAGACGATGCCTGGATGACAATACCACCACGCAGGTCGTCCCAGATTCAAGCTTCTTCACGGCCTGACGCTCTAAGGCCGGTCTCCTCGATCTTTAACACCGAGCCCGCGGTTTTCAATGACGACGAGGCTTTGGAAGACCGTCCTGCTGAATCGGGTTTGGAAAAATCCAAACCTGGTGTTACTGGGAAACTGGAAGTTAAAACATATCCAGAGATTTCGGAAGTAATGAGATCAGTTTCGTTTAAGGATTTCGCTGTGCTGATAAGTCTTAAAGCTCCTGCTGCTTCAAAGTCCTCTTCGAATTCATCGTCTTCTTCCCGGGCTCCTGTTGATCTAGTCACGGTTCTTGATGTGAGCGGAAGCATGGCGGGAACAAAACTGGCGTTGCTGAAACGAGCAATGGGTTTTGTGATTCAGAATCTCGGCCCGTTCGACCGTCTCTCAGTTATATCCTTCTCCTCCACAGCACGCCGTAACTTCCCTCTCCGTCTCATGACCGAGACAGGTAAACAAGAGGCATTGCAGGCGGTTAATTCGTTGGTCTCAAACGGAGGGACTAACATTGCAGAGGGGTTGAAGAAAGGCGCAAGAGTTTTGATCGACCGTAGATTCAAGAACCCAGTATCAAGCATCGTACTCTTATCGGATGGTCAAGATACATACACCATGACTAGTCCCACTGGGGGATGTTCCAGAGGAACGGATTACAAAGCTCTTCTTCCTAAAGAGATCAACGGGAACCGGATTCCAGTTCACGCCTTCGGGTTCGGTGCTGACCACGACGCTTCCTTGATGCATTCCATTTCAGAAAACTCTGGAGGTACATTTTCTTTCATAGAGTCCGAAACGGTTATACAAGATGCATTTGCGCAGTGCATTGGAGGTCTTCTTAGCGTCGTGGTTCAAGAGCTATGTGTTAAGATCGAGTGTGTTCATCCTGTGTTGCGGATTGGATCGGTTAAAGCTGGAAGCTACGGTTTCGATAGCGGTGCGGATTCGAGAACGGGATCTATCGGGGTAGGTGATCTCTACGCTGAGGAACAGAGGAATTTCTTAGTCAATCTCGATATCCCCATTGTCGATGGAATTTCAGATCCGATGTCGTTACTCAAAGTTCGATGCGTTTACAGAGACCCTGTGACGAAAGAGACTGTTAATTTGAACAATTCCGGCGAAGTGAAGATTCTCAGGCCGATTGTGATGGCAGAACGAAGACCTGTTGTGTCGGTTGAAGTGGACAGACAGAGAATCAGATTACGTGCGGCGGAAGCAATCTCTGAGGCTAGGGTTTTAGCCGAACGGGGGGATTTGACCGGAGCTGTGTCTGTTCTAGAGACTTGCCGTGGGGTGTTGACGGAGACTGTTTCGGGTAGAGCCGGAGATCCATTGTGTGTCTCACTGTGTGCAGAACTGAAGGAGACGCAGGAGAGAATGGCGAGCCGTCAAGTATACGAGACTTCCGGTAGGGCTTACGTTCTCGCCGGTCTGAGCTCGCACTCGTGGCAGCGAGCCACCGCGAGAGGCGACATGAGCGATACCACGACGATGAGTTACCAGACGCAATCGATGGTGGATATGGTGAATCTTTCTCAGACCATGAATTTCGGAAACCCTCTCGTGTGTTCTAATTCGAATCCGAATCCAAATCCCTCGGCGCAGCGGAAACTCCGGCAAGCTCTTACTTTTCCGGCGAGGCCAAGGCCTAGGTGATTTGACATTATGGATTTTTCAAATTTTTCTTTTTGTGTTTTTGCTTAGTACGATTTGTTTTTTCAATTGGGAGGGTAGTTTACGCTTTATTTCTCAATTTTGGGGGTATAAGTCGAATTAGTAGCTTTTGGTGGGATTGAAAAAAAATGAAGAAATTGGGACAAATGTGGAATTGGTGCTTATATAGGTATATATATTGGCATTTTTAGCAAGAGTGGCTTGGTTTTTTTCCTTCATTATATAATTATGATCTTGTTATTTTTTTCCTAATTTGTTGGGTGGGTATAAGCTTGTGAGTTGTGATTGTGGAGAAAATGGTCTCCCATAACTATTTAAAATTTATATACTTTTGCTACCTAAAAATTTCAAATTATTCTCATTATATTTACCTTAGAAAATATTGCTAGAACTTCTATTCTACCATTTGAGTATTTAATATTTCGGTATGTATTCGAAATTATGGGTTTAAATGGTAACGATAGATTTTGACAGACTAATAGATTTTGACGGATTAATGGATTGTGATATTGATAACAGGTTCTGACGGATTTTCAAAGTAGTTAGCTGACAGAAAAATTGAAGTTTTATCTAGGAAAATTACTGAAAATGTATCAAAACGGAAAAACTTTAAACTATCTAGCATGATAGCTAAATTATTTAACAAACTTTTAAAAGAAAATGGCCTACTAGATAAATTATTGATGATAAGCAACATCAACCAGGTGATTTGGCATGCGAGTTTGAGCTTCTTTTAACGTTTTGGTTTTTTTTTTTGTTTTTTTTGAAAATTATCAGCTTTCTCAACCAAAACGTCTGATTTTCTAACTTTTAGTAAACAATCTTTCATTTGTAATCCTAAAAGAAATAGCCAAAAACCAACTGTAACGCAGCCACGGGTCGGTATGTAAGACAAATCCAAATTATGGGCCTTAATAAGCCATAATTAGTTGGGGCAAATAGTGGGCTTGTAATGCAATTATGTATTTCAAACAGTTTCTATGATCCCTTCTTCTAAATTAATTTTTTTTTTTTCCGTTTTTTTATGTTAACATTTATACCAAATGAAAAGTTTACAATCTAAACTACCCATTAGCTTCCAAAGAAGATTTACACTGGAACACTTATGAAAATTACAACGGATACAAAAAACTAACCAAAATAAAAGTTAAAGAAAAAAAGAGAAGCAATTGGATCTTTCGACGGGACGAAATGAGCTGATTCCGTATGATGCTGTCCGTATTAGTTTTAATAGAAGTAGTAGAGATGAAGATTAGAGAAAATATCTTGTTGTTACGTTTTTTTCAAATAGTGTAAGTGAGCACCTAAAATAGTAATTTAGTGACAAATCTTATAGAATAGGATATTATTGAGTTGTATTAACGAGTTGTGTTGATACAAGATCTAAGATAAATATATATAGTAATTAACATTAACATATTGCTAACATCACATAATATAAATTTTTCTAAATGCATAATGGAAATATGCTAATAATATCGAGGTCTAGAGAATTCTTCCTTCTAAGTTTCATGGGCTTCACTTCATAAACGGAATTTAATGGCTCACAATACTTGATCCGCAAGATACATGTTATCTCCAATACTTAGCAATAGAGGATGGAGAAGTCCTTTTGAGGAATATGAGATTACTTGAATTCCAGATTTTACGTTTTTTTTTTTTTTTTCTAAAAACTAAAACAAATCGTTTATGTGTAGACGTGTATTCGGAATTTAAAATATATTAAGTAATTATGTTTTTTTTTATAAATCGTGGAAGTTCTAGCTATTTGGCTTATAATATTTTTCGATATCCAAAAACAACTTTTAGTATATTTTCTTCGAAACTATTTCTCTTGGACTAGAATTAGAATTTTCTTCTCTAAGTTACTAAAGCAAGACCCACTTTGTCTTTTTAAGTAATTGTGTTCCCACAACACAAATGTATAAGTAACGATTATCTATTTCCTTTTCAGTGCCTATTATAAATTTTGTTTGGTATTTAAAAACTGAAGACTATAATCGATATGCGACTTGTTCACGTGCTGAAGCCTGTGTTCTTGGATCTCAAGATCTACCTCCAAATTCTCTCAATAAAGTCAAAGTATCTATATTTATTTGTAAAAGTCAAATAGTTATTTAAATTAAGATTTGATTAACAAACAAAAAAAGTAAATTAAAGAATTATATTTCATGAATAAAAAGAATTTTATGTCAGCAGAATTTTAAAAACTATTTTTTTCTGCTCCAAATCCCGCTCGATTAGTGAATGGCCACATAGGAGTAAAGGACTAATCAATTCTTCGCTTGTTATACATTTAAGATTATTCTAATTCAGTTTTTTTTTTTGTATACCGATAAAACTCAAGTAAACCAGATCGGGAAAAAAAAAAATCAAAGCGAAAGTTTGATTTTGTTCAAATCGTCCGATTATACAAAGATTTTGTTAATGTTCACGGATCATTTTTCAGGTTCATTACCTAACATGATAACAACTAATCATGCACAAATAAGTTGATTTTTTTTTCTGGTAACAACATTATGCATGTTTTGAATTTGAATGGTGACACAACAACAATATTAATACAAAGTACAGCTACAAATCATGGTTGGTTAAATTATTGTCTCGTGGAATACCAATGTTTCTTTCTCCCGAATATTATTCAGCACCAAGTACAAACAAAATAAATTGTGTTGGAAAGACTAGATACTCCGAAAATTTGGAGATAATCCTAAATTGAATCTTTTGTTATTTTCTTGAAGTGTTGCTCGAAATGGTTAGTTTATGATCATTGGACGACGGACGACCATAAAAAATATCAACGACTACATCGAAACTAGCCTAATTTGATGAAATCTTACATAGGAAAACTCTAGACGAATAAGTCAATAGCAATGAATGCAAAAAACATTTCTTTGGTCTGATCAATTATCATGAGTTTAATAGATCTATAGTCTAAAATTTGATATTTATAGTCATACTTTAGATGGATGGATTATCAAATCGTTAGTTTAGATTTGACTCATTAGATGGCGACATCCTAAGTAACACACAAGAGTTTATGCTATGTAACGTTTCAAATTGACGTTTTATATGTCTGCATTTATTGTATCTTGTACTTATCTGTTAACTACACGTCGCATCGCCAAAAATATGTATTGGTGATCTATATCACTTTTAATATGTATGATCCAATTAATATCTTGTATTGATCGTGTTTGGCTTGTTTTTTTTTCAGGCTCGACTTGATACCTAAAATAGGGCATTTTTGCTCGTTTGTATATATGATGAGCTCATAAGAACGTGCATGTGACGTAGCGGCTTTTGATTTGTCTTTGTTTACTATAATATAACATTTTCTTAGTAGTTAAAAAAAAAAAAATTTAAATGAATGTTCAATTATATTCAAATAAAAAAAAAATGTTTTTACAATGATTGTAACTTTCGTTTTAAAAAAGAGAGCTTTGATCATAAAAGAAACAGAGTTTGAACCATTGATCATCTCCCAATTAAGCGAGTCGTGTGGCAAACCATTAGATTAAGCCATCACTATATGTTTGATCACCCAGTGCTCGGATTGAACTCAATCTGTTTCGGACAGTTTTGTCAATAATCTTTGTGAAACGGATATGCGACAACGATTGCTTCCCATGCCTTCGATTGTTGCGTTTTTTCCATATGTGGTATAGCGTGTTTGGAATGTGTACTTTATGAGAAACATTTTAATGCGGCCGAAATTCTGATCATAGAGAAGAGTGATCAGATCATCCCAAGGAGTTGTGTAGCGATTGTCTAGAAATTTTAGCCTAAGCACTTTCCAAATTGTTGAAGAGAAATTGCACGTAAAGATCAAATGATTCCGAAATTCTTCCACTTGATTACAAAAGATACAGTGGCTAGTAGTTATAATTTTAAAAACGTGAAATGAAATCATACCAAAAAAAAAATAGAACTAGATTTCTTGAGAAAACATTAAACCAAGATCAAAAAGCAAGTTATAAAAGAAATCCAATAAAATTAAACTGAAACCACACCTAAAATTGGATTGAAAACCGGGTTGTCACGGACTGATTCCTCCCAAATCGATACGTGCGGCCTTAGCACCTTTCCGCCCCTCGCGGTTGCTAAGTCAGCCTTACTCAAACTCGGACTTTGACCCTTAGAGAGATAAACCCACGAATTCTAGAGAGAGAAATGTTTAGAGAAGTGTTTTTGTTTTATAAATTGTTGGATGATTTACAAATGAGGATCTCACCCCCTTTTATACAAGTACACCTCCAAAACGGATGGTGGAGATTAACTCAATCTAACGGTGGAGATTAACTCTCACCAACTCTCACCACTAACTCCACCAACCCATTTCCACCAACTTCACCAACCCATTTCCACCAACTCCACCAACCCATTTCCACCCAACTCTACCAACCCTAGAATTATGGGCTTACATCATTTGGGCTAAAGAAAATGGGCCGTGACATCAAAATGGGCCGTGACATTCTCCCCCACCTAAGTCGGTGACGTCCTCGTCGCCGTATACGCCTTGAGGTCTTTCCGGAATTGCCACAAGTCTTGTTCCGGTTCTCACGTTGCCTCTGCCTCTGGCTGCCCCTTCCATTTGATGAGGAAGTGATTTTGACGTGGAACGCCTCGTTTCCGCACTTCCTTAGATGCTAGCACCTCTTCGATCTCCTTATCATAGGACTTGGTCATGATAGGTGGTGCCCGGGTGGAAACGCCTCGATCTTGATCCTCTGCGTCGCCATGGTATGGCTTAAGCATGCTCACATGGAAGATCGGATGAATCTTAAGAGTATCCGGTAAGTCCAATCGGTAGGACATCTTTCCCACCTTCACCACAATCTCAAACGGTCCTTCATATCTTCGGATTAAGCCTTTGTGTAGACTCCGGAATGCTTTGAATTGTTGGGGAAGGAGCTTCACAAAGACTAAGTCACCCACAGAGTATTCTGAAGACCGTCTCTTCGCATCCGCCCGCTTCTTCATTCGTTTCCGGGACTTTTCCAAGCATACCCGGACAAAGTCGGCGTGTTCCTCCCATTGCTTGGCCATTATGAACGCCCCTGGACTTCTTCCCTCTGTCGCAGGCGTAGCCAACGTGTGCGGGGTCAAAGGTTGCTGCCCCGTTGCGAGTTCGAACGGACTCCGTCCCGTCGATTCGCTTCGTTGCAAGTTGTACGAGAACTGGGCAATATCCATCAACTTAGCCCAATCTCTTTGGTTTGCACCTACGAAGTGTCGGAGGTAACATTCAAGCAAGGCATTCACCCTTTCCGTCTGCCCATCTGTTTGCGGGTGAAAGCTCGTTGAGAAACTCAGGTCCGTCCCAAGCATCTTAAATAACTCCGTCCACAATCGCCCAGTGAAGCGAGGATCCCGATCACTCACGATGTTCCGAGGTAATCCCCAAAGCTTCACCATGTTCTTGAAGAACGCCCGCGCTGCCTCCTCCGCGGTACAGTCCCGATCGCAAGCCACAAACGTCCCATACTTAGAGAATCGATCCACAATCACCATGATGGATCCAAACCCTTCTGACTTTGGTAGCGCGCTGATAAAATCTAGCGAGAACGAGTCCCATGGTCGCTCGGGTATTGGTAATGGCTCCAATAAACCCGCAGACTGCTTGTTCTCTGTCTTATCTTGTTGGCACACAAGACAAGTCTTCACATAAAGCTCTACGGTATCCCGCATCCATGGCCAAAAATACCCCGCTTCAACTAGGGCCAACGTCCTCTTCTGTCCTGGATGGCCTGCCCACCGAGTATCGTGGCATTCTCTTATGATGTCTCGGCGTAGACTCTCCCACTTCGGAACATAGAGTCGTCGACCCTTTGAATAAAGCAGGCCATTGTCGACCCAAAATCGATGTGCCTTACCCTCTTCTGCTAACTTCATCAACTCCTTAGCAACAGGATCGCGCTCGAGCCCTTCTCGAATCCGAGCCAAAATGTTCCCCTCGACTTGGCTCATGGCTGCTAGCTCCACCTTCCGGCTTAGCGCATCGGCTACAACATTCGCCTTCCCCGGCTTATATTCCAAGGTATAGTCAAACTCAGCTAGGAAGTCTTGCCATCGCGCTTGCTTCGGGGATAACTTCTTCTGGGTTTGGAAGTAGCTTGTCGCCACGTTATCCGTCTTGATCGTGAAGTGTGATCCCAGAAGATAGTGTCTCCATACCCGCAAGCAATGGACCACGGCTGTCATTTCTTTCTCTTGCACCGTGTACCGCCTCTCGGTATCATTGAGCTTGCGGCTCTCGAACGCGATCGGATGCCCCTCTTGCATCAAGACTCCCCCGATAGCAAAGTCGGATGCATCGGTGTGTTTCTCGAATGGCAAAATGAAATTTGGTAAGACAAGGACAGGTTCTTAACTCACCGCGATTTTCAGCTTCTCAAAGGCCTCCCGGCAATGCTCGGACCAATCCCATGGCTTCCCCTTCTTGAGAAGGTCCGTTAGCGATGCTGCCTTTTTTGAATATCCCTCGATGAACCGTCGATAATAGTTCACCAATCCAAGGAAAGAGCGTAACTCTGTTACCTTAGTCGGAGCCTCCCACTCCATAATCGCCTTCACCTTGGCGTCATCCATCTTGAGCTTCCCGTGCCCAATGATGTGGCCCAAGAATTGGACTTCTTCGGTGGCAAAGGTGCATTTTTCCTTCTTTACAAACAACTCATTTTCCCGGAGAACTCGGAAAACTATCCGCAAGTGCTCCACATGTTCCTCCATCGAGTTGCTATAGACGACGATATCGTCTAAGTAAGTCACCATGAACCGATCTAAATATGGCTGAAAGATCTGGTTCATAAGGGTGCAAAACGTGGCTGGGGCATTTGTGAGGCCGAACGGCATAACCAACCATTCAAACGACCCATACCGCGTAATGCACGCTGTTTTTGGCTCATCTCCCTCTGCGATCCGGACTTGATAATATCCATTTTGCAAGTCCATCTTTGTGTACACCTTTGCTCCTCCAAGCCGATCAAATAGATCCGCGATCAAAGGGATAGGATAGCGGTTTTTGATCGTTACCTTATTAAGTGCCCGGTAGTCCACACACATTCGCAATGACCCATCATGCTTCTTTTGGAACAAAACCGGTGCGCCATAAGGTGCTTTGGATGGCCTTAGTTTCCCCGTGGATAAGAGTTCATCGAGTTGTTTCCGTAACTCCTCAAGCTCGGATGGAGCCATTCGGTAAGGCGCCATTGCTGGCGGTTTGGCTCCCAACTCCAACTCAATCCGATGATCCACCTCTCTCCTTGGTGGTAACTTTTCTGGCAACTTTGCGGGCATCACATCCTTGTTCTCCTCAAGGACTGTTTCAATAGCCGGTGGAATTAGCTCAGCTCTCCCAAACTCGTCTTCCACCTTCATCACGACCAAAAACGTCGGTTCACCCTTCTTCACCCCTTTAGTGAACTGCATTGCCGAGAGTTGCCTTATCCCCTCGGACTTCTCCTCTATGATTGGAATCATGCACTGCGATCCTTTCTCGAGGATGCACACTGAACTTAGTGCGGGCAGAGGGATTGCCATGACTTACCTCATGAAATCCATACCCAACACCACTTTGAAATCGTCCATGGGTATGACCGAGAAGTTTACTGGTCCGCTCCAACTGCCCAGCCGCATCTCAATCCCTCGAGCTACCCCATTGACGGGTTGTGCCTTTGCGTTCACAGTTTTCATCCAACCTTCTTTCTTGGTCCACTTTATCCCAAGTCTCACGGCTTCATCTTCAGCCATGAAGTTATGAGTGGCCCCCGTGTCCACCATAACCCGGGTTGACTTTTCGTTAACACGGGTCTCCACGTACATGAGCCCCTTGCTCATTGGTTTAGACGATGGACCGGCCTTAAGAGCGTTAAGGAGTTGTAACGACCCCATCTTGCCTGGCTCCACCTCTTGGGTCTCACCTTCGTGATTCTCCATTATCGCGGACAATGACCCCATCTTCGGACATTCCCTCATTGGGTGTGGCCCCTTGCACACAAAGCACCCACCTTTTGGGACAAACGTCTTCTTCTTTGCCTCAAACTCCTCTCATCCTGATCCCTTCTCATAACGCCTTGAGTTGGATGGACGGCCACTATCTCGTCTTTCTCCCCCACCTTTGGTCACGATCTTCTCCTTTCTCTTGAAGAACTCGGAGGGACCTTGGGTACGAAAGTCAGTCAATGACTCAGCCACCGCAATAGCTTCATCGACGGACTGAACTCCCCTTCGCTGCAGCTCTTGCTTTGCCCAGTTTTGCAGCCCGTCGGTGAAGTAGAAGACGAGATCCTCATCGGACATGTTAGGAATTTGCAGCATAAGAGTGGTAAACTCTTTAACATAGTCGCAAATTGTACCTTTTTGTCGAAGTTCCCTTAACTTCTTGCGGGCTTCATACACAACATTCTCTGGGTAGAACTGCCGTTCAAGTTCCTTCTTGAACTCCTCCCAAGTCTCGATCCGGCAAGTTCCCCGCTCGATGTCTGCATGTTTTCTCCGCCACCACAGCATCGCCGTGTCCGTCAAGTATGATGTCGCAGCTTTAATCTTCGCAGTCTCATCCCCAAGATTGAGATTGTCGAAGTATTGCTCCATCTGCCAAAGGAAATTCTCAACTTCCTTAGCATCCCTAACCCCATTGAACCGCGACGGTCTCGGAAAATCAACCCGACCGCCTACTGCCGCAGCAACGGTTCCTCCATTTGCTCTTGCCCGTTTGCATAGCGCCATATCCTCCTCCACCGCGACAAATCTTGCCTTCATCCCCTCGATGTTGTCTTGCAAGGCCCGGATGGATTCGGTCACTAGTTCCTCCAATCGAACGAACCGAGTGTCTAGATCGGCGCCGTTCCGCTTGACTTCCTCCAGCCCATCGAACACATGATTCTCCAGTTCGGAGACGGTGTGCTCGATTATTTCAAGCTTATCTGTCATTTCGCCCACGGCCACCCCCAAAGCATCACGGGAAATGCTCTTTTCCCGTTTGCTTCTCGCTTGGCCGGACGTGGTTTCTCTTCCACGTTCGTCATGGGCGTCGGACGAAGCGCTCACATCTTTGCTTCCCTTAGCCATTCTCTCGGATAGATTTCTCTCTAGCCCCGGTCGAACTTCGCTCTGATACCACTTGTCACAGACTGATTCCTCCCAAATCGATACGTGCGGCCTTAGCACCTTTCCGCCCCTCGCGGTTGCTAAGTCAGCCTTACTCAAACTCGGACTTTGACCCTTAGAGAGATAAACCCACGAATTCTAGAGAGAGAAATGTTTAGAGAAGTGTTTTTGTTTTATAAATTGTTGGATGATTTACAAATGAGGATCTCACCCCCTTTTATACAAGTACACCTCCAAAACGGACGGTGGAGATTAACTCAATCTAACGGTGGAGATTAACTCTCACCAACTCTCACCACTAACTCCATCAACCCATTTCCACCAACTCCACCAACCCATTTCCACCAACTCTACCAACCCATTTCCACCCAACTCTACCAACCTTAGAATTATGGGCTTACATCATTTGGGCTAAAGAAAATGGGCCGTGACATCAAAATGGGCCGTGACAGGATACTTGCATGATTTATCTAATTAATCTTTTATTTTTTCGTCAGTAATTTTCAAATTCGGCTGGTTAATTTAAGTATCAAATTCTTGGAAAAAAGTAAATTAAATGATATATCAATTTCTTGGCTGTTTCTTTTTATTATGAAAAACAAAGTGTTATGATGAAACTTTTTAACTAGGAATCTCCTTTTGGTTGTTCCATCATATATATATGTCGGCTATTGGGTGCTTTGAAATACGTATTCGAGTATACAATTAAAATATTTGTTTTCTTACAATTAAAATATTTTAGAAGATAGATGAATTTTTTTTTTTTTTTTTTTGTCTTCGATGGATGGTTTTACTACGATCATATATACTCTCGCGAATAAAACTGAGTTTCAATTATATTTTTTTTTAAACTGGGTTTTTTCAGTATCCATCAACTACTTAATTCAAATTCAAGATTCAAGGTTTGATTTTTTATTTTAGTTTTGCATCAACATCTGTGTTTCTTGTATTTATTTAGTAATTTTAAACAGAAACAAAAATCACGGACGGGTAACAAAAATAGATTTCACAAATGATTATTAGTAAAACTACTTTTTCTCTACACCACATGCATGATGCATCGACTTGCTTCGGTGACTTATCTGTGCCAATAGTAATATTTTCTTTTTGTAAAGTCTTTTCCTTTTTTAGAGTTTGTTTGTAGTTATAAATAACGACAAAACAATTCACTATTTACTTGAGAAGTTAAAACTTGTTACTATTGACAGAAATATATATGTTAATCCATATATAATGTACACTCTTGTCAAATAAATGCCATTGATTTTATATGAATCTTTTTAGCTCCATTAGTACTTACAGCAGATTTTTTATTTTCTTATAGATACGTACATGCATATGTATGAATTGTTTTTTTTGGGGTTCAATGTATGAAGTTGTTCTTGTTTCAAGAACATGTGAAAACCGCAAGGTATGATCAAAATCTGTAAGATCAATCAAAACTTTCAGCAAAACGTAAATTATAGTGATCACCACTTGTACGACTTTGAATCAGACATGTATACCACTTGTACATTGACTTTATCAGACATATATATATACACATTACAAAGTGGTGTATTTGACACTATGAAGTTGACAAATACTTTTTATCAAACAAAAAAAAAGTTGTCAAATACTAAAAGCTAAGTTTGGTGAAGTTCTAATAAGTAATTACACTATACATTCGTGTTCCTGACTATGTGTCGGTCCACATATATTAGGTACAATGGAACAACGAAGCTGCTTGGTCGTAAAAAAGGGTTGGTTTTTGAGAAGTCAAATTACAACTCCTTAGGAAAACTATTTATAATTACAAAATTTTCTACTTTTGGAGAGACCGGTCATCATAAATCAATTCTCGTTAGATTTCATTTTTCCTGTCTAACTAGTTACTAGTCTTGGCCTAAATTGTCCTCTCCACCCCCCAAAAAAAAGTATATCGTAAGTAGGGCTGGGCAAATTATCCGTTAGATTCGCTCCGATTCGGTATTCGCTCCGATTCGATCCGAAAAATTCGGATATCCGTTATGAATCAAAGCGGAGCAAATAGTAAAATCTAGTATCCGTCTAAAGCGGAGCAAATCACAAATACTAATTTTAAAAATCCGAATATCCGCTCCGATCCGTATATTACTTATATATACATATAATATGATAGGTTTATAACGTATATTTGCATTTTTAGACTTTTTAAATACATTTGGCGAAATATTTATAGTAAGAATAGGTAGATAGATACTAGTTTTTAATTGAAAATAGATTTTTTTTCTTAAATAAAAAACACATGTTTCATTTTTCACCATCTTAATCTTCCACTTTTCATTTTTATTTAATTATATCAGATAAAATTATGTAATTTAATATATTTATTTACTAGTTAGTTTAAATATTATATTAAAAAAACAATTTTTTTTTAAAAATATGGTGTTTTGATTATTTTTTTGGGTCTAAAACGGATATCCGTGAATATCCGAATATCCGCAAATATCCGAAAAAAATCCGGATATCCGCAATTTCGGATATCCGAAATTTTTCGGAGCAAAGCAAATCGGAAAACTAGATATCCGACAAAAACAAATCGGATCACAAATACTGTATTTTTTCCGGATATCCGCTCCGTGCCCAGCCCTAATCGTAAGTGGTTCTCTTTGTGTTTTTGTTAAAATGGGTTTGTCTTCTTGATCGGTGATATATGAAATCATTTTTCACCTTGTAAATACATTGATTTTGTTAACCCCCATCTTTCTAAATACTTGAAACTGCAAAAATCACATGAGTAATTAAATGTCCGAAAATTTGTTTATGGTCCGTCTCATTAGTAGCTCTAAGAAAATTAAATCACATGTATATTCATATCGAAATGTATCCAACATATATAAGTTAAAAAATGTGATGTGAATGAATGCTATGACTATCAACTTGAGGAACATTAGACAAGTAATTTGTACACGAACATTAGGTATATACGTAGACTCGTATGATATCATATACGATATACGTAAAATGTATGTATATAAACATACCTTAAATGAGTCAAAAGAAGCAATTGACGTCAGAATACAAAAGGTAGCAATCATGTTCACCGTATTTTCAATTGTGTGATTAAGAATAATTATATTCTTAATTATAGTCACACACATGCGTGACCGACCTCGATCAAAACTCGTAATCTAAGTAACAAATAACTATTAATCATAACAATAAAAATAATAATCATGGATTAGAGACTAGTATTTATTTACCAAGGTTTAAAAAGAATATACTAATTACTATTTATTTTATAATGTTCAAAATTTCGTTAGGTATTATTCTAGACGGGTTTAATGCCTAATCAATTAACCGATGAGATTTGTATGTCATATTATTGTTTTATATATGTTTAGTTAATGTAAAACTAAAAATATAATTAAAAGAAATATTACCTACCATTTGTTTTGTTATTATTATATGGATCTAAAATAGAGATTTTCTGGTAAAATGTTCGGCTAAAGTCCATTAAAATTGAAATATTAAGATAACAGAGAAACTATAATATAAGGAAAAGGTGCCAAATTGCTGCAAAGTTCAACCACGTATCTACATGCAAATTGCAAAGTCAAACCGTCGCTTGTTCGAAACATTTGTATAAAATGTTTTTATACTCTAAACTTTCAATAACTCATTCTCTACTCAAATCTTTCTTTCTTTGGATTCTTAGACTCTTTTTACTTCTATTTTGCATTATTCAAGGAAAATCTGTACTATAATATAATATATCTTGTGGATCGATTGTTCAAGAAGAAAAGGCTTGATTCTCACAATACGATCGATCATGTACACCAAGGTAATATACTTTATGTATTTCCTTCTCGATTAGGCGGCATAAATCTTAAAATTCTCATATAATAATATAAATAGAGTACATTAATCTTGATTTTGTTTCCACACCGAGTACTTCATATTTGGTTGAGCTTTTGAACAATTTTAAGTTTATAGGGGATACTAAACTTTTTCTACTCTACTTCTTCATATTGAGAAAAGTGAAATATTGAATTTTGTCTTTCATTTATTCTTCAAGTAGAAATGCTATTGAAGTGAATATGGATAACTGTTTATATTATTTTTTTTCAATCGAATAATTGTTTATGTATACACACAATATCGTATATGTAAAAAAAATAAAAATAAAACATAGCATATGGAAGTGTTAAATGCATATCTAATAGAATGCGTTTTATCAAATAGAAAAAAAAAAGTGTTAAATGCATATCCCATTTTATACGCCAATTAACCCGTCTTTTCCCGTTGAGTGTTGTCCTAATTATCCCCTTTTTTAATCATATTTTTCTTAATAAAACAATTTAATAAGTTACAAAATCTAACGGTATCGCGTAACTTTTTTTATACATTCAACCAATAAAACTGTGTGTATATATATAAACAGATTTTTTTTTTTATTAACACTTTACTTTATTCTTAATGAAGTTTACCCCATGTGATATCCTCCTTATGTAATGCTTCTTCACCCACAAATCTCACTTTATATCATAGATATATATATGTTTATGTCATGTTCATCTATATAATACCTTGCTATAAACAGTTTACAGACTAAAAAAAAACACCAACCTTTCACATTCTTATTTCTCTTTCGTTTTCTTCAAATTACTTATAAGGTTTTGGCTTCTGAGAAAATGGGATTTATCCGGCCACCGGCGGTTAGAAGTGGAGATTATATAGAGAGCATCTTCGGAGAATATTCCGCCGGAAAACCAAAACCTAGCCGGAAACTCAACTCCGCCAAGTTCGTGACGGCGCTGACGTGTCTTCAATTCGCATTCGCCGTCTACGCCACCGGACTTCTCTACTACATGAGCCCTTCCATTGACTTACGGGCCAAGCCAGACTTCACTTGGGCCACCAAATGGGCCCATAACATGCGTAGTTACATCGTTACCCCTCACGTCGTAAGCCATTACCAAGACTCTGCCTCGTTCTTGAAATCGTCGGAGGATAATTTTCCGGCGGTGGTTTCTCCGGCGGAGGTTTGCGAGTACGAGAAAATCGATTTCTCTCAGAAGAAATCAAACGACGAGCAAATGATAAAGATGAAGAGAGAGTTATACGACGACGTTTTGGGGTTTCAGAGGAAGAACCTCGGGTCAGAGAGTTTAGAAGAGTTGATGAAGATGAAGTCTAAATGGGCTTTAAATGGGCCTAAAAAGCCCAAAGTAACAGTGATACTAAACCATTTCAAGAGGAAAACACTTTGTGCTCAGCTTGATTCTCTTCTCCACCAAACGCTACCGTTTCACCATGTCTGGGTTTTGGCTTTCGGTAGCCCTAACGAAGCTTCTCTCCGGCGAATCGCCGGAAGTTACAACGATTCTCGAATCAGCTTCATCAGCTCGAACTACGACTTCAAATACTATGGAAGATTTCAGATCGCGCTTCAGACGGAAGCGGATCTGGTTTACATACTCGACGATGATATGATTCCTGGGAAAAAGATGCTTCAGATGCTCTCGCATGTCGCAGGGACGGAGAAGTATGAAAACTCGGTTTTGGGAAGTATCGGACGTATTCTTCCTTTCCGGCAAAAGGATTTCACGTTTCCGAGCTATAGGAAGTTTAGATCCAAGGAAGCGGGGCTCTACTTGCCTGATCCGGCTTACGACATCACTTTAGATCGGATCCTTCAGGTTGATTTCTTATCAAGCTCGTGGTTTTTATCGGCGGAGCTCGTGAAAGCTTTATTCATCGAAAAACCATTCACATTCGCCACCGGCGAAGATCTTCACTTGAGGTTAGTTTATCCTTTTTTCCTCGAAATTTTGAGTGCTCAATAAGGCAATGTTGGAATTGCTTGAACAGAAAAATCAAATTTTTGGTTTTTTGGAAAATCGTGTTTATATTATAATATTCTAAAAAGTTGGGTAGTCTCTCACATTGATATACATAATCATTGGAGTAACGTTCGCAAGATGATGATCTTCATGGGAGTAATAGAAATCACGTTTTTAGACCCTTTTTTGAGGAAAATCTAAAATCTCGACTGTGTTTTGTTTCGTGATATAAAAATTTGTAGGTTTGATTTTCTGATGAAAGTATAAGAAAAAAGGAAACTTTGTTCTGAAGTAATGATTGGGTTTTGGTTTATTTTTGCGTTTTTGCAGCTATCAGCTTCAGAAGTATAGAAACGCTGGTTCTTTTGTTCTTCCGGTGGATCCTAACGACAAGGAGACATGGGGAGATAGTGAACACAGGCTAGCTTATGTGTCCGAGACCACAGTGATTTTCAAAAATATTGTCGAAGTGAGAGATAACCAATGGTGGAAAGCGCTTTCAACGGGTTACATTACTCAATGGGCTGCAATGTATCCTCAGAAGATCGACGCTCTGTTTTACGCGCATTCGATCGATGAAGTTAAAGCGCTTGGTCCTTTGCTTGAAAAGTTCAGAACTACTGTTGGTAAAAAGGCTTATATCGCGGTATCAGGTGGGAAATTCTGTCCCTGCGAGGATGCGGCATCGGCTTTGAATTGGCCTAAGGTAGTTTGCAAGGAGAGGAGATTCAAGATTTTTGATTTGGAAGTTGGAGCTATCTTGGGTGTGTCGAACTCAGAGGTACCTGTATTGCAAGCTGTGTATTCAAGCATGAAAGGGCTTATTAAGATCCATAACCCGAGCGTGGTGATTACGGTAGATGATGGTGATCCTAATGTCAAGAAAGCTTTGAAAATGGCTACCGAGACAAACCCAAATGGCACCGCACTTGTTCTTCTCCCGAGAGCTTCTATATCCAAGGTTTTGTGGATGGCTGATCTGAGATCAACAGCATTGCCAAGTAAGAATCATTACCTTTTGTCTTCTTTTTTTCTTTCATTTGGATTTTGCAATTTCGCTTACCCGAATTGACAAAAACGTTTGATTGCAGACTGGAATAAGATGAGAGTCTCAGTGAACATCATCACCCAAAACCGAGCTCAATCTTTATTAAGATTGCTTAGGTCTTTGAGCAATGCATACTATCTAGGCGACGAAATACTTCTCAGCTTCAACATGGATAGCAAAGTGGATGAAGAGACAATAAAGGTTGTTACCACATTCGATTGGCCTCACGGACCAAAAACCTTGAGAAGAAGAATCATCCAAGGAGGCTTAATCCGAGCTGTGAGCGAGAGTTGGTATCCAGCTTCTGATGATGACTTTGGTCTCTTGCTTGAAGATGACATCGAAGTCTCTCCTTATTACTACCTCTGGATCAAATACGCTCTACTCGCTTACCACTACGACCCTCAAATCTCTTTTCCGGAACTCTCTTCAATCTCTCTTTACACACCAAAAATAGTCGAAGTTGTTAAAGAGAGACCCAAATGGAACCCAGCAGATTTCTTCAAACAAATCCATCCACACACACCTTACCTTCACCAGTTACCTTGCAGTTGGGGAGCCGTTTTCTTCCCAAAGCAATGGAGAGAGTTCTATGTCTACATGAACATGAGATTCACGGAGAACGCGAAAGCTAATCCTGTTCAGATTCCGAAATCGAGAACCAACGGTTGGCAAGCTTCTTGGAAGAAATTCTTGATCGACATGATGTACCTTAGAGGATACGTTAGTCTCTATCCAAATTTCCCTAACCAATCAAGCTTCTCAACCAACCACATGGAACCAGGAGCTCACATTGCAGCCAAAGATAATGTGGTTAAACACAACAAAACCGATTTCGAAGTTCCTTTGCTGATGGATGATTTCAGAAACTTCTTACCGAACCAGAAACTCCCTCCCGCTTCGAAGCTTCCATCACTCAACCTTTTTAACATTCCGGTTTCTCTTAAAGGTCTTAAAGCTGCAGGAGCTAAGCTTGGTCAAGATGTTCTTCGTTGCAACAATGTCTCTGAGATAGTTGCCGTCGATCACCAGACCGGTTTACCGGCTAGATGCATGAAATTCTGAAGATCTTTCCATCTAAAGGCCGGTCAAAAATTGTATTCGGCTGTGAATTTTTCTTTCTTACACATCTGTGGATTCTTGCTGATTCTTTGTTTTTTTTCTTAATTTTGATAATAGTTATATCACTTAATGCTAAAAGGGGTTGAATTATAACAAGGGATGTCAAATTGTCAAAGGCAAATGATAAAATGTTGTAACCTTTGTTTAACTCCATTTTCTTTTACAGCTTTGAACTTGAAGGCATGACAAGAAACATGAAAACTCTTTCCATAGAATATGATTCTGTTGATGAAGAAGAATAGGCGGAAATTAGAAAACAAATCATTTGAAAGCATACGAATTTTTTATTATATAATTTGAGGAAAATAGTTTTATAATCCGGAAATAAGTGTAGCCGTCAAGTAACCAACTCATCGGATTTTTTTAATGGATCTAAAACATAACACCGCCAATTAAAAGTGAAAAAGCTTATGTAAAAATTGAATATAAGGAAAACGAGTTTACGCGTCGTCTCCGAATCTCTTACCACTAGGTTGAAATTGCATTGTATAGCACAATATTTTGGAATAAAATGTTGAAATTTAGCATAGCAGAGAATTTAACATCATGTGCAATAGAAGAAATCTTTGGAAGACGTCTTATCTTCCTCGTTATTTGGTGACATGATCAAGCCAAAATATTTTTTACCTATGTGAATAAAAAAAAAAAAAAAAAAAAAAATTTGAGGAATAATTTATCATAATGATTAAAAATCAGAACAAAAGAAACCTAAACAACAACCAAAAAATTGAGTTGTCTAACGTAATTTTAATTAGTCTTTTTTCCTTCTAGCAAATCGAGAATCACACAAAAGACCAGTTTACAAAGGAGAAAGCAAGACAATGCAAATTGTTGTTGTTGTCATTGTTATCTTCAGATGCAGCAAACACTTTCCAAGCAACAGCTTGTTCATAAGTCACATGTCTTCCCATTGTCGACAAACAGATTCCTGAAGGCAAGCACGCAAATCCCTGTAGAAGACAGACAAATTCTCAGACACTGAATCGAAACATTCTCTGCAGATTGGTTTTTTTAAAAGATTTTGTTTTGTTTTTTTTACCTGTTGCATTAGCTTGGCGAAGTCGGAGCAGAGAGCCTTTCGACCAGACTCGTCGAAGATCTTTTCGAGTGTGATGTCTTGTAAGGCTACAAGTGTTGTCTCTAGCATGTCTAGACCCGCCTGGTTCGCAAACATGAACACTGGTTGTGGCTGCAACATAATAACCAGACCACATTATACCGAGGACGGTTTACATGTATAATATCCCGGTGTTCAATTCAGAACCATTCCAACACCTAACTGAAAGAACAAATCTGATAACCGAACCAAATCCTAAAACAGCAGAACTGGTTTTGTTAGGTTTAGCACACAAACCTTCAAAGAGCAGCACAAGATGGCATCTTGGTGATCCCATAGAAGTTTCAATATTGAGTCGTTGTTTCCAAGCGAGTCAACCGTCAGCAACTCCGAACCCAAGTGGTGGCTGGAAAAACAAAGATATACATAAGACATCATCGATAAGGTCGAGGTTTATAAGAAAGACTCGAGTGAACATTAAAACCCACGTGTAACTTTGGGAGATCCATTGAGCAAGAGTAACAGCTTCAGGAGATTCCGCGGATAACTTTGAGCCCAGACTTGGGCTTACCCCAGACGGTGAGATTGCCATTGCCACTCGTTGTACCGATGAAATAACGCTCCGCACGTATTGGCAAGCCATACCGGCAACATTTTCTTGCAAGTTGTTCTCAAAAGGGAACTGAAACGCGATAGTGAGGATACACCTCGAGCTTGAGCCAGGAGAAGAGTTTCGAGAAGCATTCTCTGGTGATGGACCGACTTCAAGGCTAGAAGTTAAGTCTAATGTACGGTGGTTAGCAGTTAACAAGTCCTGCGAATCTCCCTGTATGAGTAAAATAATGTGAGCATTTGAGACTAACCATCTCTAAGTAAGAAAAGAACCAGTGATGGAGCAAAGACAAGTACCGTTTTAGTATCAACGGGGATGACTCGGAATCCAGATGGAACAAGTGGAGCATCATCCGGGAACATCTCATTAATCGGTGCAAATATTAGTTCCGAACAAGCTCCAACAGCATTCTCGTCAATCCCAGTACAGATCTGCCATACATCATCAAGTTAATTTAACTATAAAACGGGAGAAATTTTCAAGATCCATCGGGTCAGAAATGATATACCTGAAGAAGATGGACATCCCGGGACATAAATGCATCTTCTTGTGCAAGAGAATGACCTTCTAATCTAACAACTTCAAGCATCTGGAAGCATAAGAACACCAAATACATTAGGAGAGAGAACACAAAATGATGTTTTGTCATTGGATAAGACTAGAAAGCCTTACTTCTTCGTGTTCGATCGTATGCCCTAGTGGCATTATGATTTGGCTCCCGGTGAACCTCGTAGGCCTCATTCCCGGATAAGCAAAGGTACCCGCTTTAAGTGTAGCGGCAGAATATGCATCAACATTGAAATCAGCCCACTCGGATCGATGCTCTCTAAGAAACCGGATCAAAACCGCAGGAGGAACATTCTACGGAAGACAACAAAGAACAGAAATTTCAGCCATAAAAAGGGTCAAAAGGACAAACTACCAAAACTGGGCAGAAGAACTTACTTGGAGAAGCATTGAAGCCTTGGCACAAAGCACGCCTCCAAGGAACGAAATAGAATTAGATATATTATTCAAATGCTTCGTAGAATTAATAGCAACAATAATGTCTTCCGCGCCATCACAATGCATTGTAGACCACCCGTCGTCACCAAACCCATTAACCACATCATTAAATCCCCTATAAGAAAACCAAGAACAGTATAATAAATCAAAAAGCAAACAGAGAAAAGAACGATTAGATTTTAGCTCATGATCAAATTACCTGCTTAACCTTTGGCTAAAGGTTCTTAGAACAGCGGGCTGCCTTCCTAATCCATACACTAATTCACCATTAGACTCTTGCGCTAATTGCCTGATATACCGCAATGCCTAAAACATGAACCCAACCCCAACCATTAGAAATGCATACGCTACAATCATATCTCAAAGATTATTCAATATATACACTCACGGAAATGGTCATTTTTTGTGCAACGACTTTTGACGACTCATAAAGGGGTCGAAGCACATCCGGAACACTCCAAGCCTACAAAGCAAGAAGGGAGATTTGAAATCAATTCTTTTAGGAATTTAAGGAAGCAACCACAAAATGTCCTCTGCGAAGATCCTATCACCTCGAGATTAAGGTGATCGACAATGTGAATAATTGAACCGCCACCATCACAAGGCCTTATTAAATACCCACTAGAAAGCATTTCTGCTCTCACAAACTGAGAAGCTGAAGCAGCATTAGGACCAGCTCCAGAACCAGAAAGTGATCTCTCACAGACCTTTAAAAGACGCATGGAAAACATCAGAAACGTATATCGTTATACATAAACACTAGACATGCATTATGAGAGTTGCATACCACAAAACTGCCATTGTCAAGGCTTGTTGTGTATCTCAAGGTCCAGAAATCGCGGGCAGGAGCCAAAGTAGTTGGTGCATATGTCTGAGCAAAAGTCATTTCTCGACTTATTTATTCATGTCCAATTGTTAGGTATAGCAAACTAAACAAAAAGAGAAAAAGATTCACCTGCATATACACGAGCTCAATTGTGCCGCCATTACCAGCCGGGAACATAGTGAATACTTCAAGGCTCCTACAGTCACGGAACCAAGATGGTCGATCTTTGAGAATCTCTGCAATCTGAAAGAACATAATAAACCCGAAAATGGTTATAAATAAAACATTTTGACTCAAGGTAACAAATCCTGAGTCTGTATAGCATTGAAAAGAGTGGTGCTTTCTTACCTTCATAGGTTCTAAACTAACAAGACCACAGGCTCGAGCTGCCACTCCACTGCATCTTTGCGAAATAGCAAAGATGCCAACCGAATCCGGACCAGGCTAAAGCACACAACATCAGATTCACATTTCAATATTACAGATATAGCCAACAGGAAAAACACATGAGTAATGTAATGATAAGAGACGCGTATAACCTTCATCCCAGGCATCTGAACCCAATCAACAGCAGTTCCTGTAGCCTTGGATAGGAACTCTGCCAAGGTCTCCTCTGCGATCGAGAGCAATCTAAGAACAAAGCCGAGTAATTAGGCAAAGAGAAAAGATTAGAAAAGTCACTAGAACACCAAAATGAAACTTTACCCAGCAGGACTATTCGCATCTCTAAGCGAATGCTGAGGAGTTGTAACCGCAGAGTCGCAGCTTGCATCGGTCACCTGAAATTACAACATCACGTCTTCTATAACTCAGCTAACTATTGAAATGATAGGAGTAACAATCAATTCCTTGAGAACACGTCTTAAACAAAAGAAATTTAAGTTACATACAACAGTTGTTAGCTGCTGCTTCATATATCCATTTTCGCAGACAAGCTGAGAAACTTGCTTCTGCAGTCTATCATTCTCCTCCATCAACAGTTTATTCATAGCAGAAAGTTTCCGGTTTACGCTCTGTAGCCTCGACGCCTCTTTCCTCTGCTTATCTCGACACCTAAACCGCACAAAAAACCAATCAGCAAAACTGATATCAGACAATAACCATAGTCAAGAGAATCGTGATAGAGCTAATGGTCATTCACATCAAAACTACCAGACAGATTCAGAGGAACCCTTTTGAAAAAACAAAAAAAAAACAGGAGATTGTGTCGGAGAATCACTAACCAAATCTTGTAAGAGCAAACAGAAATAGATAGACAAAAACAAGAAATACTCCACAAGTGTTTCTTCATTTCCTTTGAATAATATAACACAGATTCTAAAATCCATACAATAAAATCCCAAATCCCTAAATTCTAAATTACAGATTTTTTTTTTGGCTTCCTTCTTCTTCTAAGAAAGTGATTAAAAAGAAACTATACCTCCGGTTCTGAAACCAGACTTTGATCTGCTTAGGCTCGATATTAGCCAAAATAGAACATTCACGGATCAATTGTTGTCGCCGGAGCGAGCTAGGTTTAGGACACTCGGCGTAGACACGCTCCAGAGCTTCAACTTGCTCCGCCGTGTACCTAACGTACTTACCGCTACTGTCTAAATGTCTATTCATGCTATCACTGCTTCTCTCTCGGTGATTAGCCACCGCCATCTCCATGTTTTTTTATTTCTCGACCACAAAACTCCAAAAGTCTCAAACTTGTTCTTCTTCTTCTTTACTTCTTTAATCTTTTCTTCGGAAAGTCCGTCTGTTTCTTAAGAGAGACGTAAATTGTAATTCTTTTTTTTTTTTTTTCAGACAAAGAAGATTCTATGGTCGTGGCTTGTAGCGAAAGACCAACGACATGTGTAAACGAGAATTTGGAAAAGAAAGAAAAAAAAGCGAAGAAGAGAAAAATTAAAAAGTTGAGAAAAGAAGAGAATTATATAGATTCAGAGAAGATCTGAGAATTTTAGAGATTCTTCTTCCAAGAAACAAAAAAAAAAAAACAATTACAGAGTCTGGGGAAAATAGAAAAACCCAAACTTTCCCGAGAAAGTGACGTGAAATTCTCTTAAAGAAGAGAGACACCAACCGGTGGAAGCATTATCAGAACTCAGAACACAGAAAACTTCGAAACAAAGATGATGAAGAAGAAGGAGAAGAAACCCAGAACATAACTTGGTACAACAATTGAAGCTGAAAAGTTTTTTTTCAAGACTGAAGAACACTAAAGGAAAGAAATTTTGAAAAAACTAACAGTGGTTATGTGAGAAAGTGAAGAAGAAGAAGGAGAGAGAGAGAGAGAGACTAAGTGATGTGTGTCCGGTCTGAGCTTTTAGAAGAGAGGCAGAGAGAGGAATAAAAGAGAGAGAGAGAAAATGTGAAACAGAGGATTTGCACGCAAACCGACAAGCTGTGCATAAGCGAAAAAGAAAAGTGGTGCGTTTTTTTTTTTTTACTTTTTTAATTAATTAATTTATTTAATACGGCGATTATTTACGAACTTGTCCTTGCTGTTTTTGTGAAATGACAATATAGGGATCCATTTACTTACCTTTTACTCTTCTCATAAATTTTTATAATCGATTTTTATTTTAGAATAACTTTGTTTATAATAATAACAACAACAAAATGGAAAAAAAAATTAAAAATTTAAAGATCCGAATGATGAAAATGAATTGGATAATACGAATCAAGTGAACGGTTTAATCGATACATGTGTAGTTATTGTGAGACAAATTGGATAAGCGGAACAAGTAATGCAGAATGAGCCAAACAAATATTAAATGAAGATAATAAATAAGTGTAAAATAGTTTTCAAATTTTTAACTTTATTTTTTTAATATTTTAAATGTTCAAAATAAATTTACTTTTTTATAGAATAGTATTAATCATAAAATAAATTTGTATCGAACTTTTTTTTTAAATAACAAAAAAAATATGATTCGCAATTTGTGTCGTGTTTGAAGCTCCATATTTCGGGGGTTAATGTACTGTTTAAGTAGCATTCACAAAAATATACCAAAACAAAATAGAACCGCACTGTACTTAAACCTCAATGTATTGTTCTGCACCGCATCACAAACCGAACAAAATTCGTGAATAGTGACAAACCACGGATTGTGCTGAACAACCGCACCATACCACACTTTTCATAGCACCATTTATAACATGTATCAAATGTATTATACAAGTTTGAATTCGGATAGTGATACAATAACAACAATAGTGCAAACTATTTGATTATAATTCAAAGTCTAATTAAAAAACAAATGATATATACATATATATACCAAATTCTACACATCATACCGGTCACACCTTTTATTTTCATTTAGAACATAAATTTTGAAGTTATCCACGGCTTTTATTTTCATTTAGAACAAACATTACCCTCATTTCTGAAAGTTTTATCAAAAACAAAGATAAAAACGTAAACTGAGACTTGGTAATAAGATATGGTCTACTGCTATGCTCTTGAATCTGTGCTTGTAAGTTGTATTAAGATTTTTGTTCAAGTTTCTACCTTATTATCAAGAGGTACGCGATACTTCAATGTAGTCAAGGAAATGTCAAGTTAATATTATTTTATTTTTTTGCAAAATTATAGAATTTGAATTCGACATTATTGGACGCCAGGGGAAAAATAAAAAGCCTATGATCGCTCTCTGTCTCTGACATAATCATTTTAACACATCAAGCAATCAAAGTATGTCTTGTTACAAAACACATTCTCTCACTATCCCTTTGTGGTAGTGTTTTATTTGTTAGCATGTCTTATCTTCATTTATTATACGAACCAAATTTGTACTCCTATTTTCAATTATATAGATCAATTGTTTAGTTATATAATGTACCATTAAAAAAACATTCACCGCAAACATTAATATGAAATAGTTATTTCCAAATTAGAATCATGGTCTTAAATAGTAGGACCTTGAGTCAAAAGGAAAAAATAAATAAAGAATAGGACCTTTCTGTACATAAGTAAGATCTGAATGGTAAATTTATTTGCCAAGTGAAAAAATCAATTTTTCACTTCAATGATAACAGTAGGTAGGTGTGATATGTATTATTATGATTGATGAAAAAAATAGTGAGAAACAAATTATATAGTAGTTAGAATGATGAAAACAATGTTTTGAATAAAATTAACTTTGAAATTAATTTGATTTTGGATTCGATCCATAATATAATACGGACAAATTTTTTGATGATACATAATAACAGTACAAATAATTATATAATTAAAAATAATATAAATAATGATAAAATATAACAGTACGATAAAAAATAATTATACCATATGAGACACTCTATATATAAACTTTATAGGAGCTAAACGCCTAAACACTAATGCTAATTTAATTATGTTCGTTGCGATGGGAGTGATTTAAAGCCTAAGTTGGCTAGTTTTTAGTAAACTATCATTTACAAACAGATTAAAGCAGGGAATAGCTATTAATTTGTAAAATACAATTTTTAAATTGAAAAAGGAATCGGAAGACAGTGATCAGTCAAACACAGTGATACGACTAAACCTCTTTGACAATTTTTTTACATATCATACTGCCTTTTTCTTTCATCCGTAAGTGTAATTACTTTCTGTCAAAAACTTTTTTACTTACTTTTGGTTCCAAATTTAATACATTTTTTCTTTCTCAATTTACTTTTTTCCTTTTAATTAGTAGGTAAAAATTCATATTTCAATTTCAATAGAATGTTATATGAGTTCGCTACGAGAATAACTAATTTTAAATATTTTACCGATTCCGGCTAATCTTTTCTCCGGTGGAAAGGCATGAAAACTCTGTTTGCTCTGCCGATGGTTTCGTGGTGGTTCCGACTGAGATCTGTCTCAGATATTCATCGATGGGATCTGGGCTGATCTCTTCCTCGTTTTTCTCGCGGTGGCTTGGGTGAAGTCTCGTAGTGGCTAGATCTGATGTTGCGAGGTGGCTATGGATATGAAGATTGGTTGTGGTTCGGCGGTAAGTGGTTCGTTGGTTGAAGTCTTCCCTGATGTCTCCTTTATATGGCAGATCCGCTAAGGGACGGTGAATCTTCCCGTCTAATCGAGTTTTTCCGACGATTGCTTCTCCCAAGATCCCTATTCTTCCTCTTCCGGCGATCTTGCTTTCGGGTACAAGGTAAAACTTCTGCCTTCGCCTCTAAGTCCTTAGCTCTCCATTGCTTTTTTTCGGCTGCTTGTTTTTAATCGTGGTGGCGATTCTCCCCTCTTCTCGGTGTTTGCGGCTCTTGTTGTGGGTTGGGTTTGGTTAGTGCTTCGATTGGAAGGTTCGGTGATGCTTGGATTGTTGGCCCGCTTCTCTGTTCGGTTTCTTTCTCGGCATGGAAGATCTCGGCCCAGCTTGGCGAATATGGTCTTGGTGTTGCGATTCCAATGTCGTCAATCTTCGACATGAACTTTCTTTGGTTCATAGTGGTGCCTTGACTGGCGGTAGCGGCGATATCCCAAATTTTTCCGGTAAATTTCATTGTGAGGATTATGATTTTATCGTGGGCCTTAGGAATAGGTGGGTTTAACACAGTAACTAGTTTTGTATTGGGTCCAAATCATATCCGTTCTGGAATTTGTTGGTGAGGTCCATTTATTTCATTTTAAAAAATCAAAAAACACAAAAAAAATTATATTAATGCAATCAAAAATTTTCCAAAAAAAAAAACATTTCACCGGTTCTTTACTTCAAAAGATGGAAATCGCATAAATTTCCGGTCGTCTAGCATTTAAGCAGCCACATTTTAGAACTTTAGTAATTGTGGTTCATAATGAAAAACAACAAAACACAATTTATGAAAATTGGGGAAAATAAAAGAAATTGAGAGAAAGGAGAAATGGAAAATAATAATGGTTCCTTAATTCCAGACAATCTGCATCTCTTTTATGGCGAGGTCAGGTAGGCCCACTTTCCTTTCAAACTTCAATTATCCGTCACACATCGCCGCACTATTCCTTTTTTTTCCTCGGTTTTATTTTCTTAATTATTCTTTCTTGTACTATTGTGGTCTATTTGTATATAAGGAATGGCCATTGGACATTCGGTTATTTAGTTCGGTTCACTTCAAAAAAATTTGAGTTTCCAAATTTTAAGTTATAGAAAATAAGTACTATTTAGGTACAAAATTTATTTCAGTTCGGTTTGTATTCAATTAAATTTTTTAATTCAATCCGGATTTGATTCCATTTTGAACAAAAACTTATAGAAAATATTGACATAATTAACTAATTTTAATTAATATTATAGTCTTTTAATTTATTTATAACAAACAGCCAATTCGGCTAGAGAGGAAATAAAGATATGGATGCTCTATCGCCTTTCTCAATACTCTAGAAGGAAAATCCAACTCTAAACCCGAAAAATTCGAACCGAACACGAACGAATACCCAAACGTCCAGGGCTAATTCAACATATGTGATGCATCGCATAAACTACTATGGCACGTCAAAATTATCGGTATTACGTTATATTCACCAAAAACACATTACAACTGGTTGCATATCGATCTGTAGCTAAGCGTGATATGATTTAACTACTTTAAAAATTTGGTTTACAAACTCATATTAGGTAACTCTTATATATTCATTCATTTGAAATAGTGAAGGGATTATGACTTTTGATGGGGATGACCTTTGTAGGATCGAAACCCGTAATTATACTTTCACCACTCTTGTTTTGGAAATGAGGTCGAACCTTATCCATCCGGCCAAATTATGTTCTTAAAAACTTTCAATATTTTGCAAAAGAAGGAGGCATGTTGTTTAACTAAGTTAGGAGAGTTACATCGTTTTTGAAATACTAAGCCGCCATGACCTTATTCTCCAGAGACTAAGCCTTAAGGTAAATGAGTCAAGCCAAAGCAAAATTCTATGAAAACAACATAAAATGGCAAAAACTAAAGGAACTTAAGCTCTAAACTTGATACAAAGCACCAAGAAGGACCAACAACCATTCCTAGAGAATAAGTAGATTCTGAAATGCGCCAAAGATACCATGAAACATAAACGACTTAAGCTCAAGGAAATGAACCATGAAATATGTATGGAGATACGCCAATTAGGATCACCAACTATTGCATGCAGACCCAACGAGCCAAACTTTAGCCACCTACAGACAAAAGACTAACACCTCCTCACAAGAGAAGAATTGAAGAACGATACAATTGCATAGTCTTGGGCTCAACCACAAACCCCAAAAGAAGCCTCAAAGAGAACTAGTAGATGCATATGCAATAGTAAACCATTCGATTGACGAACTCGAACAACAGAACCCTAAACCAAAATGAGCTCCAGCCATCTCAAGAGGACATAATCGCACAACCCAGCTAGAAACCCAGAGATTGTAACCCTAAATAGCCAAATCCAATTGAGTAAAACCCATCCAAACCAACAGAAGACCAACAATCGAAAAAGAAGATAATCAAAAACTCACAATCGAGTTTCAACAAACAAATCCGGCAACGACCTCAGTCGATACACATGCAAGCTTGCCCAGAGCCGCAAGGGACACCTAGATATCATCTCGACAACCCAACCAGCAACAAAACTGAGAGTTTCCTCTGTCGACTGAAAAGACCAGAACTGGCGAGAATGAGAGAGTCCATAGACAAACCTCGAATAAACAGAGCCCTAAATAAGACCAGATCTGAGACAATATCTAAACCCACTTAAATAAATCCGACCACCAGAGGTGTCGGGAAAGGACATACGTCGGATAGAGCCTAGGGAGAAAGACAAAGACAAATGTCGCGAAACCAGCAAAGCGGAACCTTCACAACGACGACCAAAGCCGTCACCTCCTCTTCCACAGTCTCAGACCCAACCGAAACCGAAGCCCCACCCTCCTCTGGTATGAAACCTCACTAGCCGAAGACATTCCATCTTTGAAGAAGCTCAATTGGAGCCTAAAAGCACACCGAAACCAAAGGAAATACAACCTAATAACACACAGAGAACAGAGGTTCGGCGTCGGCGCTATAGAAACCGCCGACCGTCGGACCTAAAACGAAATCGAAGAAGGTGCTACTGTAGCGGCGGCAGATTTAGAATAGAGAAAAAACCTATTTTTATTATGCTTCATTTTCTTTTTTCTTACCTCTTTCTTTTTCATGTTTTCGATTTTTCTATTAATCGTATGATTTTTTTTTTTACTCGAGCGTCATAAAAGTTTTTGGAGGAAAATTTTCATTCCTTTTCTCGAATACTATCTTAACTATATTGTTGTTTCACAATAACACAATCTGCATTCCGTGACTGATATTCTATGAGATCATAGAGCTCGATGCTGTTGACCGGCCACCCAAAAACCCGCTGCGAGCACTTTCTCCGTGGAATAATTTTGCAATCGTCGCATCTAAAAGTTGACTTCAGATCACTGAAAGATGTATTGTTTGGTTCGGTCGAACCGCCAATCCGTAAAATAAAATGTAAATGGCGAACAAATTAAATACGGGAGCTGCATTTTAATCCCCCAACCATACCAAACACCAAATTCCCCTGTTAACACGTTGATTTGACAATATGAAATTTTAATTTGCCGAAAGAAATATTTCATTTTAAAATTTATTACTTTTTATCTGCGACAATTTCAGTATAATATTAAAAATGAAAAGTGTTGACGATGTGGTATTTCCATCAGCTTTTCGCATGCGCCAAAAGTAACTCTCACGTGCTGACCACACATTTACACCCATTTATCTCTTTATTTTAATTTTATTAGTTTTTTTTCAACAATTTTATAATAATTTAATTCCTTTACTTTTATATATATATATATTTAATACCAGATTTACTGATATGATCAAATTAGTAATCCACAAAATAATGATAATTTTACCATTTTTAAGTTGTTTTACCAGCTATATAAAATTATAATAATCTATGTTTAACTATTGTACAATTCTTTAAATTTAATGACAAAAATATAAAGTAAACAATTTTACTCACTTCAAACAAAATTTCACTTTTTTAGATCGTTAATCAATTTTATTTGTATAATTTTTTTGGGTTATCACGGTTTCATAGATTTTCGATTTTAAATTAATTAGCAATTTGTAAATTGACTCATATATTTATAATATTTTAATTTTAATTTTAATTTTCTTTCTAATATATTTATATATGAATTCCTAGCAAATATTCAGCTAGACAATAATATATTTCTTTTGTGTAGTACCACACTTAAGAGTCGGATCAATGAAGTGGTAGGTTTCTGATTACCGAAACTAAGACTATTTCCAATGTATTTCTCTATTTTCTATTTTAAAATAGAGTTAAAAATAACTTTTTTTTTCAATGTGTTCCTCTATTTTAGAAGAATGCTATTTATTCTTCTATTTTAATGTAAAAAATAGCATTCCTCTATTTATTTATCTAAATATAGAAAAAAATAGCAATATTCTATTTTAAAATTGAAAATATAGGTGGGTTGGATAAAATTTTACTCTAAACTCTATTTACGGTAAAAAGAGTTTAGAGTAAAAAATAGAGATGGACTTGGGATACTTTAAATAACTAGCTAGCTATGTATATTCATATCAAATAGAAATATAATCGGTTTATTTTATGTATATGTATGCGATTGTTACTGTCATGGTGTTTTAGCTTAATTCATAATTTGAGACACTTGTAGTTTAGCTATGGTTGATAATGATAATTCACAATTTCACATAGTACTTTATATATTGACAATACCCATGTGCTTGATTGTTTCACAAGCGACAAATCAAACTGTTAAAAAATAGTTAATTTAAAACGGTTATATAATCCAACTTCTTCTTTATGACTTGCGGTTGAAATTAGTCTTTTTGGTTACAATGATTACCTTATTTTATTTCATAGTGTCTGGTGATGAAACCATGATTCTATGTTGTATTCTTTCAAATTTTATAAAAGATTATGCGCTATATTGTTCCATATGTTCCAAAATAAATTATTTTACGTCGATACTTGTGTATTTGTGTGTATGTATATATGCATGTGTATTAATATGTGTGCATGTGTAACAAGATGACAAAAATATAAGCATAAAGAAGCTGAAACCTTATGAAACTGTTAAATCCGAATAATTAGAACATGTCCAATTAATTTATAAAGGGATAATTATTTCACTGCTTAGAAACGTAATAGTTATCATCTCACCATTCCAAATTCGATTAATATTCTATTATCTATATGAAAGCAGAGTAGAATATTCATGTACGATTATATCAGCACAAGCATATCCTACGTATATCATTTGGATATAACAATTACAAAGTCGATTTAAATACATCATCACATTCATAGTTAAAATATAACATTTTACAAATAACAATCTATAACAGACATATATAACAAAATCCCAAAAACATTTAAAACACACAATTTAACTCGCAACATAAAAGTTTACGAAATCAATTCAACTTTCAACATATTAAAATATGTAGAAATTTTATATTTAGAATCTACGTAAATTAACCAAAACTATTGGTCTTGGACAAATGATTTTGTCTTATTGAGAATTCGTCATTATTAGTCTAAAGATTCTAAATTATAAAACGAATTTTCTCAAATGTAAAATTATTTCATCGATCCATTTACCTACTTTCGGATGTTTTAAATAGAATTTTTATTTTATTTTATGGATTTCGAAAATTAGTATGGATTTTGGTGTAGAATGATCATAATTATTGAAATATATATATATATATATATATATATATATTGAATCTACCTAAATTTGCATATTATAAATTTAAACAACAAACATAGTAAGAAACACAAAGTTTTTAACATGAAAACACAAATTATATAGTTTTTATTTTAAATACCATTACACCAAAAGCGTTTTCTTAAAAGGGTTTTATGGTGCTTAAAAAAAAGTGTAAAACAGGGAGAGAGGAGAATAGGGATGTCTCCGTATGAAAGTGGTTGCGACAAGTCTTAATTTGACTATGCACGGAAATAAAAAAGAAGTGTCCCCATTAATTTCACATTATAGTACAAACTCAATTATACGCATTATTCATCTTGAGCTAAACCATTTGGAACCAAAAATAAATCCAAAAATTAAATATAGAAAAGTCAAAATGTCACACTCTTTCTTGCTTTTGTTTTTTTTCTTCTAATATATCTTTTCCTTTTATTTGTCAGATAATATATATATACTTTTGGTTGATGTTGCTGGTCCTGATAGGATATTAATATTCCTCCACTTTGTCCCCCTCCTATTAATTCTCCACCCAAATTTAACATTTCCCTATCCTATTAATTCTCCACTTTACTTTCTTCATAATATAACAAATGATACACCGTTTTACTAGTTACTAATTACAAAATAAAACAAAAACTAGCAATAATAAAAGCGGTATTACTATTTATTTTTTACTAGTATGTTTTACCGATTTATATTACCACTCGGATCTAATGTATAATTTTAATTTACCATTAATAAATGATGAAGTTGATCCCATACAAATATCGCATATAACATGACTCATCAGGCATCTTTTTAAATATGGCTCAAATCTTAGTCTTTCCTTTCTTAGTTTGTTGAAAGTCTTGCTTATATCAAGGGAAAAAAATGCCTAGTTCTTAATCATTTGTCTCACAAAAAGTCTATATATACACCTAAAGTGTCTATACCTAAAAATAATTAAGTTGATTAATGAATAATGTTTTCAAGAAACACTTTATATTGCGATTGTTTTTCTTTCTGTTTGAGTCAAATTGTGGTGGTTGCTTTTTCTAAGTAATTTTTTTTTTTTTTGAAATTTCTGTCATTTTTTTTGTTGTTAACGAAGAAGTTCATAATCTAGACTCATAGTCTCCTTTATCCGGACCAGTTTACGATAATATATTTTAGACGTAAAAATTATCTATTCCAAGCGGATCAAACTAGACCTGTCTATTTTGGGTTGGGTATCCCAATCTTATTTTTATCCGACTGAAATTACTCGATCTTTTCGGATAAAGGTAATTGATATTATCCATTTAAGTAACAATAATTTATTTAAACGGATAAGAATAAAGGTCGGATAATTATCCGGGTATCCATATTTAGGTAATTAAAATTATATAACTTTTAAAAAACTTTTATATAAAGAGGATAAACATCATTCATTCGATAATTCTCAATATGGTTTTATAACATTTTTTAAAATTATCAATCATTTTTAAAGTAATCCCAAAAATTATTTCAAAACTTAAAATTTTTTTTGCTAATATTATCCGAATTATCCATAATTATCTATTCGAGTAACGGTTTTAATTATCAACGTTACCCGTTCGGATAGTAATTTCAACTACTCGTATTACCTTTATCCGACCTTTATCCTTAACCTTAAATTATCCTTTCGGATAATGATTTTCGATATCCCAAATACCATTATCCGACCCTTACTCGCTATTATCCGACCTTTATCCGTAATGTGCAGGCCTAGATCAAACTAAAAAAAACAGAATTCAAATTTGTTGTTGTTGTAAATCATCCATTCCAAACGGATAAAAACCATGGTGTTAAAGTCTTAGGTAATAAATATGATAACTATCAAACTCGAGTTTTTCCTAATGCTCACAGTGATAAAATCAAAATTTTAATAAATGATATGATTTGATCGACTAAACTAAACATATATATTTTCAATTGTTTTTAAAATATATTTTTTTGAACCAAATACATGCGTGGTAAAAAAAAAAACTTACTACAAAATACACAATGGATACAAAATCATTGAATCGTGATAATCAATATAGAAGCACCTTTTTAGGTTGTGTATTATGAGAGTGTTGTGTTGCCTTTCTTTACAGAGCTTATGAGCCCATTGCTTATAGAAAGGTAGAGAATAATGTGGAAAATGGGACATGCTCCAATAACCCAAGTATTTTGGGCCCATTAAAGATCCAATCATACGGGCCCACTTTGTCTTTGTAATGGGTCCCATCAGTACTTTTAGGGGTAGCTGTCTGGTGTTGTCGAATGTGGAGACCTGACCTAACCGGACCCATCATCAGATCCCTCATTATATTCCTTTTGTCATTCAACTAAATTCTCTTCCTAACAAAATTTAATGATTATTATCAATTTCACATCACATCTTGAAATCTTGTTGATGTCTCTGCCCTCTGCTCCTTTGTTTTGTCTTCACAAGGTACGTTCTAAATTTGTTTTAAACGTCGTTTTGAAATAAAACCATTTTTTAGCTTTTGTAAAGCGTGTCTATCAACACCAAACGCAAATGAAAACATTTCTCTTCGCGTTTTACGTTTAGAATCAACAAATGAAGTTTAAAATGCTTGAGATTATCGATTTGCTTAGAAAAAGAATATCCACTCAAGATAATTTGGATATGAGAGCAGGCAAAACTGTATTTTTAACATTGTAACTTTATAATGTAAAATTAAAAATAATTTGGCCTCTTGTCACCACGAATGGGTTTTAAACTGTTCAAAACACTTCTAGGAAAAACACAGGATTGGTCCTCTTCGATTGGCATTGATAACGACAAGTCGAAGAGTATTGCTTAAGGAGGCTAAGCTAATTAATGCTGTTGACCAGAGAATGATGTGTTACCATACGTACCCTTTTTTATATAAACGTCCCTGCACGTTTGTTCATGATTCTTCTTTCTATTTTCTCCTTAATTTGTTTTTTTTGTTTGTTCTCGTAACCAGTATGTTACCAAAATCCACACTACTTTTCCAAGCATGTGAAAAATCTGAATGCTTCTGTGAGGTAGTTTATTTTCTCTAAGAATAACAACAACAAAAAACGAGCAGACGAAATAAGAAAAAAAAACATGAATCATTTAAACGTGATAGAAGATTTTGGATATTTCAGAATTATCTGAAACTTAAATTGTTGACTAATAATACAGAATAAAAGCGGGTGTACGTCTACAAAACATATACGTGTAAAAATTATATTCAATAAATAAAGTCTAATGCACTATCATGCTTAGAAAATACATTATTATGGAGGGGAAGACGAAACTCAAAAATTATATGATGTAAATTAGGCCGAACTTTAGCTAATGAGGATTGACATGCAATTTTCACGCACTCTTTTGTGGAGTATTTGGCTATGATTGAGCCAGACCATCGGCCTATTCTTGCTACAATAGAAAACAAAATACCTCGGAGGTCGCGACAATTTTGTTTTGACAAGAGATGGATTGGTCGGGCAGGATTAATGGAATCCATTACTACGGGATGGGGAGATACGAGAGGATGGACGGATGAAAATATTGTGGATAAGAGAGATTTCGAAATGGCGAAAAGATAATCTCCCGTACGGAAAAGAAAAAATCTCCGATTTACAAAAAGCAATCGAGGAGTGTCAGAATGATGACAACCGGACCCAAGACGAATTATTCGAACTTACAAAAAATTAAAGGAAGCCTATAAGGATGAGGAAGACTATTGGCAACAAAAAAGTCGGATGACATGGGAACAAGTAGGGGATACCAATTCCAAATTCTTTTTTGCGCAAACAAAACAAAGAAGGGCGCGTAATCGGATTATATAATACATCCGGAGGATAGGTCAGTTCGGAGGAAGACGTGGAACAAGTCGCAATTAATTTTTTTGAAGACCTTTTTCAAACAACTTCACCAACGAATTTTGAGGAAGTATTAGAAGAGGTACCAACATTGATTACAAAACAAATAAATGAGTTGTTCACGGCAATGGCAACGGAGGAGGAGGTAAAAACGGCTCTATTTTTGATGCATCCGGAAAAGGCAACAGGGCCGGATGGTATGACGGCTCTATTTTTTCAACATTCTCGGCATATTACTAAATCGGACATTCTTCAGTTAGTCAACGAATTTTTACGGACATGAACTTTTGACCATAGGTTGAACATGACAAGTATCTGTTTAATCCCGAAAATGGACAGGCCCACCAGAATGACCGAATTGAGACCAATAAGCCTTTGTAATGTCGGGTACAAAATTATTTCGAAGGTTTTGTGTCAACGGCTGAAAAGAGTGTTACCAGATCTAATATCGGAAACTCAATCAGTTTTTGTCGCCGGTCGGCTAATTACGGACAACATTTTGATTGCCTAGGAAATGTTTCACGGGTTGAGAATAAATAAGGTATGCAAAGATAAATTTATGGCAGTTAAAACTGATATGAGTAAAGCCTACGATAGGGTGGAATGGCCATTTATCGAGAACCTACTTCGGAAAATGGGCTTTGCGGAAAGATGGATTACCTGGATGATATGGTGCATCAAATCGGTCCAATACAAAGTTCTTCTTAACGGACAACCAAATGGACATATACGCCCAGCAAGGGGACTACGTCAAGGGTATCTTTTATCCCCATATCTATTCATTTTGTGTACGGAAGCATTGATTGCCAATGTACGGAGGACAGAATGGAAAAAAAATTAACGGGGTTAAAAGTTGCAAGGGCAAGCCCGACGGTGTCGCATCTACTCTTTGCCGTAACCTTTTTCTGTAAGGCAAACAAGGAGGAGTGTCGAACACTCCAAAATCCTTAAACAATATGAAACGGCGTCAGGATAACAAATAAACTTTTCAAAATCGTCAATAAAATTTGGACATTTGGTGGATCCAATGGTAAGGAAGGAGATACACGGATATCGGGGATATCAATGATAGGGGGAATGGGCACCTATTTGGGTATACCCAAAAGTATGGGAGGTAGAAAAACAAAGGTCTTTGCTTTTGTTAGAGACAAATTACACGATAGAATAAACGGATGTACCTCAAAGTTCCTCTCAAAGAGGGCAAAGAGGTTCTTATAAACCAGTGCAGTTGCACAATTTTGGTGGAGTTCGAATGGGAGTCAAAGAGGTATGCACTGGTTAGCCTGGGAAAAACTATGTCAAAGTAAATAAGATGGAAGTCTGGGACTTCGGACGATTGAGGTTTTCAATACGGCTCTACTAGCAAAGTAGCTATGGAGATTAATGGATAATCCAGAGTCACTTTTTGCAAAAGTATTCAAAGGATGCTATTTTTGAAAATCCAATCCGTTGGATTCAGGTAAATCATATTCACCATCCTATGGTTGGAAGAGTATCATATCGGCTAGACCTCTGGTTCAAAAATAGCTAATCAAAAGAGTTGGATCGGGAACTTCCATTTTTGTATGGAATGATCCTTGGATTCCGGCTCAACACCCGAGGTCAGCCATTTTTAAAACCCCAATTTACGACCCAAGTTTAATGGTCAACCATTTGATTGACCCTCAGACGAGATCCTGGAATATGGATCTGCTAAATGCGATCATTATCCCAGAGGACGTGAAAATTATCCGAGGTATTCTCGTAGGAGATATCTTAAGACCCGACTCTCCTGGGTGGTATTATACGAAGTTCGGAAGATACATGGTCAAATCGGGATATGAAATTGAACAACGTAACATGGCTACGGACCAATCTATAACTTTTGGCCCAACTGTACGACCATTTCAGGCGCAGTTGTGGAAGATCCAATGTCCGCCAAAGCTCAGACACTTCATCTGGCAAGTAATTACGTGGTATTTATCGGTTAGTGTGAATCTAAAAACCAGAGGGATAAATTGTGATACACAATGTGCCCGTTGTGGGTTGGAAGAGACTATAAATCATGTCCTCTTTGAATGCCCACCCGCTTTTCAAACATGGGCGCTCTCAACCATCCCAACGGCAAATGGAGTTTTCCCAGTATCCTCTATTTATACGAATATGGACTTCTTATTTTGGCGAGTGCCTCCAGGAAATCAGTAACAAACGTTCCCATGGATCATGTGGTATATTTGGAAAGCACGAAACGAAAAGGTTTTTCGGGGACTGGATATAAATCCACATGTTGCTCTGCGAAATGCGGAAACAAAGGCTCTCGCTTGGGAAACTGCTCAATCGGAGGAGCCATATATTCTAATGCCAAGTGACGACCAACAAAGAAGATCTGCGGTATATTCAGGATTCAAATGTTATATTGATGGCTCTTGGAAAGAATCAGATAAATTTTCAGGCCTCGGATGGTACGTTTTTCAAGACAAGGGCACATGGATCATGATGGGAGCCCCAAACCTACGACGAAGTCTTTCCCCACTACACGCGGAGATTGAAGCCCTAGGATTGGCCATGCAATGCTTGATCGACATGCAACAGACGAAGGCAGTTTTCGCAACAAACTGCTCTGACTTTGTGAAGATGGTGTCTACACTGATGGAGTGGCCTGCATTTGCAGTCCATATTGAAGAACTTTCGAAGCTAAAGGAGAAGTTTTCTTATTTCTCTCTATTTCACATTCCGCGCACTCGCAATTCTAAGGCCGACAGACTTGCGAATGGTACCCGAATAGCTATTTCAGATTGTTTTATGTAAACGCTTCACCACCAATTTGGGCAACCAAATCGTGGTAATTTATTTCAATTATTTTGTTGACAAAAAAAAGTCTAATGCATGCATTTGCAACATGTTAAAAAACTGAACACAAGCGGAACAATTCAAAGAACAAAATATGTCTTTCTTTGATAATCTACAAAAATAATGGGAGTTTACATGAGGCTAAATTTCTGTTCTCAATTATTTTATGAAATTTTGAAATTATTTGAAAATATCTACATACGAATAATACGAATTAATTTAATTTATTGATATAATTCTATACAAAAAACTATTTCGATAAATTACTACATCACAATTATTATGATCATAGTTCAATATTTGTTCTACTTCTGCTTTTGATATATCGTTTGTTCCGCCAATTTTGCACAAATGATTCGTTTATTTCGCTTTGTTCGTTTCACTGTACTACCAAATTTCCCACCCTTATAAAAACAATTTATGAGGAATTGAAAGGTTGCATGCATATATGCATTTGTTCAAGCATTAGACTGACTCACCGTGTACATTTATATTGGAGAGGGCGGTGAGCATATGCAATTGAAATATGATCGTTTATGATCTTATATGTGTAAATTTTAATTTTTGTGGAAAAAACATTATTAACAAAAAACTATATAAAAATGACACAATTTTTTAGACATCCAAAAATATTAGACCAACCCTGATATTAGATATTTATATTGCTTATATTTAGATTTAGTGGCTCTAGAATTTAGTGGCTCTAGGAAAGACAAAATTTTGCAGTAGAAAATGCATATTCTTACTAAAAGATCTTATATGATAGTTGAGAAAAATAAAATAAAAACTGCATGATTGAGACTGAAGAAACGATATCTATATCATCCACTCAGGTAGTCAGGCTCACATATGAACTAAGTACCAAAAACAATACAAAATCTTAATCATCTAAACAATTTTACAAACTTTCTGATGCAGCACAATACATGTTTATAAGTTTTAATTGCTTTTAGAAAGAAAAACAAATATAAACTAAATACACAAATCCATGGGCTTGAACCATTGAACGGTTTGTAGCCTTTTAGGCTTTGAGTATTTGACCCCCCAAAAAAACAAGAAAAAAAGAAGAAGAAGAAAGCATAGTAGTAGCAATGAAAAATAAAGTCATATCTCATAATTTGCTTAGTACGAGAATTACATAATTATAGGTCCCAATAATTTTTTTTTTACAGAAGTGTCCCGAAATAATAATATACTTGAGCCTTATAGATTAAAAAAGGTGGAAACTTTCTCTTTCATATGTGTGTATATTACTATATTATCCGTTTTAAAAGGGAATTAAAACATTCCACTTTTATAACAAAAAAAAAAAAAAAAAAACCTTCCACTTGTTAATGGAGGGGGATGTGCCTAGATTTGATGTATCAGCTAATATAGTCTTTAGCGTAATTAGAGAGCACTAATCAGTATAATTTTACAAAATTAGTCCTTCTGACAAATTCCTGACATAAGCATTACTCCAGAGAACATGGGTTTTACACGGTTTCCTTCATGCCCTTGAGGTGAAACTGAATACATTTGCTATGAACAGTGTTCTAAAGCTGTTGTATAGTTTGACAAATTATTGGCCTATAAATTTAATAAACTTGTTATAGACCAGAAAGATGAACTTCCCTAGTTGGTCGGCTCTGCTTCTTCAACAAACTGAGATTCAATTCTAAAAGAAATGCGATTTATGCATTGTTTCACTCTTATCGAAATCTAGCTATTTTATACAATGAGGTACAACTAGTTAATACTTTGATATGAATTACATTTAGGAAAGTTTCTTGTTTCGATATGAATTAAATCACAAATTATTTTAGTATTGAAGATACAACTCTTTTCTATATTATTTTTATGATATACAAAAAATTCATAAAAAAATCCTTTTGGCTTTATATAAAAGTATTTTCTCATTCTCCAACTCTTTGGCTTGCTTGTTTGTTTTCTTGAGGAGTTTTGGCGTTTTTTTTTCTGAGCTTTTTTTTCAGACCGTTTGTTTTCGGGTTATCTACTAGTGTATCCTTTTGTAGACTTGTTTTTCCTCTATCAATCCTGTAATTTCAGTGTTAAAAAAAATTGAAATCAAGGAAACACCAAACTTCATCTTACCAAAACCTCCGACATCATTGGATTGGATGATGTTGAGAACATAGTATATCTAAAAATATATAAAGATTATCTACCTCGTGTATTCTTTGTGCACATCCAAAACCATAAATGCACGCGGTGTAACAACTATGGAATGTTTTTTTTTTTCCAGAAACACATGTAGTTAAAAGCTATAAAAAATGAAGATGATGTAGCACATGATCTCTTTACCAGATAATACGAAAAAATTCACACAAATAAATAGAGAAATGAATGAAAGAAATTGCGACATTATGTATGTTTGTAGTGAAAGAGATGAAGAAACGTATTGCAAAAAAGAAACTATATTGGACAACTACCATTGCAATCAATAGTTCATAAGCCCACTTTAATTGCTTATAAAAAGCATCTTAACTTGTTTAAGAGAAAAGCAAATTCCAGTAAAGTCAGGTTCTGCAATTTGTCCATTCATTTACTATAATTTATTTGTCTTACCATTACAACTGAATTTAGCTATTTCTTACAAAAGTTATTTCACAAAGCCAAAATATGAACCTTAGCTTATAAATACGCAAAAAGATATGAAACTCAATTTTACAATATCTTGAGAATTTTTTTGGGATTATATGAGTTCATTTTCAATGTCAGTCTTTTTCGATTCCATGCCATTGTACCATAGATCATCATGATAAATTCAAACAATCAAATTATATAAAAGGGGAATGTTCTTTTTTTGCTTGATGAAATGTTTTAAGTTATTTATATAGACCATTAAATTGATTGTAAGAGTTTCGACAAAGATAAAAAATAAATTTGGAGAAGTAGCGTACTAGTGGATAAGCCCACAATGATAAAACCTAAACTAAATTGCTAAAAGTTATATTGCTAAAAGTTATATGGACTTGGGCTTTACATCGTAGGGGATTTGATCTTACGGTGGAATCAAATGACTAATTAATAAAAATAAACCTTTCGATGGAGGGTTTTCCAAGGAAGTTTTCCCTGAGACTTTTAATCACGTCAATCTTACCCAAAGCCATTGCTTATCAACAAAACCTAAGCTGTTAGACAAAAAAACGATGTAAGTGACAACCGAAAAATAAAAACAAATGCATTGGAAGACATACAGGAGCTCCTATAACAATTGGGTAAAAAGTAACTCACATCTTCCATTACAAGTGCATTCTCTAAATATTACTCATATAAATTAATGTTCAAATTAATACTTCATTTTCAATTAGAAAGTGTCATATTACATCTTGAATAAAAAAGACAACATGAAGATTGATGACTTGGGGGAAAAATGATTGATGAATATAACATGTGGGCTCTTCATTTTTTTTTTGTCATCTAGAATATAATATTGATCTTTTGAAAGAAATATACGTCGATGATCAACAAACTAGCCCCAAAAACTAAGCCGACAAACAACAAAAAATCCTCGAAAACTAAGCCCAACACGAGGGAAACATATACTTACCGAAAGTCAAGACAAACATTAAAGACAAAAAGAATCGAAGCCTAAATCATAAGAAATAGAACAACAAGAAGTACTCGAAATTTAATCTCCCATTCTCATGGAGGCCTCATCCAAAGCGAACCGGATCGGACGAGAAAAACCAAATCACCAGAAAGCGGTTCCTCTTATAGCGAATAGGACTACCTCATAATATAAATATTCCTAGAAAATCAAACCGGCAAGAACGGATTCAAACAAATGATAGATAGATCCTCCAACGTCTTCCGGAAGCGGCGTAGTCGCACGAACCACAACTTGTTAAACGCCTCGGTAGGTAGTAACCTTTGAACTAATCAGATCACGACATGATCTTATGTGTAGAGAAAAAGAGCGAACTCTGCTTTAAACAGGACCACACCAGACTTTGACAGGATCGGAGGGGATCAAAACCAGCAAGAAACTAAGGCAAACTCCATAATCCAAGCGAAACTAAATCAAGCAAGAAGTACAACACAATAGAAACCCGAGCCTAAATGATTCTAATCAACTGATCCTAATCAGACGAAAAAGACATTCCTAAACCAGAGAAGGCAGATCCACACAAGAAGGGCAAAGGATAGGGGAAGAAAAAACCAGAGAAGCTTTCGTCGCGGCGAAGAGGCCCTTAAACTAGCAGCGAGCCCACCAACCTGAAGAAGAACCTCGACGAGGCCATTAGAAACACCATATCTGCGAAGATGGAGAAGCCCAAAGAGACTAAATGCTTTTGATTTCCACTGGTAAACTAGCTATTTGAATTCAAATTTAAAAATTATCCATTACAAATATACAACCACAATATTACAAATTATCTATTTGTGTAACGGTCTCCACGAAACTTGAAGATGCAACGGGACTCGTCTCGATGAGTTTCCGAGGTGTAGATTATCTTTCAAAGTCACAAGCTAATGTGACCATTTTTCAAATTTTTGGCTTTGTCGTGAATGCTTTGTCGACGCATCCGATATGGTTGGATTCGCAATCGCTCTTGAAGATTTATCTTCTTTAATTTATATTGCTTTCAAACTTTGTTGTTCTAATCAAAGAGTTTTGATAACTCCATTCTATCCATGTAACGCAACACTTTAAATTAATGGGAATCAATGTTTGCACACAACAACAAAAAAACAAATTTGCTTTTTATTTTTTATTTTTGTTTTTTCGTCTGGTTAATATTGATATAATAAACAACAATATTTTACAAGTCGAAGCTATATATGATTATAAATTTAGACATGCATTTAGGCCGACAGGAGAAAAAAAACATGTTTTTATGATCAAAGCATATCTTAGCACTTCCATCCGTGTGTAAAGAGAAATTAATAGTAGTAGACAGAGAACAATTTCACAAGTATAAAGTGATATTAGAGGCACATGAAAGAAATTTGAAGCAGATAGAACAAATCTTGAAAACTATTTACCTAAGTTCATCATTGGAAGACCACAAAAGTTTTGGAATGTGTTGCAACACCAATGCTACCACCTTTACAAGAAACATACCCAAAAGTAAGACTAACTTTTGAATTAAAGATGAGGGGAACAAATTTTGCTTATTACTTCTGAAGTTAGGTGGAGATTTAATACATACATACAAATGTATTCATGTACATGCTCCAAATTATATACATCTTTGGAGATATTAAACTATCTACACATCTTAATCGAACTCTGGAAACTTCATATATAATGTGCAAAGATGCTTTTACTATAAATGCCTCACAATTACTTTAGTGAAGGGAATGCATGGATGGATAGATGGATGGATCCAATTCATTTAGGACATAGTTTCCCAACCGCATCCATTTTCAAAAATTTTAACTCTTTTGAAAAGATAATTTATGTTTTTTCAACCATATTTATAAACGCAATTGAACACCAAATATGATCTATAATCCTTCTTAATTAGGTCTAAAACTAAACTAATCCTTCAAATCGTCAAAAAACATCATTTTTTTTACGATTAACCCCACCAAATTAAATCATCCGGTAGACCCAAAAAAATCATCTCGAACATTTTCATATTGCACACAAGGTCCATAGCTGGGCCAAAACGGTTGGCGTTTGATCAGAAAACGACACCCAACTTGTGAACCTCATTAGTCATTACAATGACCCTTTGCGGGACCAACAAATTACAATCCTATTTCACAATTAATGTTGCAACTTATTATAACGTCAAATTCATGATTTTTCTCTATCTGTTTTTGTAAAAAAAAGAAAATTGTATTTTAAATTTGACGTCGAAGATAATTATAATTCTTAGACAGGATAAGATGATTGTTTTACTTACTTGGATGAGATGATATATTTGTAGAATGTAGATTTTTTTGGTTTTATATATGTAGAACGTAGTTACAATTGCATTAGAAACCTATTTTCTATTTACCGTAAATTCTAGAGATTATTGGGACAAAGAAGATAAAAGAGAAATTCCAAAAATTCAATTTTTTATTCTTATAATTTCTTTTTCAGGAAATGTGTTTGGATAATGACAAAATTCTACATTGGGGAAAGCATAATCCTCGAAATCACATGAATTACATGTCCCGTATAAAATCTTTAACACGAAAACCATTCACGTAATCGTTTGCTGATTTTTAATAAATATTTTTAACAAGAAACATATATTAGTAATTTTAAAATTATAAAGTTTAAATAAAGAATTAAGAGAATATAATTCTCAAGCAACTATGTCACTTTCATGGGTTTATAGCCTCTGCTTTTTCTTTACCCACCACATCAAACACACAAGATCCCACCAATAATTGAAACTTTTTCTTTTGCCCCACACTTTTCTGTTTTATCCATTTTCCACCCCTGAATTTACTTGCAACAATAAAATTTCCAAAATCTGATTAGAATAGTTTAATAATTCGCATAAAAATGGACTGCTTGAATAATAAGGTGAGAACATGGGAAGTTATCGTAGATTACAAAAAAAACATACCCATGTAACATTTTTAACTTAAGAAAATTTATCACATTTTGGGCGTGAGTAAATCTATATCGTTAATCACATAAAACATAATCTATTACTCAAATCTCAAAAGTTAAAAGAAATTAACACGGGTAAGATCATTCGAGGGCATTTCTAGAAATATTCTATGCACTCTCTCTCTCACATAATAGTTTTACTTATAACAAAAGAGAAAATGATTCAAGTAAGCCAAAAATATAAAGTTGGGACCTCAAAAAGTTTCCAAATATTTAATCTTGGAACCCAATTTTTTCAAAAATTGCATTTCTGACCCTACTCAGATCTCTTCCTTTCAATGTCCTCCCAACTCCTTCGTGCACCGAGAACGAAGCCATTCTCGTCCTCGCCAGAAACTCATGCGGCGGTACTCTTCCTCCGCTTGCGTCCAACCAATCGCCACCGTCTTCGTAATCGCCGCCGTCGTCATCCTCGATGCTTCTCCGGCGATTATCGCGGTGTTCCTCTCGGAGTATCTTCGACCAGTCGGGCACGTTCACCGGAAGCGAAGACGCCGCTACGGCGGAGGAAGCGGCGCACGAGGACGGTCGATTCGTCGGTTTTTTCCCGGATCGGGTCGACGTAGAGATTTTGCGGCGAAAATCCGGCGAATCGGAGTGGATCGAAGCGGCGGATGAGGCGTATAGATCGGATTCATCGAATTCGAGTCCTGAATCTGTGGCGGCGAAGTACGACTGATCGGTGCCGAGAAATCTGTAGCTTGGCCGAGCGTAGTAGCTTTTTCCGGTCGCCATTGAAGGAAGAAGAAGAGATTTGAGGATTTAAAATTTATTTTTGGGTTTATTATAAATTTGAAGTTTTGTTTTGGTATGAGAAGAATTAGTCTTGAAGGAGTCTTTGCTTTTATAAAAGGTTTTGGGTTGGATAAAATGGATAAGGGACCCTCTCTCTCTCTTTGTTTAACTTCCAGTTTCCGTCAGGTCCGAAATTACTCAAATACCCTTACTGTTTTGGATGAATTTACCGAAAATGCCACGAACGAGAAGAAGGATATTACATGTGGCGTGTTGGCATATTCTTACCACTTTAGAAGTAATTCGACTTTGACTATATATAGTAGAACTTCTGGATTAATACTTTATAAATTAATACATATAAATTAATAATTATTATAAATTAATAATTTTTTTTTTTTAAGTTAATCAGCGTAAAAATAAACAAAATTTGATAAAATAATAAGATAATAATTTTTTTGAAACTCTATAAAATATGGTCCCAATAATTACATAAATTAATAATTATAAATGTTATACGTATGTATATATATATAAGATAATTTAGTAATATATAACTCTAGTGTTATATATTTCTTCTTTAAGTTGGAATTTTGTTGGAACTGATCTCTAATTTTTCTTATTACATAAAAAATTCATGGTGTTATCATCTTGATCTTCATCCAGTTGAAGAGTTCTATACGTGGTGATTGTTTTCTTATGATTAAATACTCCCAAAAGTATTGTTATCTCGTTTTCAACTTCATCATCAATACCAAGAATTGTATCTGCGATTTTTTTTCATTTTCATATGGATTGTCAAGTAAGCTATTAGCATCCATCTTATTATGATAACCGGGATTATTAACATAATATGAATATGTAAACAATATATGATAAATTTTAAATAAAATTTATTTTTTAAAGAATTTGTATGAACTTTTAGGTAAAGTTTTTATTTTAAATAAAGAAAAAATTTCAAAAAATCATGGACTAAAAAAATCACTATATAAATGAATAAATATTAATTTATCAATTAATTAATAACTCTATAAATTAATAAATTTCCAGAGCCCCAACATTATTAATAACACATTTTTTTTTTAGAATTTTATTGTATATAAGTCTACAATTATTTGTTTGGACAAAATAAAAGGGTCTAAACCCTAAATCGAGAGTCTAAACCCCCCCCCCCCACAAATGCACATAAAATATAAAACAAATTTTATTTCTCGTAGATATTATATTTCTTGTAGATTAAAGAGTACTAAACCCCAATAGGTGAGCATAAACTCTCACAATACACGTAAAATATTGAATGATTTAGAAATACTATGTTAGTTATGATCGGTTTGATTCAGTTGTTTGTTGGTTTTATATAAATCTAGCATTAATTTTTTGGCAAATTTGAGGGTTCTAAATCCTAATATAGGAGCCTAAAAATGCACGTTAAATTGTAGAAACAATTTACATTTCTTACAAATTAAGGGTACTAAACCCTAATAGGTGAGCCTAAACCTTCACAGATGCACGGAAAATATTGAACAACTTATATTTCTTCTAAAGTTAAGAGTTCTAAATCCTAATATGATAGCCTAAACCCTCACAAATGAATGTAAAATACTGAACAATTTATATTTATTGCATCTTAAAAGGTACCAAACCCTAATAGGTGGCCTAAACCCTAACAAATACATGTTAAATTGTAGAAAAAAATTATACTTCTTGCAAATTAGGGGTATTAAACCGTAATAGGTGAGCCTAACCCCTGACAAATGCACATAAAAAGCTAAATAATTTATATTTCTCACAACTTATGGGTACTAAACCCTAATATGTGAGCCTAAACCCTCACAAATGCACGTAAATATTGAAAACAATTAAATTTTTTAGGAAATTAAGGGGTACTAAACCCTAATAGGAGAGCCTAAACCCTCACAAATTGAATAAAACTTTGGTTCGATTAAGTTCAGCTATGGAAAAAATTGGTTCGTATGTAACGTTGCATAAAAAATAAAGTTTTTAGTAAAAATAATTCGGTTAATTGTGGAGTGTTCGGTTATTTTTGGTGTATGTTTTTGTGCTCACATCGCGCTTCTCCTTCTCATGAACTTCTATGCTAGCATTTATCTCCCGTGCTCGTCTAACCATTGCTTTGATTTCAACGATCTTATAATCAAAGTCCATGGATTCACCACTCTCAACCCGGGACGAATTCAACAGTTGTAATTACTTCTCTAAACTCTTTACTCTAAATACACTACTCATAATGTATTCATACTCCTTAATTCCAATGCGGGCATTAAAATTTAATTATACACGTAAACATGGATTTATAATAGATATTTTATGACCGAATTTTGGTTTTATATAAATAACTTCTGTTTTGGTTATATATAAATGTACCATTAATATTTTTAGCAAATTTAAGGGGTACTAAATCCTAACATGTGAGCATAAACCCTCACAAATGCACGTAAAATTTGTAAACAATTAAAAATTTAAGCAAATTAAGGGGTACTAAACCCTACTAAGGGAGCCTAAATCTTCATAAACTGAATAAAACTATGGTTCAATTCAGTTTGGCTATGAAAAAATTCAGTTTGCATTTAACGTTGCAGAAAAATATAGTTTTAATTTGATTTGGTTTTTAGTGAAAAATTTCGGTTAATTGTGGGGTATTTGGTTAATTTTGGTGCATGTTTTTGTGCTCACATCGCGCATGAACTTCTATGCCAGCATCTATCTCCCGTGCTCGTTTAACCATTGCTTTGATTTCAACGATCTTATCATCAAAGTCTATGATTCACCACTCTCAACTCGAGACGAACTCAACAATCCAATTACTTCTCTGAACTCTTTACTCTAAATACACTACTAATAATGTATTTATACCCCTTAATTTGCCAGCGCGGACATTAAAATTTAATTATACACGTAAACATGGATTTATAATAGATGTTTTATGACCGAATTTTGATTTATAATAACTTCTTTTTTGGTTGTATATAAATCTACCTTTTATATTTTTAGCAAATTAAGGGGTACTAACCCTTATATGTGAGCTTAAACCCTCACAAATACATGTAAAATATTGATAACAATTTATATTTTTAGCAAATTAAGGAGTACTAATAGGTGAACCTAAATCCTCACAAATGCACGTAAAATATTGAATGATTTAGATATATTGTATTAGTTATGGTCGGTTTGATTCGATTTATCAATTTTTTGTTTTCTTCAGGTATAAATATTATATATATATATATATATTCGTATATATATGAATGATTTGATGAAATCATATGTTTTATACATTTAAAACATGATAAAAATATATTAATGTATTAGTGTTAATGTAAATTGCAATAGATAAAGAAAAATGAATATCAAATTGGCTAAACATTGAATTCATAAATCAAATAATCCCAAAACTGTCTAGTTGAGAAAAAAACAAAATATGTATTGGATATCATTCCTTATCATGGTTATTGGTAATAGAATACTAACTATGCGAAATTTTTTGTTTGATTTCGTGTAATGCTATGTTTTACGATATAACCTTCTTATTATACAATATTCTCTTTGATGATATCCTCGTCTTCGTCTTCGATATTCTCATCGTAATCCTTTCCATCTTCATCTTCCTTCCATCCTCATATTCTTCATTTTCCTCATTGTCATCGTCATCCTTTTCATGTACTCATTCTCTTCATCCTCTTCTTATTCGCATCCTTTTTTTTTGTATTTTCGTCTTCCTCACCATCATCCCCTTATTAATTTTGTTCGGTTTCTATCACTATAATTTGGAAACCATAATAGACTTTCCTTACGCTAATTTCACAATATAACCGGACCGGAGCAAACAGAGAGAGATCGAACCTGAAAGTATGTTGGAGTTGTTTGCTATGGAGGCGTATGAGTTGTGATGTGAGGCGACGGATTTGAGATCCTCTGCTGCAAGAGAAAAAGCTTCGACTTCAGTGAGAGCTTGTATTATTCTCGTCGATATCGGAAAGTGAGACAAAGATTGAGGATCTAATGCCACGTGAAAGAAATATTCTCCACAGAAATCACTTGCCTTAGGGTACACGACATTGAAGAAACATGTTCATCCTCCATTAGTGATACTTATACGTTTAAACAACATCTCCCCAGGATCTTCTTCACGGATTATGTAGATGTACTATGTGTAGAGAACCGGTTTTAACCTATCAAAAACTACTTCAAGTAATTCTCATCCATGATCTCAAACATAGATACTTACCAAAAACAAATCATAGAATTTGAATTCTGAGTGTTGACCTAAGATTCTTGATTTCAGGTGATATTGATGGAGGGAGAAGAGAGATAGCTTGTTACTTACTTTCTTAAGAAGATCAAGACAAAGATGGCGTTTTTGTCTCTTCTTCGAAACATATTCGAAACCTATTATAAAAAATATGGAAGACGAAAAAAATATATCAGGATTTACCAAAATCCAATAACGAAGAAGAGAGAAAATATATATCACGGCCGATTACATGAGAGATGAGAATCTAGGTTTAATATTTATTAGAAAATCTAGGGTTAGTCGTTAGGGTTCCAAAAACAAAAATAAAAAGACGATCATTGCAAAAGCAACAAACAAACATGTTATTAACATTTGATATATTAAATTATTATGGATCATATCTTACACATATACAACAGAGAACATACCTTATCGATCGAAGGACTAATACGCAAAATCTGAAAAATAGAAAAACAAATTATCTATTATACAAAAAAACGGAGCACCAAAAAATTATACAAAACAGACAATTATAAGAACTAAAGAACATATAATAGAGAAAAATATATGAAAAAAGGAGAGAGTTGATGATTTGTTTGACAATGAAATAGAGATGAAGGTATTTATAAGAATCAAAGAAGGAATAGATAAGGATGAGAATTATTTTAATATCATCAAATTCGATATCTATATATATATAATAAATAAATCATAAAATAAATATCAAATATATCCGTTTAAAATAAAACTCATTTAAAGACAACAAAATATACGATGTAATAAAAACTCAACTTTCGTTCTGGTGCATAGTTACCTCTCTAATAATATAATAGATTTGATTACATTCACTACATTCAAATATACGTAAATCTAAATTGATTTTTCAATTTCGAAATTGTGTTTTTTCTTTTTTGATTTATGAAAAATACAATCCGTGCATTCTTTTCAACTAAGTATATTCGAATCCAAAATAATGGCATATACTTATTTCACATAACTACATAAATTACAAAAAAAACTATAATATCTCTCTAATACATACAAATCTCTTTTTTCTTTTTTTATGTTGTCGAATGTCGATTTGCAGCGGACAACACATATTAATTCGTTTGCGGACAAAATTACCTTTTATTCACCGTTAATAAAATTTGGTATTGAGTTATAGAAACTAAAAAAAAAAAAAAAAACCGATGCATACTATTTTTATAATTAAATCTGCAGTAAATTATTATGTCGTAAAAATAAAACAGTTTAATTTGAAACTGGATTAAATCCTCCTATCCACACTACACACCCATTCAACCCCCATTCAAACCTATAAATCATTTAACAAAAAAAACAATACAATGATATATATATATATATAATAAATATGGAATATTTATAAGAATGTTAAAAGAAGGCATGGACGGAGAATATTTATGGAATATAAATATATAAATGCGCGTCGACCGTTTGGAAACTTACGAGGTTGGTCGGTGTGAGCGGCGCGGGGAACCAGAACCGTCGAAAGATTACATCATCACTCGTAAAATTTAGCCGTTCCAAACTCCTGAATTTTTTTAATTAATTAATTAAATATTTTATCTTTCATTACCCAATGAAACACACTCTGCACAAAGCTTACCACTCGTGCTTTCCCTCGTGATATTAGTATATTACTTATTTTTAATTTATAATTTTTCTTTTCCCCTATAACATATTTTTTGAATTATTATTATTATTAAACTAGTACTAATTATGTGGACTATTCTATTAGTTTTGGATTATGGTCGCCTCCTCGCTCTATAATATTTTAGAGTTTTCAATTTTGGGGTTCCTCGTATTGATGCTGCGTGTAGTGTAACTATTCATATACTAATAACTGTGGCAAAAAAACTAATATTGTCAATGTTTTTATAAAATTAATTTTTAGAATTTTTAAACAAATTAAAAAAAATGTTTAGTTACAGATGCATCACCACAAATAATCCAATAATTTAAATAGTCTCGATTAATATTTTTTGAAGTTTAATAGTACTACTTATTAATATTAATTAATAAAACTGGTATTAAAAACCTAAAAATGAATTTTATGGAATAAAAAAATCGAAAATCAAAGAGGAGTATTAACTATGAGTAATTCCACTACTCCGTCACGAGAAAATGCTGTGTGTTCAATAGATATCTTTTGCTTTTTTTTTTTTTTTTTTTTTTGACATCCATAGATATCTTTTGCTATTTTATCAGTTTGCGTTTATTTATTTTTTAATTTACTTTTATAGAGTATCGGATTATGCTGGTACAAGTCTCTTGTTTTTTTCTGGCACAAAAAATCAATAGTAGGGGAATATTAGGTAGTTTCAACCACACAAAAAAAAAAACGATTTGATAAAGCAAATATAAAGTTAAACAAAAAATTAGAGAAAAAGATCTATAAAATCTCAATACAAGTTTTCCAACAAGAATTATAATAGATATTTTAATTTTTGTTTCCTCTTACAAATTTAAACCTAATAAAAATATAATAGATTCTTTTCGAACCTCTTAACATATCATCCTCTTTTAGGTTGTATTTTTTTATTTAGGTTTTTTTGTTTGGATTTCGTATTCCGGTAATTATTTTGAATCTTATTTTCCTTGTTTAGACTCTTGATTCTTGATGAATTCATATCCATGTCGCATGACTACGGATGGATTAAATTACTATCGACCTTGGTTTTCTGTGTAATACTCTTTCTCTATCAATATTATTAACAAAAGAAAAAAAAACATATCATCTTTTTTATTTATAAACCATAACTTTGTTCAAGTTTTTGTCGTGAATCGGGTAGGGCTGGTTCTCTTTCTCCCTTCCCCAGTTCCAGAGAGAGACAAAGCAATAGGCTCTACGATCAGGACACGTGTCGTAATAACCGATCTCATTACACGTGGTGTCAATTAGTTTAGATGGATGACACGTGAAGCTAGGACCCACTACTCGGATCTAACGCGCTTATATCTCGCCAGCTGGATTTTCAAGTTTTTAAGTCCTTTCGTTTTCTTACTCCTGATGTCCTCCCACGCGCGACAGACTCGTACCATCTCATAATATCTAAATATTTATTATTTTCTCATCTCTTTGAACTTTAACAATAAACACGAAACGGATATTATAGATTTTGGTGGTATTCGTTATATATTTCTCTAGATCAGCATTTTTCCGATCTATATTCATTTCAGAACAAATTGGATATCAGATAAAATTTAATATTTTTGTCCGATATATGATGTGTTTTGTAAAATTTTTAAAATAATTATAAAACATTAAAATATATAAAAATTCCAAATTTAACATAAAAGGACATTTTTCAATGAAAACGTTTCTTTTTATTTTTAAATTTTAATATTGAAATACTTTATTTTATGCATATAAGCATATAAATTATAAAATTACATATATCTAATAATTATATATATGTATATTAAAGCGGATCATATATCCGTTTTAATTTTTTTATTATTTGTTTTATTTTTAGCATATATTAATTTTAATATTTTTTAAAAAAAATTATAGATATCTAATTGTTTTTTTTTAAATGTATCAAAATAAAACATATATGCAGTTTTATTTGAAGTTGATATCGGGGCGTTAGATATACTTGCGAGTGGGGTTTTTTTTTTGGAGTCACGAGATTCGTTGAACGTTGAACTTTTGTAGGTCCCACTTTGCTTAGTTAAAAGTGTTTTGTTCAAATAAAACTTCTTTATTTTTCTTTATGAGGTTTTTGTGTCTATCCACATCTACGCATTTTAATTTATAATTTTTTTTTTGTGTTACATCGAGTCGTTGTTTTAATGTAAATGAAAAAAACTATATGGTCAATATCATTGGACGCGTCACTTTCCATGTATTTTATGAAACAATCAACTCGAAAAATGGTTATAACAAAACTGAAAAACCCTAATTTAAAGTATAATTAGGTTATATTTTCAGAAAAGTTTCTACAACATAAAGTAGTTTTTTTCGTTTTGATTAATACTTTGGGATATTGTGATGGAAGGTCGTTTTATTTGTCCTTACAAATAAATTGGAAACAGTAGTTCAAATAGAGACGATTTCAATCAAGACGAAGTGTTATTCACTTAAGAATCGGATATAAAAGCATTATCTATTGTTTTTATAGGTGTCGACATAATGGGCACATCGATATTATTTAATTATTAGCCAAATAAAATAATGATTAGAAAAAGAAAAAAGTTAAAATACTGCGCTGTATTGGTGATGATGATGAAAATAGTAAAGTGACTTTATTGTAAGAAAACTAATAAAAATAAAATGCTATGTCCAATCATGTTATCCTTTCCAGAAAGTTACGAGGTGAAACCATTACACAATAAATGAATAATAAATTAAAGTCGTTTTAAATAGATACAACCAGTCACAAGGCTCACCAAAAAGTGAGAATATGATTTTATACAATTTTTTTAATTTTAGTGGTGAATCATTGGGCTATTTTTTATTTTGATTATTGGAGAGGTTTTTTAAAGTGATTAATCGACTAGATGCTAGTTCTTTTTATATAATACAGTTGGTCCATCAAAGATCACTGATGTCATAGACAAGAAATTATGCAATTAAATTTGTAAAAGATATGCAGAGAAATTTGTAACGAACTTGTTAGAATATTGATTAAGAACTAATGAATTTCTTTACGATGCGATTCAAGTATCATTGTTTCAACGATTTTTGTTAGTCTAAACAACTCAAATCCTAGTGGAAGCATGTGAATCTATAGAGAGTTCAACGAATAAATTAAAAAGAATTTTAGTGTTATTTAATTAGACATTTCTTGAATTTCAAAAAATTGAAGTTAATAGATGGTCAACCTTCGATTAATATCCATCCATCTCTAGAATCATGTTTTTTAGGTTTCAGATTGAGAATATGTAAGACGAGACATGAAAAGTGTGGGACGATTCAATTAGTAACAAAGATCTATATATTGTTACTATTTAAATTCAATTAGTAACAAAGATCTATATATTGTTACTATTTAAATGGTCTCACATCTTTTCAGTTATGTTCCGTACGGTCTTAATCCAAAATCTAAATTTTTTTATTGTCAAACACATTTTGTCAACCTGCATAAGATTTGTACGTCAAACACATAATTACAGTTTGATTATCATTACAATTTTAATTACATCAATGTTGTTTTCTACTAATGGTTACGAGACAATTTTGAGTATTATTGTAATTGATCTATAGGGGATATATAATACGAGTGTACATCGAAGACTAATGAGACCATTATGCAAATATTTTTGAATTGGATGTACAAAACACGCATACAGGCACATCAACCAAAACTCATTAAATATCCGATAAAATTTGTCCAAGGAATGCTTTATCTCTCTTGTATGGGTGTATTCATAGTACATGTCTTTTGCATTATCTTTCTCACATCCTTTGAACTTTGATCAATTTTTCTTAGCTCTCCATACAGTAAAGATATAGATTTATTTATGTATGTATATACCCATTCCTCTTTGAAAATTTTAATCACAATCGATACTAATCCGGAAGCATATGGTATATTCCTTATCTCAAAATTGATCCACTATGTTCACTTACATAAAATTCGGTAAATTGACCAACATAAATTGCATAAGATGGGCTAAGCTTTTCTTAGGTGGGTGGGGAAGAAAATAGAGAAAATGTATTCTTTATTCAATGATTAGTAAGAATACAAAGAATTTGATTACAAAAGTAGTGTATTTACTAGGACTTTGTTTCTTTTTTTTCATAGGAAGAAGATGCTTTCCCCTTGTCCATTCTTCTTCTTCTTTTATATGGCATTGGGGTATTATCATTGTTATTTAATGTCCATTAATCGGCATTAAATCCTCCTGATTCGTTTGTTTCGACCTTTTTAGTCTGTGAATGCTGACGCGAGATGATCAATTCGCACACCATATTGATTAATCATTAAAAACATGATTCGCCGGATTAGATCCACTTTTAATTTTGAACTCATGGACTTTAGCAAAATTACTAGCTTATCATACTTTTTCATTGGGCTAACTCCTCAAAATGATATTCATCTCGATTGCGGAGGCTTTTATTTATAGCTTCCTTTAGATTTTGATGGGCTTGATCTCTTAACGAGATCCAACACCAACAATGTGAATTTTTTGTTTTTCACAATTCTAGGACATAAATTACTAATTGATTTATACTATGCACTTAATCTTTCTCTGTTTGTGTCATACTATTAGAACCGTCGTGGAGAAGAAGAGACTCGCAGGCTGTGAAATGGGGCTTAAGATACATCAAGGGAACACACACAATAGGATTGGGTCGAAACCAAGCCAAATCCATAAAGACCTTTTGGATAGAACATTCCACAAAAGCTACCTTAAGGATTTGGATGCCTTTAGATCTTTTAACGCTTTCATTTATTCTCATCTTGTCCGATGTGAGATAATTTATCCACCTTATTATCATTACCGTTTCCTTTAGACAGCAATGTCCACATAACTGGCAGATGATATTAAGACAACTTTGCATTTCTTTGGAAACTGACCTTATCCCAAGTGGGTCTTTTCCATTTATATGCTCATCTCCCTTTTGCTCTTTTCTAGTCCGTCATCGCATGTTGGAAGTCGGTATATAATTGGCAGGACGGACCAATTGATAGAATTGGGTCCAAATCAATCCCACAAATTTTTTTCGGTAGAACATTCCATAAAAGCTATCTTAAAAGTTTGGGTGTCCTTAGATCTTATAAGACTTTTATTTATTCACATCCTTAAATTTCATTAGTTTTTACATATACTTCTAAAAAGATAGATTATCTATCGAATTCAAAATGTCTAAAGATCCAATAATATATACGTAATGACTAATTTTCGAGCTAATTTCTCACGATACGAAACATTTTTTTCCATCTTAATTCTCATCATATTTATAGTCATTGTCATCTTGATCTTTTTTATTTTCCTCTCAATCTCTCATCAACTGGCCATGGTAATTGTTTTAAACTTTTACTGTATGATATACTTAAAAAAAAAAAAACACAATGACAAAAAAGAACGACATTGTCAATCGATCTAGACTACGGCAAGAAAAAAGAAATAGTTAAAGTTACACCCTTCTGTAAACATGCAAGTGATTTCAACTAACATGAGAAAAAGAAAACAAAATCAAAACAAAACTCGTGAGCCAATGCCACAGTTAGATCACAGTCACATAATATTAAAAGAAGATCCAATGTGCCATACAAAAATTCATGGACTAGTGGATACAAAAACAAAGCATAGTTAGTTACAGATCCTGCAACAAAATGTAGTAATTGGTAAAAACTATAAAACACTCAAGCTTCTTTCTCGGCATAAAAGTTGCTTTTATGGAGAAATCTAGATCCAACTCTGACATAACAATAGATCGAACGACAACCAACACAATTTTCAACTCTTTTTTCGGTTTTCATCTATGGGGTTGACTTCATTATAACCCATCTATATTTCTACTCCAAACTATTTCTCCCCAAACTATTAACCCCATCTCTAAATCCCCTAAACTCATAAATTTAATCTCTAAACCACCTAAACTAATCCAATTCTAACTATTTCCACATATGTACTAAAATCTGAATAATCGCGTTTAACAATGAATAAATCGCGTTTAAAAACTACGATTACCCAAGATTCGAATTTGATCCATATCCGACCCGATGACATATTAAACCCGGTTTCTAAAGTCACTAATTGAAATAGAGGGTTTTAATTTATTTTTAAAAAATCACGTGAATTGAATTGAGTCCAAAATCGTGACTCAGTTGACTGGGTTTTTTGCATAGGGTTCATCGAATTGAAAAATCAGATTTGTTTCTTCTTTCATGTATGGCGGCTTCAATAAGAGTAGATAAAAAGCGGATTTTGTTGTCTTCCAATCTTCTTCTTCGCGTCCTCGAGTTTCGAAAGTGATAGAGTAGATTAGGAACAATTTGCAGGATTCTTCTTCTTCTTCGTGGCTTTGTTTTAGATATGAATTATAAGAAGTTGTCAAGGTTTCTTTAGACAACAGTTCAAGTCTCCAACAAGTGAAAATCGGTGAAAAGTTTATTACCTAAACTTGTCTTGCATTCTCTTCACGTAACTAAAAAATTAGATTCCATTTAAGTTCATAGAAATCTCACATAAACCAAACAATAGTAATAATTTCAGAGCCATAATAGTAATGTTTAAGTCATGGAAACCTCGAGTAATAATAGTATGAGAAGTATGTGAAAAACCAAACAAATATATGTTTTAAATGATATGGCATTCTTCTACAAATCCAAAATAAGAGAAGATAGAGATAGAGTTGTATTCCAATCAATGTGAATCATCGTACAAACTCAAATTTGAACTACACATCGCTTGTTTGTGTAGGTTGAGTGAGTTCGAGCGTATCCGGCACTTGAGATGATGTAGCTGTCTGTAAGACATTCAAAAATCAGTATCAAAGAAGAGCCAAAACAACCACGAACCTAAACCAACTCAAACATGAAAAGAAATCAGAACCAACTCAGAAATGTAAGAAACAACAATCATTCAAAAACCAGTAACAATAGTAACTTACAAACATTTAAAAATCAGTAACAAATAATCCATAGCAAACCATAAGCAAATCAAAAGCAACTACCAAAGGAAAAGACCAGAAGCAAATACCAATTTCAACTTTCAACAAACCAGAAAGAGTTAAATACACATCAAAGAATGTAGACATACTTGCTCAATTGTTGCTTCTGTCCTCTTTATCTTCTTCTTTGGATGTATCTTACAACCAGCTGCGTTGTGTCCAGCTTCACCACACTTTGAGCAATGGATAGTGCGTCCAACTCTTCCAAGAATTTCTTTATGCTTCTTCTTCTTTGGTGACTCATGTTTGCCTTTTATTCTTGGAAACTTAGTTTGCTTCTTAATTTTCTTTCTCCCATGTAGTATAGGTACCGGAGGAGCGGTTATCAGTGGAAAATCAGAGTTCATCCAAAACCGTGGCCCTCTGACTGGATTGATGGATTCCTTATAAAGCTCTTGCCACAAAAAATTCGAGAAAAACTCGGACACATAATCTTTTGCATCTTAACCTGCATCAATCATTGCACCATATGCATGTTCACACGGTATTCCAGTGATTTGCCACTTACAACACGAACATGTCCTTTTTGTTGTGTTGACATCATAAGAATTCCCATATAAATCAACCTCATACCGTCTCTGGGTGCCAGGATATGTCCTACATTTATCAGCATCCTTTTTCTCCGTTTGAAGTACCTCAACAACATATTTGGTAAACCTCCCTTCACGCCTAACTGATTTCTTATTTCTCTTTGAGATTCGTTGCATTGCTTGCCTCCGAATTGTCTCCAGCATCGGTACCAATGCCTTTGCTCTTGCTTTGGTAATAGTTGAGTTAAATGACTCTGTTGCATTGTTATCAACATCCTCACAACAGCTTCCGAGTCTATAAAAAGCTCGAGACCAAGTCTTTGGTTCCTCCTTCATCACAGCCTCATACAAAGCCATATTATACCCTCTCAATTTCTGGATATTTTCTTGAAATTCTGTCGGGCTATAGCTCCAAGATAAGTTCCAAACCATTGGTTTTAGAAAATCCTTATTTGCATGTTTCCTTTTCAAGTTCTCGATGATATGTTTCACACACATCCTATGTTCAGCGTTTGGCAACTCAGCTTTCACTGCACTTATCAATCCCTGAAAGTAAGAAGGAGAAGTTGTTAGATAGTATGCAATAAAGGCACAAGATAAAGGAACTATTATAATCAAATGCTTACTTTTGATCTATCGGATTGAATGACAAAGTCGCTGCCATTTCCAAGAACTAAGTCAATCTTGATTTGCTTAACAAACCATAACCAATTATCTGAATTCTCAGATTGTACCACAGCCCAAGCAATCGGATATATTTGGTTGTTTGCATCATGACCAACCGCTGTAAGCAATATACCTTTGACAGCAACCTTTAAGAAAGTGCCATCAAGTCCAATGATTGGCCGACAATACCCTCTCCAAGAGCTTCTGAGGTTTTCAAAACACACATAGAATCGATTAAAAACATCTTCACCAGCTGCGTTAGGGATATTTTCAACAATGGCAGTTGATCTCGGGTTTGTAATAAGAATCTCTTGGACATAACCGCGTAGATGAGCAAATTGTTCTGCATACTCATTCTCAAGCCATTTAAGAGCTAGAAGTCTTCCTCTCTGGCATTGATTCCTTGAACTCACTAGTTTCCATTTGTCCTTGATAAGCTCTTGAATTTTTTCAGGCATTAAGCCTCCATCTTGCCTCAGTTTGTCCAAGAACAACCTTGCAATAATCGGACTCTTTAGCATCTTGCATTTCCCATTACGAGTACAACTATGATACCCATACCTAGTCTTCAGCAACCACATTTGTCTCGGCTTATCATACGAGCAATACACACGCCATTTACATTTGCCACCTATGCCACACTTGTAGGAAAGTTTGTCCTTATCCCATCTATCTTGTACAACGTTTCTGTATTTGCTCAAAGCATACTCTAATACAGCCTCTTTGAACTCAAACCCCGTATAGAAAGCAGTTCCCAAAGCTAACTTATCATATGTTCTCCTTCTCATTCTTCTATCTCTCAAAACCAAATCATCTTCCTCTTCATCTGAACTATCAGGAATGATATTACGGCCAATAGACTTCTCATCAACAAAGTTAGCCACTGATTCCTCAATTTCATAATCAAATCGTTCCATTCTATCCATTTCACCTTCAAGAATGTCACTTTTTTATTCTTCTTCTTGGTTTCCACATCCTCACTTTCATCACGCTCCATTTTTTCTACATTCTCTGCTTCAGGATCTCTCTCATTACCGGTTTTGGCTCCGTCGTTTTCAGTGAATCCGTCACTAAAACCATAGTAAGAAACTCAACAGTAAGAAATCCAACAATAAGCCATTAAAAGTAGGAAATCATCAGTAAGAATTCAACAATCTAACCAAATTCCATTAACACAAACCTAGTCACAAGGACTGTATCATGTTTATCCATCTCGAGAAAGAAGAAACACCACCTGCTCTAAAAAAAAAAGGTAACAATATGTGTCAATTTAAAAAACGTAAATCAAATAAACTAAAGAATTTGTTCATCGTGATTCGTAACATAATAAAACTATATCCTTAAACAAAAGCTACGTCTTCATCGTGATTCTAGGATGAATATATCCCTTAAACTATATTACAAACAAACACAACTCTCAATCATTATCATATCATATGAACAACAATTTACTGTTTCGATGTTACTAATATATAATATTTGAAACTATAGAACCGGACCCAAAAATTCATATGGCAAAACTGGACACAAAATTATCTAAACCCAATACTCTGTGCGCGTCCACTAATCCGGCCCGAGATCAATTCCTCCAATCAAAGTCGTCTCCAACTCTATGAACGCGAAGAAGCATCTCAAGACAAAAATTGTTATATATTTTGTACCTGGAAATATGGCGTTCACTTGAGAAGAGCTCTTGTTCTGATATTCTTTATGTACCTCTCGAAATCCAAAAGAAACATGATTAGGGATCCCTAATGTGATGAACCCTAATTGAGGAATTATGGTATTCTTTATGCACCTCTCGAAATCCAAATTCAGATTGTTTCATTGGGTCGACTTGGGATAAAAATCGGATATGGACAATCGCAATTTTTAAATGCCATTAGACTAATTAAACGCAATTAACGAAATTTTATTAGTAATGTGGAATTAATTAGAATTAAATAATTTAGGTAGATTAGTGATTAAATTTATTAATTTGGGAAGTTTAGTGATGAGTTTAATAGTTTGGGGAGAAATAATTTGAACTATATAACTTGGGGTGGTATAGAGAAGTCACCCCTCATCTATGGGAATCAAAAATTTTGTTTTGTTCATCTTTAGTTTTCAAATTAGGGTTAGCTAACACCAAATTTTTTTTGAATAGATTCAAGGGTTATCTCTGTGTTCCTTTGATTTTTTTTTTAGTTTCCTATGTACATATATCAGGCAACGTGTGTGTGATTTACAGCCGTTAAAAAAAAAAATAATTCTTTTTTTCGTTTTTCTTGTCATCAAGGTAATATTTACAAAACATTTTTTTGTTCAAAAGAAATTTCGAGGATAGGCTAAACTATTGGGCTTTCAGACTTCAGGGCCGTTTCTAATAATAACACATAATGCACAATAGTCCATTAACTTTGCTGAAAACTATCCCCATGAAATTTTCTTTCCCAAATTACCCTTATGAAATCCCATAGACGTCTCGACCATTGAACCGAACCGAAAACAGAAAACACGGGATGAACCAATTTTGTTTTGTTTTCACTTTTAAATTGTGGCAGAAAAAAACTTATAAATGAAATAATCTTGGGACGATTGCCTAAAACCACCCTCTCATAAAACCCTATCTATTCTCCCCAAATTACTTACCTCTTTAATAAACCACCCAAACTCACAATTGTATACTCTATACCATCCAATATATTTTATTCTACTTAACTCCACCTCTCCAATTAAAAAATACATAATCGTGTTCAATAGAAAAAACGCGTTTAGTGAACATCAATTGCCCACAAACCCACATCTCGGATCCGACCCGATTGGAAAATAAAAACTATCGCGACAAGTAAATAGTAAAACTCGATTAGGAAAAAATCAAGTTAGGGTTCATCGATTTTGACTCTCTACTTCATCGGATGACTACGAGAGACGAGATAATTGATGTTAGTTATTGCGCAATGGAGAATGATCAAGTAGCACTTGTTCTCAGGTACAAATTTCGATTTCGAATTTGATTTTGGTTTGTTGGTGATTGATATTAGTTTTTGTTGCGTTAGTGACAGAAATATTGAAAACGACAAAAATGAGGCATATGAAAGTGAAAAGAATGAAGCAGAGTTTGAAACAGAGAATATAGATGGAGAAGTGCGTGATGAAAGGGAGAATGAGGAAACGACGAAGGCTAAAAACAACAAAAAGAGATGTAACATCGATGAAGTTGAGGATATAGTGGGGCGATATGAGTATGAGATTTAGGAATCAATAATTAACTTTGTTGATGAGATGCCTATTGAGAGAAATACAATTCCAGAAAGTTTGGATGAAGAAGAGGATAGGTTAGTTTTGAGAGATAGAAGAATGAGAACGAGAAAAGATGATAAGTTAGCTTTGGGAACTGCTTTCTATAGGGTTTATGAGTTCAAAGAGGTTGTGTTAGAGTATGCATTGAGCAAAGCAAGAAACATTAAACAAGATAGGTGGGATAAGACGAAGACTTCCTATAGGTGTGGTATGGGTGGAAAATGTAAATGGCGAGTTTATTGCTCGTATGATAAGCCTAGTCAGAAGTGGTTGTTGAAGACTAAGTACGGGTATCACAATTGCACTCCGAATGGAAAATGCAAGCTTCTGAAGAGTCCAGTAATTGCAAGGCTATTCTTAGATAAGCTGAGGCAAAATGCTGATTTAATGCGTGAAGAAATTCAAGATCTTATCAAGGAGAAATGGAAAATAGTTAGTACGAGGAATCAATGCCAGAGAGGGAGACTTTTAGCTCTGAAATGGCTTGAGAAGGAGTATGAAGAGAAATTTGCTCATCTCCGCGGTTATGCCCAAGAGATACTCACTACCCATGATCAACAGCCATAGTTGACACTTTCCCTAACGCTGCTGGCCAAGATGTGTTTAATCGGTTTTATGTTTGTTTTGCAAATCTGCGAGACATTTGGAGAGAATATTGTCGGCCAATCCTCGGGCTTGATGTCACTTTCTTGACGGTTGCTGTTAAAGGGATATTGCATACTACGATTGGACATGATGCAAACAATCAAATCTATCCGATAGCTTGCGCCGTGGTACAAGCTGAGAATGCAGATAATTGGTTATGGTTCATCAAGCAAATAAAAATTGACTTAGCTCTTCAAAATGGCAATGAGTTTGTCCTTATCTCAGATAGATCAAAGGTAAGCATTTGATTTCATTGTTGCTTTATCTTATAGTTTGAGTGGTTATCTAACTGCTTATATTTCGTAATTTCAGGGCCTAAAAAGTGCTGTAAACACAAAATTACCAAATACTGAACACAGAATGTGTGTTAAACATATTGTAGAGAACTTGAAGAAGAACCATTCAAATAAAGATTTGATAAAGCCAATAATTTGGAACATTGCTTGGAGCTATACTACGACAGAATTTGATGAGAATATACAGAAGTTGAGGGCATATAATATGGCTTTATATAATGATGTGATGAAGGAGCAGCCAAAGACTTGGTCTCTGGCATTTTACAAACTCGGAAGTTTCTTTAAGGATTTGACAATAATTCCACAGAGTCGTTTAACTCAACTATCACCAAAACAAGAGACAAGGCAATGGTACCAATCTTGGAGATGATAAGGAGGCAAGCAATGGAGCGAATCTCAAGAAGACAAAAGAAATCAACTAGGCACGAGGGAAGGTGTTCAAAATATGTTGTCAAGATGCTTGCATTGGAGAAGATGCATGCCGAGGAATGTAAAACAACCACTGCGACCCGTGAAGTGTATGAGATTTATCTATACGGGAACTCTTACAATGTCAACACGATAAGGCATACTTGTTCATGTGGTAAGTGGCAAATCACCGGGATTCCGTGTGAATATGCTTATGGAGCAATGATAGATGCAGGTTTGAATGCTGAAGACTATGTATCCGACTTCTTCTCAACATTGATGTGGCAACATAATTACGATACAAATCTCGAGCCAGTCAGAGGACCACAGTTCTGGATGAAGTCTGGTTTTCCCTTGATAACCGCTCCTCCTGAACCTATATTACCTGGAAGGAAGAAGAAGAAGAAGCAAAAAAAGTTCCCTAGAATCAAAGGCAAAAACGAGTCACCAAAGAAAAAGAAGAAGAAGCAAGTAGAAAAACTAGGAAGGACTGGTCGCATTGTCCATTGTTCTAAATGTGGTGAAGCAGGCCACAATGCAGCTGGTTGTAAAATACATCCAAAGAAGAAGATGAAAAAGACACAAGAGACATTTGAGGAGGTATGATCTTTGATATCGATTTTTCAGTTTTTTCTATTTAGTTTTTGATGTTTTTAGTTCTGTTTGTGTGTTTGGTTTTTGAATCACATATGAAGGGTAATGTTCATGCAATATGTGTGGTTTTCAGTTCTATTTGTGTGTTCCTGATTGATATTGGTGTGTTAAACATGTTTGTGGAGAACTTGAATCATGTTTGAATCATGAATGTGTCATGTTTGTTTTAAGTTTGATTCAAGCTTTGGTAATTGTAATATTTTTATGCTTTGCAGGGTGCTTCATCATCTAAAAGGTTGGATATGATCTCACTCACACAACCAACTCAAACTAGCCAATGAATATCTTTGTTTTTTTTTTTTTTTCAGACTATGTATTTTGTTTCAGATTCAGACTAAGAGTTATGGATGCAACTTGTTTTAACAACAAAAGAAACCTTTTGTTGTAACACACGAAGACTCTAAACACAAAACACTTAACACCATCACAATTTTCCAAAACATTATTCAATCTAAAATAGGTCCAATCAATACATAAACACAAATTACAACAGAAAAGGTTTTAAACATAACACCATCACTAGTTTTAAACATCGCAACATGACAAGTTTTCAAATATTCAAGCTATCAATTAACAAGCTTCCCGCGACTGTCTATGCTCGGCTGCAACATTCAAGATCGCGAGTCTTGAGAGCTTCCTCTGCTGCTTCTTTTAATGAGATCACGACCACGTGGACGAAGCCGAAATGGAGAAGCATCACTGGTCCGTACTTTTGGGAGAGATTTCGAAAATATGCGTCTGAGGTATTCCTCTGAGGTTGTGTAAGTTTCCGATGATCGGAAGCTTCTTTGGTCCCGGAGAAAGCTTCCATTTCGATAATTTGGGATTTTTCAAAAAGATTAACGAAACTAGGAAAAAGGTTAAGAAACAAAATAAATAGAGAAAGATCGACATTGTTCGATGCTCTGTTTTTTTTGTTTAAGTTTCTAAAATGGGAAATACAAAGACATCAACATAATTACCTTGATGTGAATCAATCCTCTCGTCTTTACAGTCGAAATCCGATAAAGGGTCAAAATCGATGAATTCTAACTTGATTTTTTTCCAATTTGATTTAGACTATTTACTTATCGCGACTGCTTTTATTTTTCAGTCGGGTCAAATCTGAAATGTGGGTTTGTGGGTAATTTCTGTTTCACTAAATGCGTTTTTTCTATTAAATATTGTGCTTTTTAATTAGTGGGATGTAGTTAAATAAAATAAAATATATTGGGTGGTTTAAAATATACAGTTATGAATTTGGGGAATTTAATAAAGAGGTAAGTAATTCGGAAGGAATTAGATAGAACTTTGTGAGTGGATGGTTTTAGGCAGTCATCCCAATAATCTTTGGTCTTTTCTTTCTATCTATCGCATGAAATTTTTTTCCTAAAGTAATTGTTTTGATTAAACCAATGTCACTCGGTTTAGAACAATCAAACCCGTATTGAGGGTAAACTCGTCATTTCTAAAAAACCCTAGTTACTCAAGACGCTTTATAAACGAGAAGAAGACGTAACCCTAGAAGCTGAGTGAGGAGAAGATTCGGAGAAAATGCCGCCGAAATTGGATCCATCTCAAATCGTTGACGTCTACGTCCGCGTCACCGGAGGTGAGGTCGGGGCAGCGAGTTCACTCGCGCCGAAGATCGGTCCACTCGGTCTCGCACCGAAGAAGATCGGAGAAGACATCGCAAAAGAGACGGCGAAAGAATGGAAAGGCCTGAGAGTCACCGTGAAGCTGACAGTCCAGAATCGTCAAGCTAAGGTCACCGTGGTTCCTTCCGCGGCGGCGTTGGTGATCAAGGCGCTCAAGGAGCCAGAGCGAGATCGGAAGAAAGTGAAGAACATCAAACACAACGGGAACATCTCGTTTGATGACGTTATCGAGATCGCCAAAATTATGCGTCCGAGATCTATCGCCAAGGAACTGAGCGGGACGGTGAGGGAAATCTTAGGCACTTGCGTCTCCGTCGGTTGCACGGTCGATGGCAGAGACCCGAAAGATCTCCAGGAGGAAATCTGCAATGGAGACATTGATGTTCCTAACGAGTGAAAGGTTTTTACTTTGAGCTCGCTATCGTTTTCTTTTTTGCTGTGTTTGATTTTGAGGATTTGCTTTTAGTATACTCTTGAGAATTTCTGGATTGCACATTTGAAATCCTTTCTTGGGATAAAATTAGAGAATGTTTTCATTTCTATAATCTACCAACTTTGGTTTTGAGTGTCTTAAATATTCAGGATGATAAAGATTAATGTTGCATCAATAGATTCATAGTATGATGAATCTGAGGTGATTGATTGGTAGTGTAAAGCAGTCGACTTTCTCTCGTTTAAGCTTTAACTTGATATGCACTCCTTGAATTTGCTATGAATCTGATTGTGAATTGAAGACAAATCATAACTAAGGTTAGATGGTAATGTGAGTTTATCTGATTGTTTTGGCAGTGTTTGATTGGTGTCATTGAAATGGTCACTAATCTTAGATGGAACATTCAATGTACTGAAGATCTAGGTTGTTGAATGTATCCAAAGATTTATAACAGGATAGCATATGTGGTAGATTGTCGAGTGGTATATAATGCAGTGTTCTTTTGCTGTTGCTGCCTTTTTGAAAGCTTTAACTTGTTGGGTATTCTTGGCATTGATAAGTTAGTAACAAAAGTCAATTCCTAAGGCTAAGTTTAAAGCTTGGTCTTGAATCTTGATTAATATGAGAAGTGGATTTTGTTGTTTGACTCACAAATTCATGTTAGGGATTTGTAGATATTTGTACGGATTAGCGAATGTTTTGGTCCCATACATTCAATACATTGTGGTTGTAGTTTAAGGGGGAAACAAAACTCTATTGAATGATGTTATTTCTCTCCTTTTTACTTGTTACAACACTGTTATTGCGAAATATATAATTGTTTGGCCAAAAATGGTCCCCGAACGATTACTAACACCATACTTATAAATTAATGCTCTAAATGGTAGGTCAATTATTAGAGAGTCCACTATCAAATTTTAAGAATATTTGTGGTGATGAGCGTCTACAAAAACATGTGGTGATATTTCATTGTTACTAAAATAATTTGGTGTTGTTGAGATCAGTTGATTAATAACGACGACGCACTCTAAATTGCAATATTTTATGTAGACCTTTTTTATTAGATTAAATGTACCATTCTCATGAAATTGGAAAATTGTAACTACACTACAAGAAATAGGCCTGTTTCCGACGACTATTTCAGTTGGAAAATGCTCGGAAACACGTCTTTCCGACGAATTTTCAACCACCTAATAGTTGTCGAAAAAGTTTCGTCGAAAACTTAAAATGGTCGAAAGTTAATCGGTAATTTCCAATCATTTACGTAGTCGGAAATGTGGTTGGAAATAGTCGCCAGTAAATGGTCGGAAAATTATCGACCAAATTCCGACGATGTTCCAACCAGTTAATTCCGATTAATTTCCGACCATAAAATCTTGAGAAATTTCCGACCACAGTTTACCGATGAGTTTTTGACCATATATTCGTGACGCGTTTCCAACCAAATAAGTAGTTGGATAAATAATATTTTTTATTTAAAATTATTTATTAAAACGAATTTCAAATTCAAAATACTAAAATTAAAATATTACTAGGTACTGAAATTTTGAAATTGTCTAAAACATAAAACAAAAGTAAAGACATGAAATGCAAAACAGAAATGAGATGTATATACTTTTGAGTTTCGTCGTCATTTTCATCTTCATCTTGTGGAGAGTACAAATCTGAAAACTTGTCGACAACTTTCTTCGCCAAGTCTTCCAAATATTTGATTGTCTTGTCTTTCTTTAACGTCGCAACATTCTCGGTTGCCGTCCTCAATTGCTCCTCTAGGTCCGAGTTAGACGAAAAAGTAGCTAAAGAAGTTGCTTCTTAACCTGGGTCAGATAGTCTACCAAACCCTAAACGGCGGCCTTTAACAACGGGTGTTTCCTGAAAAATGAAAAACATATTATTAAAAATTGTACTATACGTTTGAAAATTTTAAACAATTGAATACAAGAATTAACTTACCATTTGTACTACAACATTGATCTCGGTTTGGATAAGTTGGTTTGACTGAATCGATCCACCATGAGATAGTTGTTCATCAATCTTTTCTTTGCATGTCTCCATAACGCGTTTTATTCTCTTGTCGGAAATTTCACCTGTCTTTCTACTTCGATGTATATCCTCGATCAATAGCAATATATGAGGCTTTCTCCACCATTTTCAACCTTCTAATAGTAAATAGAAACGAGAAAGTTTAGAATGTTAGGAAAAATTAAAATTAAAAGGTACTGCAATCCCATTACCACCCCACTCGCTTCTTCAGTTTTTAGAATTTTTGTCAGCCGTTGCTTTTACTTTATCGTCTTGCCACATCTTGATGTAAGCGGTCCATGTTGTATTTTACATGGACACCGGAGGATCTTTATTGAGCTTCCATCTATCCTTCCATTCACACAAGTTATTTGAGAATAATTTCTGCATTTTTTTCTCGAAAGCAGCCCTTACGGTTTCCGTAATGCTCGGTTCCCAATTAAATTGTTGCTGCAAAAAAAACATAACTATGAATAAATATATAATTATTAAAAACTAAAAGTACTAGCATAAATTAAATTACCGCAAACGCTCGGAACCATCGTGTTTTCACATAACTCGGGAGATGATTATATGATGGATATGCCCCTGGAAGATCAGATATGAGCATCTTCAAAATCGCCTTGTTAATTTCACCTTTATCATACTTGAACCTACAATATTAAGAGGAAACAAAATATATAAAACAAATATTGCATGATCTGTTAATAGAGTGGAAATGTAAATTACCAAAAAAAATAAAATAATAAAGAAGTGGGTTTTAATAAAAGAGACGTAAGTAAAGAATGGAACTTATATATGAACCGAAGAATGCTACATTTACCAAGTAGTTCTTCCCTTTCGTTCGGGATCGAGAGTGGTAAGGCTTGTGCGTCCAGGAGCCATGAGAAGATCCTCGACAGTCATCCGAGGGATTGATGCCGATCCCTCTGTATCACGCGTGGAAGTGGTTGGCTGTTGTGCACCGCTGCTGCTGGCCAGGTTTTTCTGAGCCAAATAAATCTCAAATCCCTCATAAAGATCTTGAACATAATTCGGTGTCTCGTCACTATCACCAACTGGATTATGTGCAACAAAACGCAAAAATTTCTCCCGAGACATCATCTACAACAACATACTTTGATGAGGTTAAAACAAATCCTTCATCTAAGCCATTTCAACAAAATTAAATGGAAAAGAAAAAAAAAAAGAAACAAGACAATCAACAAGTGAAACGAATACACAACTCTTTAACACCGGGTTTGATAAATTATGAGATTATATGTTGATATTAGAAAGGTTCTTCACGATATGCAAGGGTGTATAATTGCAAGTTTAACATTTCTTAAAAGTCTGAACCAAAACAAATTTTTTATAAAATGTACTATTAGAGACAATTTACTATGCATCTACAGATGAAGAAGAGACAAAACCAAACAGATTAATGCAACTTTTAAACCCAAAAGCTAAACTGAACAGGTCCACCTATACTGAACAGGTCCACCAAGAGCTGCTTCTCGGGGGAGATGAATTGGAAGATGTTCCATTACGTCGAAGAAAGACGGTGGAAAAATCTTTTCAAGATTGCAAATGATAACAGGTATGTTGTCCTCCAAACATCGAATTCCATCAAATGTAAATGATCTTGTGCATAAATCCCGAAAAAGCACTAACACCTATGATTAAAAAAAACCAAGCATCAATATTTGTATTTCATAATAATTTATATTAAAAGATCAAATGACTTTTACCTGCAATAGCTTCATACACGTTTTTTGGAAGGAGATGCGCAAATACAAACGAAAGTAGGCGTTGCATGAAAACATGGCAATCATGACTTTTCATCCCATCTAACCGGTCTTCTTGACTATCAACACAGTTCCGTAGATTAGAAGCATATCCATCAGGAAATTTAACACTATGCAATATCCATTGGAAGAACTCCTCCTTCCCAACATCATCCAATCTAAAAATGGGGATTGGACCTTTACCGTTAGCCATGAAATGTAGCTCATCGCGTGCACATATAGTAGGCAAGTCTAATCTCGACTTCACGTTATCTTTTGTTTTCCTTTGGACATTTAAAATGGTGTTCATGATGTTATCAAAGAAGTTTTTCTTGATGTGCATGACATCTAGGTTATGCCTCAAAAGATGGTTTTTCCAATATGACAAATCCAAAAAAATACTCTTCTTGTGCCAATTATGATACACGCCACATCCATCAACCGGAACATGACCATTTCCTCTGCATTCAGCTGTTCTATCTACCCCAAAATCTCTTAGTTGAGTCAATAAATATTTACCGTCTAACTCTGGTGGTGGTGCATCACGAACAACTATGTTCTTCTTAAACAATGTTCTGCTTCGACTGCAAGGATGTGAATGCGGTATAAATCGTCGATGTCCGTGTTTCAATTGGAATGCATCTGTATTATCCTGACAATAAGGACATGATAACCTTCCATGCGTTGTTCATCCAGATAGCATTCCATATGCAGGAAAATCACCGATCGTCCACATAAGCACCGCATGCATACTAAAATTTGTTGGCACGAAATATCAAATGCTTCAACGCCATGAGCCCATAAGTCTTGCAACTCATAAATCAATGGCTGTAAGAAGACATTAAGAGATTTCTTAGGGTGTTCTGGACCAGGAACAAGTATTGTCAGGAATAGAAACTCTCGTTTCATGCACAAAGAAGGGGGCAAGTTGTAAGGTGTGACAATTACTGGCCACAACGAATATTGCCTCCCATGCTTTCCAAATGGGGTGAAACCATCAGTACATAGTCCAAGGTATACGTTCCTACTCTCCTGAGCAAATTTGGGATATACAGAGTTAAAATGTTTCCATGCCTCTGCATCTGAGGGATGCGCAATTTCTCCTTCGCTTGAATGCTCTGAATGCCATCTCATAGAACCAGCCGTACGCTCAGATTGATATAACCTTTTGAGTCTATCTGCTAACGGCAAATACCACATACGCTTATACGGAACCCGAACTCTTCCACTGGTTTCCTGAAACCGAGACTTGCCACAAAATCGACATGCCAAGTAGTTTGCGTCCGCTTTCCAGTATACCATACAATTGTCGATACAAACGTCGATCATATGAAACGGTAAACCCAAACCACCAACAAGTTTATCCACCTCATAGTATGAAGCTGGGCACATATTATCTTCCGGGAAATAATCTTTCACAAAATCTGCAATTGCGTCTACACAACTTATTTGGATTTCTTCCTCGATATGTTTACGGAAACTTATCTTTTTCTTTTAAAATTATTTTTATTTTTACATAATAATATCATCCATCAAAAATAACTTAAACAAAATATATACCCAAAAAAATTCTAGAGATCCATCATCCATGGCGGTTTTCTATCTCTTCATATGATCTCAGTCGTGGCGCATTCGTAACGCGATCGACGAATGTTTTCTCGCCGTTTCTTCAACAAATATCCGCCGACGCCGACCATACTCGCCGCTGCAATCGCTGCAACAGCGATTCCGGCCTTCTTTCCGCTGCCGGAGGATTTTTCTCCTTCCGTTGCAGTAACGTCGGTGCGATTAAGATCACCGGCTTCCGTAAACTGAGAAGGAGATGGATAAATGTAATCATCAGACATCGGCAGTGGCGAACCCAGAAATATTTTTTACTGGGATCATAAATATAATATTATGAAAACATAATTTTTTATAAATATTTATGACATTTTAAGCATTTTTATTAATTATTTTTTATCAGATACATTAAAAAAAAATAACTAGAACAAGAGAAACTAAACCAGTTAAAATTAGTTATGCACTAAGTTTAGTTATAAGCTATGACCCAATAAAAAAATTAATGTAGAAAATTGAATTGATGGGGTCAAAGATAAGTATCGAACGTTGGTTAGAAGGTAGAAAGATTGGTTTTGACCATATACATAACAATTAGTTAAAGCAATATCAATTATCTAGATTTAACCGGTGTCACTTGAACCCTCTTCATCCCACGTAGGGTCGCCACTGATCGTCGGAGATGGAGACATTTCGGTTTCTGATCGCGGTGGAGACGAATGCTGAATCGGGGACGGAGCCGGTGAAACTTCTCCGGTTGAAATCTCGGCGGATACGAGTCCCACCATTAACAGAGCTACAATTACGAAACCGAGCTTCTTCATCATCTCCAAGACTCAACCTCTGACTTTTGAAGGAGAAGAGGTCGAGAGAGAATATATAGGGTGCGAATGACGAATTAGAGTTTGCCACGTCAGAGGTGTATAGAAATATGATACGGAGGAATGCAGCAGATCAGGGAGTCATTTCATCGTTTTCCACTTAAAGTTTATATGAGTGATTGCTTTGGCACCAAAAGTCAAAGCCTAACGGTCAATGCTTTGGAGATTTTATGAACATTTTTAATATTGGATTTGTTTTTAATAATCAAAATATGTTTTTCTATTAATGGAACAATAAATATTTAAGAGTTAATAGGAAGAAGCAAATGAAAAAAAAGGAGTATATAAGAGTCAATTATCAGAATCGTAAGGCAAGTAACCACTTTAAAATGTTAACTCGTACGTAACGGAGCAAAAGTTTAATTTTTGCCCTTTTAATGGTTGACTTTTAAGTAATTTTATAAGGTTCGACAACTCCACGAAAGAAGAAATGTAATTATTCGTGATAAAAATTTAAAGAATTAGTAAAATGAAAATTAAAGAGTTAGCGTGGATAAGGAATAGTGAAATTTATTGGATGGCCCTAGCATAGGGTTAAAACAGATTAGAAATTGATTCGAGAAAATTAGAAAACAAATCAAATATGATTCGATCGAATCAATATGCAAATAATTGAGACCTCAATTTGTTCCTTCAATTTCGATGGGCCTGTTGTTCATTTATAAAAAAAAAAAACAGACAGGATCAAGTTGGGCCTGTTTAAACTAATGGGCCTGTTGCATTATCAGTAAGAGACAAGCCTCGTGAATTCTTCTTCCCTCGCTTCACCAGAAAACAAAAATTACCGGCGATCGGAAAACCGCAATGAGCAGAACGGCAGGGAAGCTGGTGACTTCGAGATCGGAGTTTGATCTCGATCACCCTAACATCGAAGATTACCTTCCTTCCGGTTCCTCCATCCATGAACCTCGCGGAAAACTCCGCCTGTAATTCTTCTCTGCATTTTGAGAATTTTCTTCGAATTTCGAATTTGATTTCAATCGGCTGATTAAGGTATGAGCTTTTCGATCTGGTTGCAGGCGTGATTTGCTCGACATCTCCCCCACTCTCACTGAAGCTGCTGGTGCCATTGTTGATGTAAGATTATTTCGACTTTCCCAAGGATTTTTTCTTTCTTCCCACCCAAATCTGTCGCACGATTACACTGTAAAAGACTTCAAATTTATGAGCGTAGGGGGTATGGTATTATTGATCTGATATCTCGATTCTCGATTCTGTTCAAGTTATTAAAACAAAAAAAATCGTTTTTTTTGGGTATGATTCTGCAGGACTCCTTCACAAGATGTTTCAAGTCGAATCCTCCAGAACCTTGGAATTGGAACATTTACTTATTTCCACTATGGTGTTGTGGGGTTGTTGTTAGATACTGTATTCTCTTTCCCTTGAGGTTGGTTCCTCTTATATCTATTTCAATGTGTGCAAATATATATATATATATGGCTCTTCTCCTATCCAGTTGGATTATAGTTTGTATGGAGTTTTACGGGTTCTTGTTCGTAGCTCAAAGTTAAGATTTGTAGCCGTGTGTTTGGACTTGAGCACTTCATTGTTTGTAAACCTGCAGGTGCTTCACTTTAGCTTTTGGGTGGTTTATTTTCCTTTCATCGTTTATCCCCGTACATTCGCTTCTGAAAGGTCATGATAGGTTGAGGAAACAGATAGAGGTGGGTTGTATTCTCTGTTTCTTGTTTCCCTTCTATGAATTCGTTTTTTTCACTGTCTTCTTCAATCTAGAATTCGGAAAGATTTTGTTTAATAGCAAGGAATTTTCTTGTGTGTATCTTCTGCTTTGTTGATGTTTTCCTTTCTTGTGGAGCTCAACTACTGATATCTTGATGTTGAACTTTCTACTGTCTTTTACTGTATTACTAGAGGGTCTTGGTGGAAATGATATGCAGCTTTTTTGTCGTCTCATGGACAGGAGTTGTCAAATATCATGGGCCACGGCCTAGCATCCGTCCTAAGCAGGTCGTGTTTCTTTATAAAAAAATTTGGGTCTCAACTTTGTAACTCCTTGATACTTGTATACCTGTGCTTATTTTAAGATTGGGATTAAACAGGTTTATGTTGCCAACCATACTTCAATGATTGATTTCATCGTCTTGGAGCAGATGACCGCATTTGCTGTTATAATGCAGAAGCATCCTGGTTGGGTTGGTAAGTCTCAGGGTGTTAGAGCACGCAGAAGTGTGCTTATGACCTATATGATTGCTCAGTTATTAATAGGCTTGTGATTGATTCAATTATGAGTGATTGGTTTGCCTTTTGTGCATTATCGTGAAAGCCATGATTCACTTTTGTTGCTTTAAATATGAAGGGCTTCTGCAAAGCACAATATTAGAGAGCGTAGGATGTATCTGGTTCAATCGTTCTGAGGCAAAGGATCGTGAAATTGTAGCGAAAAAGTATGCATGATTCTTATCCCCTCTAAGTGTCATTACGTAATCTACTCATGTTTATCATGGGAACATGAATTACATAATTCAGGTTAAGGGACCATGTCCAAGGAGCTGACAATAATCCTCTTCTCATATTTCCCGAGGGGACATGTGTAAATAATAATTATACAGTGATGTTTAAGAAGGTATCTTGGACCTAACTTTGATGTCATTTTCCCTCCTACTCTATGTCATAGCTTCTGATTCGCTTCATGACAATGTTCAGGGTGCTTTTGAATTGGACTGCACTGTTTGTCCAATTGCAATAAAATACAACAAGATTTTTGTTGACGCCTTCTGGAACAGCAGAAAGTAAGACTTTCATATCAGCCAGGACAGATAATTTTGAAAGGGAAAAATAAGCATTTCTAACTAATTGTACGACTATTGTTTTACTTTTATACTGCATAGTTGCGATTGAAACAAGTTTTCTTCTGGTACAAAATATTTAGGGCCATTACTTTGTCTTGGTAACAAAAGGTCTTGCATGGTCTATGCAGACAATCATTCACTATGCACTTGCTGCAACTCATGACATCATGGGCTGTTGTGTGTGAAGTGTGGTACTTGGAACCCCAAACTATAAGGCCTGGTGAAACAGCGATTGAGTTTGCAGAGAGGTAAAACACTGGCCTTCATCAAAGAATGCATATACTAAGAAGTTTTTTTATAAGAAAATAAAAAAAACTTGGCATGACATTCTTTTGAGTCTAGTAGTTGGTCTAAGATCCACTTTATCTACTTCTCACAGGGTCAGAGACATGATATCTCTTCGAGCGGGTCTCAAAAAGGTCCCTTGGGATGGATACTTGAAGTATTCGAGACCAAGCTCCAAGCATAGTGAACGCAAGTATGTTCATCGATTTTTTATTTCTAGAAATTCTACCTTCATTATCCTGTGGAACTAGTTGAATGAATCTCTTAAGAATTTTCAGTAGCATGGTTATCTGATTAGGTCAAAGTCATATTGTGGCCGAGTTTATTTGTGGTGGCTTTATATGGTAAACAATGCCGGCACTTTATCTAAACTTGGAACTTGCATAAATTTAAGGGCTTAATTGTACTGATCTTGAATCAATACCAATTGTTTGCACTTCACATTCGTACCAGTTGTGTATGTTGGGATTCCCAACAAGACTGACTTGATGCTGATATGTCTTTCTTTGAATTCACAGGCAACAGAGTTTCGCGGAGTCGATCCTGGCTAGATTGGAAGAGAGGTGAATTGTAAAGATCAAGATATGTTTTCCTTGTGGTGTTTCATTTTTACATTAAGATAAAATAAACTGATTCCTCATGTGCTTTTTAGTTCTCTATGTTTTTCAATACATTTTGTGAATCTCTCAATAGACGGAGCTCGCTTTTGCATCTTGTTCGTAAACTTGTGCAAGTTTTTTTTCATTGAGTTACTAAGAACTGAAATGTGTGTCCGCACCTACTCTGGAGCTTAATCAGTTGGTTTTAAGTATCTTGATCTACACAGTGCATCTTCTTCTTTGCCTTTGATTCATACAATTCGGGTTTGCAACAAAGAGTTAGAAACTTTAAGATGGATGATTGATAAACGGCAAGATTTTTATTTGATTTGATTGTGTTACTTATTTCAGTGTGTGACACTATAGTTCTACAAGGCCAAATTGCCTTCTACATTTATAAAAGTTGAAACCAAATCAAGAGAGTAGAAATTGTCTTTCTCAAAACTAAAATTACTTATCTCCATAACTCATGATGAAACAGTTCCGATCATACAACATAACTTAAGGAGACATATATAACTCATACCCTTTTCTGTAGCCTCGGATCACAATTCATCCTTCGAGTCACTTTTGCTACTCTCTACCGTGCTATCGGTTTTTCCTTTGGTCTCGGTAGTTTCTACTTTTGATGTGGACTCAACAGTTTTAGGAGATTCAGTTGATGCAGGTTTCTCCAGTTTGAACGGGATCGTTGCGTGTTTCCTTAAAAACTTGTAAAATGCAACCACTGTGCGGTCTGTATCTACCGTTATCTGCTCCACACACAACAAAAGAAGAGAATTCTCTGCTTCAGAGGGAATCTAAGAAGAAAAAACCATTGCAGCTAGGAAGCAGAACTTACCGGCTCTGAAGTCTTGTTGCCTGCAGGGAAGAAGAGAATTGTTGGGAATCCTTCGGCCTGAAAAGAATTTTACGCCAAAACCGGGAAAAAAAATCAACTCTGGAGGCTTTGAACATAGAAGGCTTAAATACATTCGTTAACGTTTGTTACCTTTGCCTTGGGATGTTCGTTGGTTGTTCCATCCATCTTGGCTATGACAAGAGAATCAATTTTTTGTAAATGTTTGGCAAGCTTGTTATACATTGGCTCAAGGGCTTGACAATGGCCACACCATGGTGCATAGACCTGAGTTTTGTTTCAAGAACAAAGTATTGATGTGATGAGAAGACGTTGAATCCATATCGCTTTATCAATGGACTATGATACAATAGTACCTCAAGAAGAACATCCTTAGACTCGTCCAGAACAATTTCATCGAAGTTATCTCCGACCACTATTTTCACATCTCCATCGTTCTATAGCCACCAAAATTAAGTCCGATGTTAGATGAAGAGAGAAGACGAATCAAAGATGAGAATGAATGATAAGAAAGAGACAGGTTTACCTTTTCAGGAATGGGGTCTGACTTAAAGAAAGGCTTTAGCTTGTCGCTCAAGAATTCTTCCCCGAATGTCTGCAAGAGATTACAGGTTAAACAAACAATCTTTTACCTTGAAGTTAAATTTTACGAGTAAAAGAACTTCAAAGAGATACCTTAATTTTATCTGACTTGATTTCGCCATCGAAGAAGTGCTTTTTAGGATCTTCGTTCCCTGTGTAGGCAATAAGCTAGACACAGACCAACATTCGAGCTGTATTTAGCATATTCTTACCAAAAAGATCTAGGACTCAAGATTCTTATAAATGTGCAGCTCTTTCAAACCCAGAACACAACAAATAAACGCGACTTACTTTAGGACCATTTTCAGACACGCCAAAGTATTCAGCGACTGGCTTCCCATATTCCTCATTATCCAGATCGACAGATACAAAAATGAGCTGTAGCAAGAAACAAAGGCTTCTTAGAAGTAACCTTACCAAGATACTATATAGCCATCGTTGCCCCAAAGGTCCTTTTTCATGTACTTGTCTTGATCCGAAACAAAGCATATCAAATAAATCAGAGTTAAAACCTGGCAGGACCTATGTTCCTACCTTTCCTTTAAATGATTTTGCTGCTTCTTGAAACTCTGGAAGAACCTTTTCGGAGTCATTTTTGGTTGCAAACAACAACAACTGCAAAGAGAAGATAAATTTTCAGGTTAGTAAACCGACCTAAACCATCGTCGAATCCCACTAGAAACATTGACACACCTGCTTCTTGATTGTACTCTCGAAAATTTCCGGGGCACTCTCTCTGGTGAAAACAGAGACCAAAGGAAGCTTGTTGGCAGACACAAAACTAGCTAGAGCAGACTTAACAAACTCCCCATCTGCCGATTAACAACAACACACATTATAAGCAAAGCCCAAAGAACAAGATGGCTGAACCAAGGATAACAAAAGATTTACCAAAATGGCTAATTTTCTCCTCTTCGCTCTTAACTAGGACCAAAGCAGGCCGTTTAGACTCCGGATCAATGTGAAACATCTTGGCAACATCGGGGTTCACTGTTTGATAGAAGTTCACATCGTCTTCAGCTTTTGAAGCAGCAGCAAGTTGGTCATGCTCAAGACCCTGTGAAAGTGTGAATTCACATTTTGGATAATCCAAAAATGTAACAAAGTGTGTTACTTTGCGAACGAACAACAACGATTCAAAGACCATTATAACCAAGTGGATAAAGGAACCATACCACCAAAGAGTTTAAGTAACCCAAGACGACTTTGTTCCCAGAAGTCAAGACTTTCTCAGCATCATCTAATGTGGTTAGATTATACACACCAGGACCTATCTTCTTCTTCACCCATGTCACAATTGTTTCTCTAGAATCATAGAAATCCTAGCTCTAATCAGATCAGAGAACACCACAGCAATACAAATTCCAAAATCCAATTGATTACGAGATTCACTTACTTGGTCCTCCCTCCAGTGTAAGGCTTGTGCTCACCATCTACGAAGAAAAGAATAGTCGGGAAGCCCTGAACACTATACTCATGAGCTAGCTCGTTCTCCTCCGTCGCGTCGATTTTAGCCAAAACGACACCATCGTCTTTAAGCTCCGTCGCGGCTGCAGCATACTCAGGAGCAAGAGACTGACAATGGCCACACCACGGCGCGTAGAACTCAACCATAACGTATTGGTTGTTCTCGATCACATCGGTGAAGTTACGCTCCTTGATGACCACCACGTCTTTCTCGTCGATTTCCGGCGCCGGTAACGGATCCGAGTCAGGGTTTCCTAGATCGGAGAGATCTCCTTCTTCATCATCTTCGTACATCTCTGAATCTTCGTCTTCTCCTCCTTCAAATTCGTCAAGTCCAGTGGAGGTAAGTGACCCATCGGGACCGTTTTCTTCTTTGAGATCTTCGAGGAAACTGAGATCCTCATCGTCGACGTCGGAGGAAGAGGTGGCGAGAGAAGGAGAAACGGCGGAGAAGATGAGAAGTGCGGTGAGAGAGAAGAGGAGGAAAACGCGAAACGCCATTTTAGTGCGACTGTGTGAATTGGAAACTCTTTTTGAGTTTGAGAAGTTTCTTGAGATCCAACAACAACTACAAAGCTCGTTTCTTTTCTACACATGCTTGTAGTTGCTTTGAAACGTTGCCGTTTTGTGTGATTATTATACAATTAAATTTGGAAAGTAATTATTTCATTGATTAAAATACGACCAAATTTAATGGGTTGACCAATTGTATAATGTATATAATAAGATGTCTTTGGCGATTGGTGTGGAGATGAGTTTGTCCCTATGGTGGTTCCGATTTCGATCAGATCTTACCGTCATTATGATGGTGGTCGTTGCGATCGTAGTGGCATCCAAAGAGTCGGATTATGGATTTAGATCTTGGATGGAGATGTCATTTTTCAATCCACAAATTCATATGGTTCCTCCGATCGTTGCGTTGGCTTCTTGTCAGTTTTGTCGGTTCATTGTGGTAACCGTTTCTCTTCTCTCAAGTAGAGTTTCCTTCCGGATATGTTATCAACCATGGTGGCTTCGTCGGTTTTCGTATTACGTTAGTGATCGCTTCCATGTATGGGATCCCGGAATTACGATGTTGGAAATAATGGATTCTGTGAATCTAAATGTTGGAGAGGAAGACGGAATTTTAATCATCACCAACATGGATATTTTTTGACGAATCATTGAAAAGGCAAACCATAGTCAACAATCGACAATGTTGTGATAGGCTAATATGGCATATTCTATCGAATTTCAAAAGACAGAATTCAGAATTATATCCAACAACAATTCAATTCATTCTTCTCTTTAAAGTAATGCGATGTGCATTTTGGAGTTTCATCTACAAGCCGATAGCCAATGACAAGTGTGTGAAAAGATAGCTTGGTTAATCTCCACTCCTTCATCGAAATTGATTTCAATTTCCTTTATCTACGTCAACGGTTATATCGAAAATATTTATGTATTTTGTAAATTTTATATGATATAATATATTTGCTTTGCCGGAAAAAAAAACCGAATCAAACCAAAATATTTAAACCAAAAACAATCAAAATTTTAATAATCAAATAGTTTTATTATCTTAAAATCCTGAAAACCGAAAACCAATATTGACTCGAAAGCGTTTTTAGTGTAATCACACCAATCCAAACCGACTAAAATGAAAATAAAAATAATTTTTTTTAGATATTTAATTATAAATAAATACAATATTACTTACATCATTTTTATATATCTTCAAAATACTTTTAAAATTTAACCGAACCAAACTCGAACAAAAAACCAAACTAAACCAAACTAAAATTTCATCAAACCGAACCGTATCTAACGAATCACAAATTGTTTTATTTCGTTTACATGTTTATAAAACCGATCAAACTAAAAAATTAGGAAAAAAACAAACAAAACCAACCGATAAACAGAATCAAATACCAACTCCTACAAAAATTTATAATCAGAATTTCATTTGCAGCTATTTTTTATAGCTATACTGATTGTAATTAATCATGACTTTTTTTTTAATCTATATACATACAGTAACTAAAAATCTAGAGATTTCAGTTTGATTTAGTAGATTTAAATTAAATCATGAAATCTTTGAGCGACTTGAGGAACTTAATTGAGCTTATTCGTGTAAATTGTTTTCGATATTTTGCATTCAAAGTTTCAAACTCAAGAACTAACTTGACAAATGACATCTCTTCTTTAACTCCATTAAACTGCATATCTTCGAAATCCAAATCTGATAAAACCAAACTAACAAACTCAGTCCTAGCTATGATTGAAATAACTCCACTTTGACCCATTGTACAGAATCAAACCAATATCAATAGACAAAATCTTGAAAAGAAAAACAAAAAAAACAACTACTTGTTTGCTGATTCAAGCATCAGACTGAATCACAATCGTGCGGATTATATTAGCATGTCGTTTCTTGATCACAAAGTAGATTCCCATTAAAAGAAATGCTGCGAAAGAAACGCCTATCGCGATTCCAATGGTTTCTCCTCCTCCTCCTCCTCCTCCATCTCTGTTACTCTCACTTGTTGTGTGTTCGTCTGATGAAACTTTACTTCCTTGTGTATCTGCTTCTACATTATTAGATGTCTTTGAAGGTGAAGGCGAAAGTGATGATGGCGAAGAAGGCGAGTTTTTTGGTGGATTATTACGAGTGAGTGATGATTTTGGGTGAAAGAAATCGTAAGCTTCTGGAGATAAAGCAGATGGGTTTGAATAAGCTGGACCATGAACAGGTCTGCTTCCTGCAATGGAGACACATAGAAGCAAAGACAAGCAAGAGAAGAAGAAGAGCAAACAGTGAGTTAGGTATGTCATGTTTTTTTTGTTTTTTCTCTATAACCTTAATTTGTTAATGTTTGATTTTGTTTAGGTTGTGTGTGTGTGTGTGTTTTTTTGGCCTTTATAGGATTGGTTATAGAGGAGATAGTTGTTGCTTGAAGTGCAAAATTGTATGATTGTCTAATAGCAAAAGAAAAAGGGTATTTTTGAATGAGTGAATAAGAGAAGTCATGCAATTTTTGTTTGTTTTAAACTTCTATAAATAATTGCCCTCTAAAACAAGTGTTGATAAATGAACACTTAATCTTTTAACAAAACAAAATAAGTTGTGATTTATTGGTTTTACCCTTAGTATTTACATCGTTTATGTTTGATCTATGGATCAAATGATTTCAAATATTTAGGTTCATAAGTTTTGCTACTCCTCTTTACTCCTTATTTCTTTTTTTCTTTTTGGGTTAAGATTGGTGACAAAGAATGCATGAAGAGTTTGTTAGCTTGAAGTAACCGCAATGGAAAAAATAAACACAAGGGAAAGCATTACCAAATCGGGTCCACAATTTGGGTTTGCATTGTTTCTATTTTCGAATTTCTTTTCATTTTTACTTAATTCGGTTTAGAGAATTAATGTCAAACCGAATTACAAATTAAACCAAATCAAAAACCGTAAACCACAACAGACACTCCTATGTCCTATCTAAAATCAACACTTGTGTTTCATCTTGAATTATATTATTGAAATTTCATGAAAAACATTACAAGACCGACAAAAATTATTAATATCCTTAAATACAAAAGCCGGCGAAAAATTAAAATATCCAAAAGAGGGCACGAAGAAAAAACAAGAGAAACCAAAATTAAACAACACTTGATTAGGTAACGAATTTAGCTAGCTTTGGTTCGGTTTAATTTATGTGTGATATGTTTGGGTATATGCTAAAGACTCAAACTGGACTTAATCCAAATTCAGGGTTTTTATGTGAGAGAATAAAAGCAAAAAATAATGTTTTTTCCGGTTTTTTACACAACAGCTAGCTATATGATTCTATTGTAATCCATAATTAGTTAACACTAATATGGTGCTGGAAAGGATAAAGTGATAAAGTGAATTTTCTTCTTGTGTCTCGTATATTATTGTATGACATCTGTTGATTTTCAAGAGAAATAGAATCAAAATAAAAACTAACGTTAACTCTAAGAAAAGATAAAAGCGAAATTGAGATTTATCTTAAAGCAACATTAATTAAAAAAAACCACATTTACACGAATGGAAAATTCCACGAAATTAAAAAAAAACAAACATATGAAAAAAACAGATGCAGGCACAATGGTAGTGAAATTTGTGGTAATCAACATTTGATTAAAGATTTAAACTTGTGGCATAATTAAAAATTTAAGCAGAGCTCCTAAAGGAGCCAAGAGCTTTAATCGCAGCCGCTCTTAGAATATACTGATGGTAAAGCGCAGCCGCTGCTGCTCCGATCATCGGTCCCACCCAAAATATCCACTGTTCAAATTATATCAAACAAATAAATGTAATTAAACATCATATCATATAGTAAAATTTAGTGAAAATGTGTGTATATAAAAATTAATGACGTACTTGGTCGTCCCAAGCCTTTTCCTTGTTGTAAATTACGGCGGCTCCGAAGCTACGAGCCGGGTTGATTCCGGTTCCGGTGATGGGAATGGTGGCTAAGTGAACCATGAAGACGGCGAAACCAATGGGAAGTGGTGCCAAAACTGGCACGTGAGAGTCACGTGCACTTCGCTTGGGATCGGTGGCCGAGAAGACGGTGTAGACGAGGACAAAAGTTCCGATGATCTCGGCACCGAGTCCGGTACCTTTGTTGTAGCCGTCGGCGAGCACGTTTGCTCCACCTCCATATCTAATATTGTTAGCAATATTTGTAGTTAATAAAACAGTATAATTTTTTAATTAGACCTATAAAAACAAAACAAAAAATAATTTGATTTAAAATCACGGATTTCGATTCTGATTTGATTTGGATCATCAGTTTTACGATATTTTTTTTTATTTTAGAAGAAAAAATTACCAAACTAAATCTATATATCATGAATTTGTTTGGTACATTTTGGTTTGGATCGGTGTCGAATTTTAATCAAATATATCCTTATTTTGAAATATACAAAAATTGCTATCATTTTATCCATATTAAACCTTAATTTAGTTTAACAAAATAATTTCTTGGATTCGGTTCAAATCAAAAATAATTTGATTTATCTGAATTTATCATCCCTAAACAAACCTATTTAATTCAGATGTTTTTTTTTTTTGAAACATTATTTAATTAAGATGTTGAAACTTTAAATAGTGCTTGTATATAATTTATGATACATATATATTAAAAAGAATACGAGTTTGGACTCACATTTTACTTACATACAACAACCCCTAAATTTGTTGAAGATTTAAATTTATACAAACTTTTAAAGAGTGTTGAGACATGATGGAACCTGGTGTAGTAAGAGCTTTGGAATGCTTTGACCAGACCGCAACCGCAGATGGCACCAAGGCACTGAGCCACAATGTATAACACTGTCCGAACCAATGACACTTTTCTAGCAAGGAACAGTCCCACCGTCACAGCCGGATTTATATGACCACCTTCAGTAATAGTTTACACGTTAATATCAACAACAAAAACAAATTCTCCGGATTAATCAGTTAAATTCTAAGAGTGTATTTTAATTTAGATAAACCGAATTGAATCCTAACCAAATCGAACAAGATTAAAAAAACCAAAACCAATTTATATATGACCTTTTCGAATGAAACATATTATACTTCATTAAAAACTGAAATTAAAACCGTACCAAATATATCTATGTTTTCAAAACCAAACCGAACTAAACCTAAAACTCGGAATCACCATCTCTAATTAAAATACGAATTTTTTTTTTAACTATACAATATTTCTAACTTTATTGTTACGTAAAAATCATTGTAACCGTGACTCGAACGTTTTGTATACTTACCGGAGATACCGGCGGTGCAATAAACGAGAACAAATATCATTCCACCGAAAGCCCACGCAATTCCCAATATCCCTACGCCGCCGCAATCTACTCCTCCGGCGTCTGCGTCGGTTTGGGCTCTGTAACCGATTACGGTGAGGATTGAGACGTAGAGGAACAGAAGTGTCGCCACAAACTCAGCTATCACCGCTCTGTAGAGCGACCACTTCCTAAGCTCCTCCATGTCGAACAATGGCGCCGGAGGCGGATCATGGTAGTCTCTCGCCGCCGTTGCTCCGCCTTCTTGCACCTCCAAGTCCTTTGCCATGTCCCAAAGATGAAGAGAAATGAGTTTTAATGAGATTTGTAGCTCTTTGTGTTTGTGTGGATTATGTATATATATACACACAAAGACTGTGCCAAAGTTTGGTATAAGTACATTATATGACAAATTTTATTTATGATTAATGATTATCTGGACAGTTAATTAAAAATCATTTTTGGAAATAATTATGAATGAATCTTTTCTCTGATCCGTATGCGTCAAATGAGCTGGTGGTATTATGAAAAACATCTCATTTTGCTATTATGTTTGTCAATATTATTAAGGAATGATTTGCATATTATATGCTTATAGGATTTTGCTATTGGTTTATCAATATTCGTTTGTTTAAAACAAGTACGTAATTGTAATTTAAATAGATTCTTTGATAAATAAAATGACAAATGAGCTGGTGATATATGTGTGGTATGACAAAACCATTAAACTACAACCATTTGATTTAAACCAAATTTTTTTATTAAAAAAGATATTACGATTAGTAATCTTGATTATCTCACATTGAAAAGATATCTTTCAAATGTTGCAACAGACGACAAAAAAAAATCTTGATTATCTATACAACTCGAAACGCATAAGTTATCACCAATCCGAACCCCTAATAACTCATCCTTAATGTATTGTACTATTTTTACTAAACTACGGTATTATTTTAGCAAACCAAAATTATTTAACAACCGGTCTAAAATACTATTACCGTATTACGGGATCTAACCCACTCTACTATCCGTCACTCGCAAATTATTAAACCACAACAGTAGTTAATATAATTTACTCTAATTTTGCTTCTTGTTTTTTCTTCTTTTCTTAACTTTTAATTTCATTGATATTGTAGAGTAAAGAAAACAAAGTCCTCGTAAGGCAGAAATACAATGCAAGGTAAAGCAAAATAGGTCAGCTTTTTGTCTCCATTAATCTATGTCGACAGTCGAGTTAAATTGTTTTTTCAATTCATAATTTTTGATATTAGGCGTACATTTTCCGACTAACTTAATTAAGGGTCAGAGCTGTCTTAAATTTGTATGATTAGTGGAAGATAAACTTGTTTTAAACCGTCCAACCAACCGTCGATTTAGACATTCTTGTGTTTGTATTAATTTAACTGGACCCTTAATTTAATATTTCTCAATTGTTGTTGCAACGTCCAAATTTCATCTTCTTATTACTATTTTTAATTCATTTTAGATTTAATTTTATGTTACAACTAGTCCAAACTGTTAGATTAAATGATAATAATCTAAGAAATATTTGAATTACGGTTTAACAAGATGATACTATTACCATATATTCTGGCTGAACGAATCCATAATTTTCTATATATTGTAATAGTAAATCACCTATATATGCTGTATGATAAGAGGTTTTGTTTTTTTGTTTTTATATATAAACAAAAAATTATACTAATCATTTATGTAGCCCAACTAAAGGGTTGATTGGTTCACCCATTACCATCCGTAAACTCTACGTTTGCGGGTGGTTGCGGTTAGTAGCATTTGACAACAATTACAAAAACCGTTTCATACCGCTAAATCAAAAGGTCCTTTCCACGAGCGTTTAGGTTGCGGACGGTTCAAAAAAAAAAATATCTTAAATAATAAACTAAAATTTACAAAAAAAAATTATTTTTAAAAATTTACTTTTTATATCGAATATTATCATATAAAATTATATACACTTGATATATATTTTAATTAAACTAAAATAAATTTGTAATTATAAAAAAAGTTATTGTAAAAATACTATTTAATTATTCTATGATTTATTTAAAATATATAATTTTAATTTTTTATAATAATATATTTTTGATTTCAATTTTAATTTTAATAATTATAAAAAATGTTATTGTATATATAAAAAATATTCCAAACATCTTTAATTTTTTTTTATTTAACTATTCTATGATTTATTTAAAATATATAATTTTAATTTTTTATAATAATATATTTTTGATTTTTATATAAATTATATATTATGTGTATTTTGGTAGTTTTATGTAAATTCGCTATCGCACCGCTGTAAACCACTCATAAACGTTCCGCAAACGCACCCGTTTCCAGCCGTTTTACCAGTCGCATAAATTGTCCAATAACGCTAGAAACTGCTACCGTCCGCTTCCGTAACTCCCGCAACTACATCCACATCCGTTTCGTTTAAACGAGTTAGACCCTAAAATGACTTAGAGGTATGGATAATAAAACGTTTTTTTAGCCTTATATATATTATTTTGGGAACAAGTCCATATCAACACGTCGTCACGATTTAACGGGGATAGAGCTAGTTTAGAATATAGTTAAATATGAGGAAATAGGAATCTTGTAAAGGTTATGTAACTAATCAGCATATGAAGAAAGATGCCCTTTTAAGGAATTACATTTTAGCGTATAAGAATTGTCTGCAATTAATGTTTTGTTCAGTGAACAAGCAAAGTCTCATCCCACCCACTTTAAAAAGTTATATTGAAGTATACAATTTTCATGTAAAGATTATTTTTTTTAAATAATAAACCCTAATAAATACTCATGTATTTTTCAGAGATTTGTAAATTTGTAATAGCATAATTTGTCACTGGTTTGCTAAGACTTTTGATTTCCCTCTTGAATCTGGTTTACAATTCGAATATTTACTAAACTTAAAAGAAGTTGGTTTAAGTTTTTTTGTTGGTTAAGTTTTCGTTTTTTCATATTCTGGTTTGGTTTTTAGTTGGAACGGTTTAGTAAAGAGAACTGATTTAGTAACAATCATATGTAGTTAAATTGATATATCGACAAAATGGTTGAGCAATAGAATTCTAATCTCTAATTTGATAGAAATTTTTGTCAACTATATAGAAAAATACTAGTGACAATAGTTAAAAAAGAGGAATTAATAAAATCTCAAAATAACACAATAATTATAGAAAGTTGGTTAAACCTAAAAAGGTTGGATTTAAAATTAAGGAAAACGAGGAGAAGATGATAAGAATGAGATACATATGACATGCAAAATCGGAGCAACCAACGTTGAAGCTGTTATTATATGTCATCTTTGCCAGGCGAATTCTTCTGTACACGTAACATTATGTCCCATTCCTAATCCTTCCAATTAATCAATTAATGTTGGACTTACATGCTTGATGCATGCACTTATTATATATCTAATTACATACTTTTAAATATATATATATATATATATTAGTGTATGTGTGAGACCACAAATAAATATATATACATTCATGAGTGCTATGCATGTGACCATTCTTAGGCATTTTTGGTTTAGAGTTTGATAACACGATGATGAAAGTTTCAGAATATATATATATATATATATATATATATATATATATATATATATATATATATATATATATATGTATGTGTGTGTGTGTGTGTGTAATTACCTAAATTTCAGGTTTATCAACAAAAGATTTAATATATGTATTTAAGTTTATTTTATAAAGTGGTACATATGGTAATAAATTTGTTGAATCAGAAGAGATAGCACAAGACAGTTGAGTTGATGCCATGGGTGTGATGCAAATCATGCGGTTTTTTGGCAATCATACAAAGACTATGAATGTTTCTAATTTTTGTCATAGATTTTTACTTTTGTTTTTGAAAAATCCACCTTCAAGTTTTTTTTATAAAAATAGTTTTATTAAGAGAAATTGGCTAAAATAACTCCAAAAAACTATAATTCACTAACTACCCAAAAAAAAACTAAGATCTAATAGTTATAATCCTTTCACATCATGCATTTTTGGTTAGTTTGCTAATTAATAATTTAATTTGGTTATTCACCAAATTCTCTCTTTTATTAAAAACTAGTTTTTGAATTCTTCTACGAATTTCTAAAGAAAAGCTAAAAAACCAACTTATTTGGATTTCTTCCTCAATATGTTTACAGAAATTTATCTTTTTCTTTTATAATTATTTTTATTTTACATAATAATATCATCCATCAAAAATAACTTAAATATCAACTTTTTTATATATGAATAGACAACAAAAAATCATATCTATTTGTTTAAACATCTCACCATATTATTTTTTTTTGTTTCAAATGATACATTATTTTCTTTTTAACACATATTTTTCACATGACGCACACAATTTACACATTATTCTCTCTACTTGTTAGAATCGGCCATGAAAAATCACCTCTTTTAACACTACAAGAAAACAAGTCACTTTCCGATCACTTTCTCAACCACAAAAATGGTTAGAACTTTTCTCGACAAAATCCTGACCTTCTTCCAACCTATATAATACGTGATTGGTATGTGGTCGGACATTTCCAACCAGATTATGTCGTTGGAAAATGGTCGGAATTTCCTAACTAATTTCCGACCAAATTAAAGTCGTCGAAGTGATGATCAGAAAGTGGTCAGAAAACGGACAGAGAAATTTGAAATGTAGCCGTTTATAACTGTTTTAAGACATTTGGTTTGAGGTGGGAAAATAGTCGGAAAGTGGTCCGAATTATTTTTAAATTTCCGACGATATTCCGATAAAATTAGTACCGTCGGTGCTTGGTCAAAAAGTGGACGGCAAATTTTTGAATGTAGCCGTTTATAACCGTTTAATGGTGGTTGGAAAGTGGTCGAAATAGTGGTTGGAAAGTGGTCGGAAAGTAGTCAGTATGATTTTTCAACGTCACAACAATTGTCTATATATAAGTCACTTATCTTAGATGTCGAAGAATAAAAATCCCATAACCCACTAAAAAAATGTCTTCAAATGCTAATAATTTTCGAGCATGGATGTACAATAATCGGTGGGACTCAACCAACGGAAAACTTACGACAGAATTCGCGGAAGGACTTACAGAATTCATGCGATTCGCCACAAACCAGGAGATTTGTTTGGAAAAAGGTAGACTCTATTATCCACGTATTTGCTGTGATAATAGTCAATTTCTCCAAAAAAAGAGAGGTGTGGAATCACTTGTATCGACATGGGTTTACGTCAAATTACAAGATATGGTATTTTCACGGAGAAGTTGATACGGAGAATTGGCCTAGTACTAGGTTAGTCGAACTTAGAATGGTAGCGGAATCTAGAGGTACAATAGAAATAGTAAACGATGCGTTTCGTGAAAATATCCCCTCGTTTATGAAAAATACAAATATGGCGGAAGAAGATTTTTTGATATGTTAGACGCGAGAAAATTTTTTGATATGGCTGAGGAACCAAATCATCAATGTTTAAGATTTTTAATTAAACCTTAGATGCTTACGTATCGTGGACATATATATTTTGTACGAATACGCGTAGAGGTTCGTGAAATTTTCAAATAATCAAAGTTACTCCTCTACCATCCATTCTTTCTTATCATCACCAAATTTAGATGTAAAAGATAGCTAATTCTATTTTGAGGACATTTATTTACTTTTATTGCTATATTAACAATAAATTCCCTTGACTAAAAATGGTGGTCTTAAAAAGAAAAACAATTACTATCTTTAATTCTAATTTTACTTATAAATCTCGAAAAATCGATCCTAAATTTCCAATCACAAATTTCAAGTTGAAATATCTTGCATTACAAAAGAACATAAACTGAAAAAAAAAATGGCGTCATCAAGATTTCAACTTGTTGCCATTCTCGTCATCTTCTCTCTCGTTATTACTGCCCAATCCGCAGGTATACTTATGTTGTTCCCTTCATCTTAGGTTTACATTAATAGATTTTTTTTTGCAAAACGTTTTTATACGAAAGTACAATTTTCTTGTGTCGTATTTGAATCTAAACGGTAACATAGCGACGAGACGAGAGTAATACAAACCACTAAGCTACAATTTTGTTTATTGACATAACAGAAAAAGAAGAAATGGACGGACCGTGCCGCTTGAGAGGAACGTGCAACAACGACAGCGACTGCGATGTCCATTGCCACAAGAGCACCGACGCTACGCCCATGGACGGTCACTGCCTCTTCAACAGACCCACCGGTCCCGTTTGCTGCTGCCTCTTCGATTAATCCGATCCTTTTTGTTCTTCAAGTCTCCATCATATACTCCTGATTAAACTATTGATGTAAAAATAAATAAAAATGTTTACGTCGCAATTATTTGAAGAATAAAAGAAGCGATCTTGTGTTTCTAATTATGATTTAATTTCTTGTTTACCATATGGACACTTGTATGTCATGAGAGTGATTCGATTGTAAGAGAATGGCTATTTGTGAACAAATATATAATGTATAAAAGGTAAACCTTTTTGCGAACCCTAACTTTTTTTTGTTTTCCTATAGAAGTTAGGATTTCCTCCCAAGTCCTAACTCGCTTCTCCTATTTAAATACTGAGAACTGTTATCAATTTAGAGATTTGTCCATTGTTGAATATGATGCAATACACAACAAGTAGATATATATACAGACACATGTACATATATGTCTTGTCTCAATCTCGGTTTCAGAAAATGATCCATCCATCTCCGCCATCGAAATCTACTCATCAGTCACGGGCGGATCGACCCAACGACCATGTTCTTTGATCAGACCGATCAGAGCATCTGTTGCCTCTGTCATGGCAATCCCACGCTTCACCACAGTCTGTCCACAAAATTAAAACCCAAATGTTTTCACTTGGAGAATTTAAACTCAATATACATACCAACACATTCACTTCAAAAAGATCAAGAAACCCAAGATTAAAGGTGTCACCTTTCCAACGTAAAGGTCGATTTTTCCGGGAGAACCGCCTACATAACCGAAATCAGCATCAGCCATTTCTCCCGGTCCATTCACAATGCAACCCATGATTGCAATCTGCGCCATTATTCAATTCGTTAACATTTCCCCTTCACAAATGACAAAACCATAGAACTTCTCTTGAAAACAAAAAAAGGTATTGAGTTTTTTTTACCGAAACGCCAGGCAAATGAGAAGTCTTTTCTCGAATTTCGGCGCTGATTTCTTGCAAGTCGAACAGCGTTCTTCCACAAGACGGGCATGATACGTATTCCTGCAACAAAACACGGATGATTTCGCAAATTATTACTTTTCTTTGAGGAAGGATTTTGAGAAGATCAAAAATACAGATTCTTTGTGCTCTACCGTCTTAGTGTTGCGCATTCTGCAACCTTGTAATAAGTTGAATGAAGTATTCCTAAGAAAATCAAAATCTTGGTCAGGTGCTTCGAGCATTACACCATCACCGAGTCCATCCACAAGAAGAGCTCCAGCGTAAGTCCCTGCATGAATCACCAATTCGTCCCTGCATTGTGCGCGAGATGGAAGAAACCATCATAGAATATCAAATTGGATTTTCCATTCACGACACAAGCTTTGATGTTTAGGTTTCAGTTGTTATATACCTGTGAATTCCAGTTGGGAACTTAATGTGGTGAATAACGGGAAAGTTGACTGAATTCTCGGATAGGAACTCAAACAGCCTACAAATCCGGAAAAAGAATATCAGTTAGCTGATAAAGGTGGTCATAACTTTTACCTCCGCAGAAGGTAGATAGTGAGACTCGTTACCTCCGGGCTGCATGTACTCTGCTTACTTTGTCTTCAGTGAAGAGTACATCATGGAGAATCATAGTAGCGTCGATGCTTTTAAGTATTTCAAGCTCCTCGTATGGTTCATCACCTCGTACAGAGACAACCAAGCGTGTACCTGAGATAACCGAAAGTTGAGAAAAACCGAAAAGGTTGGTTCCTTTCACTGTGAGTTTTCAGGAAGTTTCTTGGTTCACCTTCTGGGAGAAGCTTGTACGCACCACCAGATAGTTCCTTGAGGTTGACAAGAACCATTGCATTGGGCAATGGCTTTGTGAGTTGCTCTGATAAAGGTGCTATCACTCCCATACTGACATCGATCAACCGTTTAAGAGCCAAACGCTGTAAACAAAACTCATTGTTTATATTCAGCCATGTCGGATCATAAGTAAATGACAGGAAGAAAATAAGGGTGATTCTTACAGCCACGTTGTCATCTACAGGCGGTAGCTCTCTTAATAAGATTGAATCCACTGTTGCGAGATCCTAAACAAGCATTACTCGGGAAGTATGAATTGGGAACTAATATAACATCATTATGGTGAGACCGATCTCTCATGAAAACAAAATGAACCATATCCCACCTTGAATGGCATGCCCACAACAAGCTTTGTAGCGAGCGATCTGTAGAGGAGTTCAGGTGCCTAGAAAGAAAACGAAATAGTGAACAGAACGACATGATTCGTTCCACATTTTTGCAGTTAAGAAATAGAAGAAGAAGAGAAGAGTATTTGTAAATACTCGCCTTTAGTTGATCCAGAGAAATCGACATCAGAACAGAACCATCACGGTGAAGGACACCTCTGAAATCAACCTCTTCTCCCTATAGTTTCCACGAAGAATCATTTCGATTTTCTTCGATACTTGGAAACAACATGATGAAGTACAGGATTTTGTTTTTTACAAAGTGTACAGTCTTACCTCTTTTTGTACAGGTAGATCACCCGTCCTACGCTGAAAATCAAAGTAATGCCTATGCTTTTCTTCAAACGGTGCCTAACACAAAGCATTGCATTAGTTCCATAAAGTGGAAACTATATCAGAGAAGCATCTGAAGAAGAATCATTCATACCACGCCTTGTTGAAGTTCAGCAGCTTTTGTCCCGAGGTTGGCCAATCGTCTGCACGGATCTATCTCCTCCTCTGGTGGCTCCGTCAGCGAAACTCTTATTGTGTCACCGAGCCCGTCCTGTAATTACAAACAATCGTCGCCATATATGAACTATGAAAGGAAAGATCTTTATTCTATGTTATGTAATGGGGTACCTGAAGAAGTGTTCCAATTCCAATTGCAGATTTCATCCGTCCATCTTCGCCTTCTCCTGCCTCAGTGACTCCTAAATGCAGAGGATAATCCCATCCATGAACATACATTTCAGCCACCAGCAAACGATATGCCTGGACCATTATCACCGGGTTGCTTGCTTTCATTGAGAAAACAAAGTTGTGATAGTCTAATTTCCGACATATCCGTGCAAACTCAAACGCAGATTCAACCTGTGACAAAACTCAGTTCAGACAACAGTACATGTGTAAGAAGAGAAACTATTTCAGAGGTTTAAGATTTTTTACCATTCCTCGCGGAGAATCCCCGTAATAGCTCATGATACGGTCAGAAAGACTTCCATGATTTGTCCCTATACGCATCGCTCTCCCGTACTTTTTGCATTTCTCAACCAACGGAGTGAAAACCTAAGAAAAAGAGAGTAACACCGTTATGTAAGATTGATTAATACTTTACCGGTTTCATAAGACAGGTGAAACAAAGGCTTCCTTCCACCTGCTCGATATGCTGGAGTTCTTTCTGATATTCATCTTCTGTATATTCTATAGTCTCAAACTGGGCCCGTCTGTCCGCTGGAAAGGCAGAAATAATTCATTCTCGAGTTAAAGTAACAAATGAGAGAAAAAAAAAAAACCATACCAAAATTCCCGGGGTTGACACGGATCTTGTCAAAACATTCAGCTACTCGTAAGGCTACAGCTGGAGCAAAATGAATATCCGCCACCAGTGGTATATTGTAACTGTAACCAACACAGCAAAATACCAATTCAATTTCATAGTACTCAAACTCCACAGACAAACATAGAGAAAACTCAATCTGGCCATCAGACGTACTTGAGCTGAACAAGTTTATCTTTTATTTCAAAGCACGCATCAGCTTCTTTCTTCCCTTGAACAGTTATCCTGACAATATCCGCTCCTCTATCCGCTATTCTCATAACCTACAATCACAGAACCAACAAATATATATTTATCAAAGCAATATTTTCAAACTGCAAATCGATTTTAGGGACAGATGCAAAAACCTCTTCAACAGTTGCAGCAACATCTTTAGTATCCGATGTAGTCATCGTTTGAATCCTTATCGGATGTTCGCTACCAAGGGGGACATTTCCAACCATAACGGTACGAGTCTTCCTTCTCACCGTCTTATGCAATGACTCGCAATATTTCTGTCTTGGCACTACAAAAACCAATATAAAATACAAAATCATTCACTCTAAAAAAAAAAAAAAAAAAGCCAAAAATGATAATCTGAATGCATCTCTTATGCATCTATTACCCAAGAGAGGGCTTCCTTCTGATGCAGGTTGAAGCTCGGCTAAATCGGAGCCTTGATTCGAATTGCGGATAACGGAAACTCTTCTTCTAGCAGATCTTAGACTCCTCAAATCACAAATTCTCACAATATTCAAGCTTTTGCCAAACCCGAGTTTCGGACCCGAGCTCTTGACCCCGGAAAACGGAGCCGGCAATACTCCAGTCGCCATTTTCTCAGTGAATCAAAGTAACTGCATAGTCACAGAACAAAATTAGCTGATTAGAGAAACACAATTATTCACTCTCCCTAAATCCCAATTTCGTTACTGGGGAAGATCATGGAAAATTGAAACATCAAATCAAAACACTTTTTTTTTTGTTTTCTTCTCTTCTGATACTGAAGCAGAAATCAACAGAGAAAACAAAAAGAAACTAATAAAACCCAGAATCACCCAACTAAATTATCATTTCTCCCATGAAATTACACAGAAACCAGAGAATTATCACACAAAGGATAATACTTCTTCTCGTTTTCTCGACACCCACGAACTAATTCCACCAATTTGAGAAAAACCCTTCAAAGGTTTTCCAAGGGATAAAAACAGTACCTGAAGGCGACCCAAGATCACGCAATTGAGAAACCACTCTTCAAGCCCAAGGAATAAAAAAAAATGGAGAAGAGAATGTTCCAGACGAAGGAGGGGGAAGAAAACTAGTGGTGAGAAATTTTTGAGAGAGATTGATTTCACATAAGTATATAAAAGCTGGGAAGTGAAAGAAACTGAGGATAAAACGTTTTTTGTAGAGTTTAGAAAACAGCCAAGACGATGATGACATTTTTTCAGCAGAAGAGGAACAAAATTAGAGCACGGAGACGTGGAAATTGAAAATTGAGGTCTTATATTTATCTTCTTTTCAACTTTGAGCCTATAACTTTTTAACATTCACGAAAATTTCCTCTATTAATTTGTTTTTAACCCCGTATTAACTTTTTTCACTCGTTTAATGCCATACACTTTGACTTTAAACAACGACACGTTTTAAATGATTACATGTTTAGGAAACAAAAAAAAACAATATGGACAAAGATAAATAAGAAAATTATGTGAAACGATCCACCTATTCCCTTTAAATTACTCATGCGTACCACGAAAATTGGAGTTAGCATATGCTCAAAATCAACACTCTCTTCTTCTCCTATTACACACCACACATACATGTCTTAAACCAATACCAAAAATCGATTAAGAACCAAAGCAAAAACCTCAGATTCTTGGAAGTCAGATCAGATTTAGAGATTAACCGGCTTTCTTCTCTTAACCGTCTTCTTCTTCTTCTTCCAGCGAATACTTCTCAAGAATCGCCACTGTTGCTTGCTTCGCGCTGAATTAACAAAAACATAACACCTTTATGTAAGTATTAGCTCAAGAACTTCACAAAGATTCAAACTTGTAATCCATTCATCCTCATTGATTGATCCGTATCAACAAATATACCAATGGCATACCTTCCGGGTCTAATGATCTTATACTTTCCGACTTTAGTCAAATCGACAATTGTAGATCCTGCGCGACCGGATGGAAGCAAACCACCGTCATATACATAAGCACAATGCTGCCAAAGATTCTCGAAATCATTTACGCAAACGCTGCTTCTATCACCGCTTAGATTAGCACTTGTAAGCGCCAACACACTACCTGAACCTCTCGATACTTCCCTAATGAATTCACAATCTGGAACCCGTACTCCAATAGTATTGATCCCCGGGTTTAAGGACTTTTCAAGAATGCTTGATTCACCTGTTTAAACACTACAAGAGCACTCTCACATAAAGAGATCATATCGATGCAACCACATTAGGAAGAAGATGCAAACCTCGTCGAAGGACGAGAGTGACTGGACCAGGCAAGAGAGAGTCGAGTAAACCGTGAGGTAAGTGGTTTGTGGTAGCAACTCTCTTGATATCTAATACATCGCCAACGCAGATGGCTAACGGGCTTGTAAGCTTACGGCCTTTGATCTCATATATCCGGTTAACAGCGTCCAAAGAACTGTTATGTTATATAACAACAATTTAGTCCGGAAAATGTAAAGTTTGTTCAGCTAAATAGTGAAGATTTTTATATTACCAAGCGTCACAAGCGAATCCATAAAGTGTATCGGTTGGCACAGCGATAACTTTCTCGGATTTGATTGCCTCGATAGCTTCTTGTGCATAGGCTTCGGTTGCGGGATGAACAATGCATGAATTGCTCACTACACAGATTTCTGCTCTCTGCAAACTCCAAACCATCTTCTTTTGCAATCCCCATCTCAATCTCTTACTGTGGTTAGCAATCGAAAAAAATCTTAACTCGGGGACTCCTAATACACATGAGAAGAAAAGATTGATGAAAACTCATTAGCTTTCATCTTCATCTAAAAAACCAAAACGCCTAAAAAAGGATAATGTGAATTAGAAATTGGACATGGAAGAAGCTAAACGACCTAACAACACAGTTCCCTTATTCGATTCAATGATGGTGGATTTGATTCAGGATAGAGTAAAGAGATAGTGAGCACGAAAGTTTCCTTCATCTATTAGAGACAAAGAGCAGAAATTTCAACTAAAATTTACAAACGAAGAGATACCCAGAAACACAAATTTTCCAATCTTAGCAGAAAACCAAACAAACAAGCAATACCCAAAACCAGGAAAAGGTCACAGGACGGAAAACCAAGCGCGAAACAGATGAAAAAATCAACCTTTACGCAGGATAGGAGACGACGGCGCCGGAAAGATTCCGGGTAGTTTCTCAGCGAGCCTCGTGGAGAAGTTCATCGCTGTAATCTTTCAGTTGGACGTTCACCGTCGTCGAGAAGAAGGGCAAACGCAAAAGACTTATGCCAAAAAGTCTTTTCTCCGTATTGGCACGTGATTGCCTCGTGACCAAATATTTCAATTTGATTAATCTTTTTCTTCTTTTCGTTTTAGAGTCCACAAAAAATTATTGGAATAGTTAGAAAACTAAAAAATGACAGTTATAAATATAAATATATGTGAGACACATTACATATATTTGTGTCTCACATTTGCGATGTATATATTAAGGGTGGAATTATTATCCGGAATCCGAAGTTCGATCGGGGATCCGTTTTGATCCGCTCCAAAAATTAGGATATTCGGAGCATCCGGATCCAGATAAAGATAGTAAATTTTGGATCCGTGAAAAATAGATCCATATCCGGATAGTAAAATTTCAAGGTCCGGATATCCGATCTGGATCTGGACGCATTAAATATATTAAAAACATATATTTTTTACATATATTAAGTTATTTTTATATATAAAATATATATAAATTGATTTTAGTTCTTTTTCTAATATATTATATTTATTTTGAAAAATCTTATTTAAAATTTTAAATTATTAAAAAAAAAATTAGTATTTTAATTTAGTTATTTTTAATTTTTTTTTTTTTTAAGATCCGGATCCTGATTTTTTGTCTGGTATCCAAAATCCGGATATCCGAACACCAGAAATCCAAATATTTTTGCCACGGATTCGACGGATCCGAATATTCTAAAATTCCAAAATATTCGAAATTGTTTCACCCATATATAAGTGCTTTAATTAAAGAAGAAAAAAGGAACGAAATTACTTATTTCTCTATTACTTCTATCTTTTTACATAAAGGTGGGGTGCCTATTTATAGCCAAATAAATCAATATTAAAATAAAGAAATCGACTTATTAAGTCGGCATACGGTTTGGATAATCATAAACAATATTATAATAATGACAACGGTTTTTACAATAAATGATCAACATATGGTTTATATTGTTGACAAAAAAAAAAAATCAACATATGGTCGATTTCACAAATAAATGACAAACATATGGTCGGTTTTTACAAATATATGATTAAATATATGATTAACATATGACCGTTTGGGGACGATAGATCTAGGGGATGATCGGCTTTGTGGCCGTTAAGGCTGTAGGCTATTTAACAGTCTTCACCATTTTTTTTATCCAATCAGACTTTTGCTTCATTTTTCTATTTTAAAGTCTTTAAAGTGACTTTTTTTTTTCTTCTTCTTTCTTTTGTTTTTTCTAAAATGGGAGTAAAGAGATTTTAAAAATAAAAAAACTTAAAAATTTTGTTTACTTTCTTCTCCAATATGATTAAAATCTATATATAAATCTATATATAATTTATTACAAAGAAATTTTAATTGATTAATCATTATTATTTTTTTCTCTTTCTTTTAAGATCCATTTTGTTGGTATGTTAATTAAATTAATTAATTAATCATTTTCTTGTTCATTATGTCAATTATACTTCTCTAAAATTGTTTTGTTATTGTTATTTTCTACTTTATAGGGATAAATATTTACCCTGACCAAGTGTAAACATTCAAAGTAATATCTAGTTGATAGTTCAACGGTTAAGCTCTCAATTATTGAAAACTTTTTAAGAAAGATTCGAACACTGTTTTTAGAATATCACTAAAGATTATAAATACAATGATAAACATAAGAAATATTACTCAAGCAAAAGTTTTACTGTTTTTTTTATGTTTTTCACTTTTTGTGTAAATAATTCTATTTTCTAGTTTGTATTACATTATTGTATTGATTTTTAAAAGAATTTGTTCTTACAGAAAATGGCATCATCATCATCTTCTCGTAAGGTAATCTAAGAACAAATATAATATTTATTAAAAATATTTATGTATTATGTTATACTAATATATGTGTTTTTATGTCAATAGAAAAAGATCACATATACCGATAATAACACTCATACCTTACTTGATATTTTCATAATTTACATTTTTAATATAAAATTATAATATTTAAAATAACAGCAACAGTTTCTACAGTTTTTATTACCAATCAAACTTTGTTAATATTCAAAAATAACAGTCACAGTTTTTACAGCTATTTTCTCTACAGCCAAAAGCCTACAGCAACAGTTTACAGCCACAGTCCTTACCAATCGGCCCCCTGACCAGTTTTGGATGCGTTTTCCTGATTAGATCTTGATTTCCCTTTTTCGTCATTCTTGTTCCCTTGATGTAGATAAAGCTTCTATTCCGTTCATTGCTCCGACCTTTTTCTTGCTTTCTTGTTGGGAGTTTATCTCGGGTTACTGTGGCGGATCTGTCCGCTTCGAGTTTTTGTGGAGGTTTTCTGTTCTGCATATTTTTTTCTAGGTGACTTCTGCGTTCGGTGTTGGTTGGTGGTTCATCGACAGCTTTGATTGGTGGACTGAATCTTCTGGGAAGTTAGCCCTTTTCTCGGATCTTGGTCAGTCTCGGCATGGCTAGGCATTGGTTTTGTTTGGAGGGTATGACTCGGGAGTTTCAGTTTCTATGCCGACGATCAAGCCTCCAATTCTTTTGCTCCACCCAATATGCTCTATCTTCTAAGTCGGTGGTTTATGTGGCCACTGGAATCCAGCGCAGTGGTGGCGGCTGATGAGTTGTCGGTGGTTTCGTCTAAGCGGTTAAGATTTTCGATTCTAGGATTTAGATGGGTTTTTCTCTGGTAGTGGGTCTGGTCCTAATCAGGCTCATCTTGAGATGTTGGTTAGACCCTCTTGTTTTGTTTAAAAAATCCAAAAATATTTAATTAATGCAATCAAATTTAAAAAAAAAAAAACATATGACTGTTTAGTGCATATACTCTAAAAAAATAATGAAATAGACCATTTTACTTAGATTTTAAAAAGTTTAGAAATTAGAGACTAGTTTTGTGGTTTATAATTTAGATATAATTTTGTTAATTTATAAAATTTTAGACTATTTTTGATATCAAATAATAAGCTATTTTCATAATTTCCAAATCTTATCTTATTATATAAAGGAGAATGCACTCAAAATTATAACTCATTAGATCGTGACATATGTCATTTTAATTGAGATGATGACACGTATTAATATACTAACGTATAAACTTAATTTTAATTTAAATAATATTTTTTTTTATCTAAAAGTTAAAAGAAAAATACATCATTGCCAAAAAAACAATGTCCTAACGTAACAAAAAAAAGTCAATGCCCTTCTGTAAAAAAAATTGTCATTAAAGAAAGGGAAAATTTGTAAACAAAATGTCACTAAAAAGGTAAAAGGAAAATTTGTAAAAAATATCATTAAAAAAAGTAATAGAAAAAATATCATTAAAAAAAAAAAAAATTTGTTTCATGTCAATACATTTAAAAACAAAAAATTTCACTAAAAAGGTAAAAGAAAAATTTGTAAAAAATATCATTAAAAAAGAGAAAAAATTTGTTTCATGTCAATACGTTTAAAAGCAAAAAAAAAAGAAAAATGCCATAACTAATCGAGAAAGAAAGGGAAAAAAAAAACATCATTGGAAAAATTTGTAAAAACAAATGTTATTAAACAAATGTTACTAACGTATAAAGTTAATTTTAATTTAAATAATATTTCTTTTTTATCTAAAAGTTAAAAGAAAAATACATCATTGCCAAAAAAAAATGTCCTAACGTAACAATAAAAAGTCAATGTCCTTCTGTAAAAAAAATTGTCATTAAAGAAAGGAAAAATTTGTAAACAAAATGTCACTAAAAAGGTAAAAGAAAAATTTGTAAAAAATATCATTAAAACAGGTAAAAGAGTGTAAAAAATATCATTAAAAAAGAAGAAAAATTTGTTTCGTCAATACATTTAAAAAAAAAAAATGCCATAACTAATCGAGAAAGAAAGGAAAAAAAAATACATTGGAAAAATTTGTAAAAAATGTTATTAAAAATCTTATTATATAAAGGAGAATGCACTCAAAATTATAACTCATGAGATGATGACACGTGTTAATATACTAACGTATAAAGTTAATTTTAATTTAAATGATATTTTATTTTTATCTAAAAGTTAAAAGAAAAATACATTATCGCCAAAAAAAAAAATGTCCTAACGTAAAAAAAAAGAGTCAATGTCCTTCTGTAAAAAAAATTGTCATTAAAAAAGGGAAAATTTGTAAACAAAATGTCACTAAAAAGGTAAAAAGAAAATTTGTAAAAAATGTCATTAAAAAAAGGTAAAAGAGAAAATTTGTAAAAAATATCATTAAAAAAGAGAAAAAATTTGTTTCATGTCAATACGTTTAAAAACAAAAAAAGAAAAAATGTCATAACTAATCGAGAAAGGAAGAAAAAAAAAATACATCATTGGAAAAATTTGTAAAAAAAAATGTCATTAAATAAAGGTAAATGGAAAAATTTGTAAAAAATATTATTAAAAAAAGGTAAAAGGGAAAATTTGTAAAAAAAAAATATTATTAAAAAAGGAAATTTTGTTTCATGTCAATACGTTTAAAAAAAAAAAATGTCATAACTAATCGAGAAAGAAAAGAAAAAAAAAATACATCATTCAAGCAAATCATGAATTCGAGAGTTCCACAAATCGATCAAAGCTATTTTACTTTAAATTTTGCCCAACGTGAGTGTGACACGTAGGCAAAATCGTAACTCGAGATCGTGACCTGTGTTAATTTTAATTGAGATTGTGACATGTGTCAATATATTAATATAAAAATATAAATTTTCTTTTTTTACATTATTTATTTCTTAAATCAAAGTGTAGTGTAACTAAAAGGAAATAATAGTTTTAAAAAAATAAGACATGTTATTAAAAAAAATTAAAAGGAAATAGTAAATCAAAAAGACTAAAAAAAGGAAAATAAGACAAATTATTTATAATTGTAGTGTAATTAAAATGAAATAATAGTCAAAAAAAAGAAAATAAGACATATTATTAAAAAATTAAAAGGGAATACTAAATAAAAAAACTAAAAAAGGAAAATAAGACAAATTAGTTTCAATTTCTAAAAGTATTAGTGCGGCATATAAAAAATTGATATTCATGAGATTACGACATGTTTTGTTAATACTTTTAAATTTATTTACTAATATATTTTGTTAATTTTCTTACTATTTGTTTAACACTAATGACATATATAGACATAAATTTGATAGATAACATTAATTATAAATATCTTTTATAGGTTTTTACGAGTTTATTAACATAAAATTTACTCTTTTTTTATTTAACTCTACAATACTTGAATTGTTTTTACTATTTTATTATATAACTAATAAATATTGGTAACGGATAAGAATATGACTTTTTTAGTTATTATTAAGAATATGATTTGAATTCTGCTTATACATATTCTTGAATCCGCATGATATGGATTGTGATAGGATAATTAGAATATAAATTATAATGATTTAAGATCTACGTTTAGATAGTATTTCAAAATATTTTGAATTAAATTTCTAATTTGTTTAACCGAGTATTAACGCGGATTCTAATGTAGTTTATTATAAATGAAAACTCTAAAACCAATGTACTAACTACAAACATTTCATTTGCAGAGACTGAGAAATCAAAGTTACAAACTTACAACATTACAATAATGTATGTAAAGAAGCAAAGACAAGCAAAAGAACAATCTTAAGCATTCCTTCATCACTTTCCCTTTTCTTTATACAAATTCATCACATAAACATTAACAAAACCTAACAGTATAAAATGTAAAATCATCTTCCACTTCTTGGCTCTACGAGGCATTTGGATGATGCAGAGAAGCTGTTGCATCCATCGGTTGTGGTGGTTGCGTCTGAGCATGGTTCAGCTGTTGCTCTAGCCTTCGGGCTCGCCATCTTCGTTTCCATCTTACAAACTCAACCATCACTGAACTTCCGCATATGCAGACACCAAATCCAGCAAATGTTGATAGAAGAACAGACAGAACCGGTTGCAGCTCCACCTGATACCACGGATTTAACAACAACAAAATTGAGTTTATAGACTGAAAATGATAAAGGTTGCAACTATATGTCGACTTTTGCTCTAAAAGATCTCAAATTTTTTGATTTTTATCAACTAAACCAAAAGATCGCAGGTCCTTTAGCTTTAAGGATATGCCTCGCACCACATTTAGACAATATCTCACAAGGGAAAGAAAACAAAATGCAATAAAGAGTACTAACCACGGAGTAAAATATGTGGGCAAAGAGAACAACCAAAGCAAACTGGACAGATGCGTAAATCCACACAAATCTTCTCATTACTGCACAAGATTATTCCAAAACGGATCAGAGTGGAAGAACACATTGAAAAATAGTTTTTTCAAAAAAAGACTTACCCATGGTTGATGCGGTCATGGATGCAAGAAGACCAAGAATACAAGAAAATGGCAGAGATATCGCGATTGCACCGGTTCCCATCTTCTGAACCTGCAAATGAAACTTACTGTTATAGATATCGGTCTGTGGTATTTCTGTATGTGTATGTCTAAATCCGGATGCTTGTTGTTGTTAAAGGTGATTATAAATAGTAGAGACGGATTACCAGGAGCTGCTCGAGGAAGCAGAAGTAAGCGAGCATGCTGATGATTACTAGAATCGGCACCTCCTGCCAAACCCTGTCGAGAAATAATGCAGAGATTTAGGCAAATTTACTATTTAACCAAAAGAAAGTTTAGAATGTTTGAATAGTGAGTAAAGCTCATTTCTTGCAGAAAATTTGTACAAGAAAGAGATATGTAAGAGTATTTTACCTGTACCCAGTGACATCTAACTGAGGAACACCAGAATTTCGAATGCTTTGGATCCGTAAGAGTGTTACAGGTAAGTTCTTAACTTCTTGTTTACACACCTCACAGGTCTTGTTACCCTTTATGGTGAACCATTTAAGAGCACAATCTTTGTGGGCAAGAGCAAGTTCGCCTTTGCAACTACACTCCATTTTTAAGGTTTCCCCTCCTTCACAGAGCTCTACCAAACAAATCCTACAAACTGCTTCATCCTCACGTATGTCTTCTCCATTATCCTCACCGGTTTCTGTTCAATACATGAAGATAGATTTTCCGTGTACGGTAAACAGATATGTCGGGGAAGAGAAGAAAAAGAAGCCATATAAACGATTGAAACACGAACTTACCAGTATCATTAGCCTCTGATGCATTTGGGAAAATGTCTCCTTCCTTTACACGAGGAGTCGAAGGAATTACTCTGAAGAATGAATCCATTCCCTTTAGGCTTGCTTCCTTGTCATTCACAGGCACAGAACGAGAGCGAGCTATATGCACACTCCCTTTGCTCTGCAATACCAAGCATGAGTACCTAAACAATAGTAAGGTAATCTGAGACAACACAAGAGAGAGCTTACGCTTGGAGTTAGAGGAGCAGCAGTGCTTCCTCCATGAGCTGACTCTGACTTTGAAAGAACAATGGGAGTCACAGGTAGAGATGATGTTCTCTTGATCCTAGGCGTAAACAACTTTGACAGTGATAATGACCTCGATATCGAAGCCTTCTCCTGCAATGCAGAAGGAGAACAGGCATCTCCTTGTCCCTTCTCGATATCGGTATTAGAGATTTTTGGTTTGAGCCCTTTTGGCAAGAGATTCTTCAGGGACGATGATTTGCCACGCGAGGGAACAAACGAAGAAGAAGAAGGAGCAGGACCAGGAGAACTCGAAGTCAAAGCAAAGTTCACTCTTCTCGGAGTTGGACTAGGCGTTGGAGGCATTTTGATTACAACCGAATCTTCAGGAGAGAGAACAGTTGCTCTGGAAGGTATCTGCAAAGAGAGATTGTTTCGCCTCCATTGTTGAACATTTTCGGAAGCCTCTTCCGTTATAGCAGAGGATTCCTCGTCCTTCTTATTGAAAAAAAACAAAGATGAAAGCAACAAAAGAGTCGTATGAGAAACTTAAACAGCATAGCAACCTCCTCAATAAAATTGTTCCCTTGGATAAAAACTAACAACACTCATCAAAAACTTAAGTTCCCAGGACAAATTGATCTGCTCCAATAGCATGGATCCTTAAACATAACAAACCATTTTTTGGCAAGTAATTAGCACAAAACGCTTTCATATTTTTTCAATTCCACAAATCCTCCTCTTACAGACACATCTAGATCCTCTCTTTATCAACAACCAAAAAAAACATCTTTCAAAGATCAAATCTTTGAAACCAAGATCCATACATGCATATGTTCGATGTGTATGTGTTTGTATATGTACCTGATTTGAAGCAGGGGAAGAACCACCATGGCTTGAATCAAGAGGATTAAGAGGCTTCTCCTCAGTAGCCATCACTTTACAAACAGCAAGAGATTTGATTTCAGACAACCTTTCAAAATCCCAAAAATTCAAAATATTCTACACCAAAACCAAAACCAGAAGTGAGTGGAAGAGAGAACGAAGCCAATCCTTAAAAATAGAAGAAAAAAATGAAGACTTTTATTACAAGGCCAGACAAAAACTCAGGATAATCATATAGTCGTTACAAGCTTTCCTAGTTTGTCTAGAGAAAAAGCGTGACACAGACACAGTACCTAGAAAACTAGAAACAAAAACCCAAAACTACAAGAAACACGGAAATTAAAGAAACGTCTCCAAAAGAGAGAAAAAATCCAAAATTTCCTGAAAACCCGCCTAAAAGGAAGAAACTTTGGAACAAGAGAGAGAGAGAGAGAGAGGTGTAATTTCTTTATCTTCTCGAGATTGGTGCTTATGATGAGGAAGATAGTGGAATTGGGCTGAAGAAGAAGAAGAAGAAGGAGAAAAAGGTATGGAGGAGAGAGAGAAGCATGATTCTCATTTATGACAAAAGAGGTGAGAGATATTGGGCCTACCTCTCTGCTGGTTTCTCAAAGATTTTCATACTTTCTCAATTCTCATATTTCATTCATACTCTTCTTGCTTAAATGGCTAAAAAGCATATCGAGTCGTTTTTTGTTTTGTCTTTGCCATTTTCATGTAAATTTCAAATTGTTTCCCGGATAACTTCATAAGTGTTGGGCTCATAAATTTTTATTAAATGTGATCCTAGCATATATTAGCATATATCTTTTTCTTTTCATGAAACCTATAATTTACTAAGCAATTAGGCTTCAAATATATTCCGAACCGAGATCCGACTAATCTTTTCAGGCTAAGTGTAGCCGTTGAATAATACATTCACCGAATTTTTTAATGGACTTAAAATGTGGTACCATTTCAACTGGCTAAATGAGAGTGAAAATGTTCCTACTAGAAATTGAACTTAAAAAGAAATAATTTATTTTTATCTCCAAATCTTTTATCACCAGGTCACCGTCACTTGATTTAAAACTTCAGATATTTGCAATGCTTAAACAAACATGTTTAGTAGTATTGTTTTTGCAGAAAAAGACAATTAACACGGTAAATAATAATTGGTGAAATATTGAGTTATAATTTATATCGTAAACTTATATATTATTATCGCCGAGTTATTTTCTTTTGATAGATTTATATTATTTTTTTATTAATTTACTCACAAAATAAATTATTTAAACTGTCGATTTTTATTTTATGTACTTTTATATTTAGTATCTAAAGTAGAATTTTTTTTTTGACTTATTATTATCATAGATTTATTTATATTGTCGACTTATTTTCGTTATGTCGGCTTATATTTTAATTTGGCTATTTATTTACCAATAGTAAACCTATACTGTTCTTCCCTAATTTATTAATCATTGTCGATTTATTTATAACGTTACTTGTATAAATCGATTGGATTTATGTACAGATATAAATTGTGCATATGATAGAATAATTTGTTTTGAATTTTCTCAATAATTTATTCATGTATTTTACCATTTTGACACAATATTTAGGATATCCACACAAATTATTTGGAAAAGAAACTATAGTGGCGCGGCACAATTTGATAAGACGAACAAATTTTGTAATTTGTGTTTTTGTAAAAGTACTACTAACTCGTGTTAATGTATGACATGTGTACTATTATATTGGCATTTTCCAATTAAATCTTTTTGGGGATTTTGCTTTTGATATCACCCAAGTTTGATGTAACACCTGCATTTGTATTATAGTTCCCATGTCTATTAGTCACAAGAACCGCGTAAAGATTTCCAGAAAGAAATTAGTTTTGACTAAAATTCCATTTTCGTTTTAGGCTTAGATGTATAATATACAAATTTGAATTAAATTAGTTTTGGATTCGTTCGACGAGACAGCTAATTAGACGGATTAACAGAACCAAGGTTTATTAGATGTAAAGTTATTCTCTTTCTTGTCAACAATGTAAAGTTATATATTTTTTTTTGATTAATTTGGTTAATAACAAAAAAAACATAATTGCAAAACTAACCAAAAATTTAGAGAGAGATAGAGAAAAAAAAAAGGAAGTGGTTAATTTTTAGGTTGTAATTTTTTTTATGTTATTTTTGCCAATTTCTCTTTTTTTTTTTCAACAAACTGTTTTTTTATTTTTTTTATTACTATCAGTTTCTGATTTATTTTTAATAGTTTATTTTAAGGAAAAAAAAAACACAATTCTCTTTCCTCAAATATTTTTCTTTGGTAAAATTTATTAGTAAAATTTCTGAAAATCAAAACCAGTTCTGACTTCTATCTATAAAATGACATATTTTTTATGAAAATATTCAAAAACGACTATTTTTCTTTTTCTAACTTGCAGTTTTTATTCTAGCAATGTCTATATTAGCTTTCAAATTATAAAGGATTAAAATAACATGATATTATTATATATGTTTTTTGGCAAGATTCATATAAAATGTTTTATGTAGGGAATAATGATAAGATTTCTAGTGATCCATTAGGTTTAGCAAAGTATGTAAATGCTTGCTTGATGTTAAGTACAGGGAGATTCATACATCACGCACGATCATGACTCATGAGTGAAGTTTATGCTTCGTTAGGTGGCGCAGATAATACGTTATCTCATTAAACAATTATTCTATACCACAAATATATATATATATATATATATATATATAAAGGATAAATGTATATGATGTGATTTGACATTTTCTATGTTTTTCTGTTTTTATTAATAATATGAAACCACCATCTTTAATTAATAAGAATCCGGATTAGTAACATAAAACGGTACAAATTTTTTGATGGTACAGAATATCAATACAATATAATAGTACATTTAGAAGCATTACGATAATGATAAAAATGGCAGTAGAATAGACAATAGTAGTATCACTTTTTATTACGCTATTTTATTTACAAAGATATAACCGTTGTACAACGTACTAATTGGAGCTAAAACGATTTTACAGTCATTTAAACTGTTTGTTGTGTTTTAAACGTATTTGTTTTTTTTTGTTAAAATATTTCAAATTAAAATGTAGGGAAAATGAAAGAATTACATACCCAACCCATGCCATAGTGTTATAGGCCAGGCCCATTAATTGCTTATGCTAATTAGAACTCTATAGACTAGCCCAATACATGAGGAACCTAAAAAACCAAGTTGGAAGTTTCTGGGAGAGTAAAAGTCGTGAATCAAAGTCAGTTTTCCGATCCCATTTTCGATGAAGACAGTTCTGAGATAGGGGGAGAGTAGTCATGGGTCAGTTGCAAACTAGAATTGTAGTATCGTCGAAGCTAAAGCAGGATTCGAGTCGCGAATGCTTGAGGCTCGATTTCGTACAAATCCGTCAATTGACTTGGTGATGGAGTCTGCCGATTTGTAGATCTTCCGATGCAAGTGATTGTTTCTTTCAGTCCATATCAAGTAGATAGTGCACTGCCAAGCTATGTAGGTAACCAATTTCTTCTCCTTTGGTCCAGAGAGTCGCTGCATGGCTAAGAAATTGGTATTCCAATTTCTAGTCGGCTGGATTTGACATCTTTGGCATGTTTTATTCCAGATCCTCCAAGAGAAAGTGCATTCAAAGTAAAAGTGGTCTTTATTCTCCAAATCTAAGTTGCATAGCAGATAGACGGGATCCGTAACCAAACCCCAATTGATCAATCTATTTCTGGTGGGGCACATGTCAAGAACAAATAGCCAAGTGAGGAAGCTACATTTCGGGATCCCTCTAGTATTCCAAACCACATGCTTCCAAGGTACAATCGGTCTATGCTCTCTGAGAATATTGTAAATCTGACCCCTAGAGAATTTCTGCATGACCACATCATCAACCTCCCATTCATAGTAGTCATCTTCACTAGAAAGTGAGATAGTAGACAAGTGACCTTGAAGTAACACCTGGTTATCCGATCTAGTAGGTGGAAGTCTCCAACCATTTGGAGACCTAAGGTCATGAAGAGTGATCTTTGAGGGTAAGCCAAGTCTAAAAGAAGGTGCACCTTGCAGGAAAGTTTGAAGACTTCCAAAAGGTTTCAATTGTCTGTCCAGAACCTGCAATTTTTTCCATCACCAATCCGCAGCTTTATCCATTGAAAGGCCAAGTCTCGTATCTTGATAATCTTATTGGCTAACCATGAATTTCTTTGACTTGTTTTCAGGATCCAAAAATTATTCAAGCAACCACGCCTAACCATCTCCTTATATCAAGCAACCCAGATAGAACAAGCTCTAAAGAACAACAACCATACTAGCCTTAGAGAACATGCCCTATTCCACACCAGAAGGTTTTTAATTCCTAATCCTCCCTCTTCCTTAGAATGTGTAATAGTTTCCCAAGCTACTCTAGCAGAATAATGACCCTCTAGAGATCCTTTCCACAGGTAAGCATTACATAATGAGTTAATAATTCCAATGCATCTTTTAGGAAGCAAGAAAGTGGAGCACCAGAAGTTTGTTATTTATTCCAGCAATAACAATATTCAGTAGAAGCAATCTACCGGCAAATGAGAGGGATCTTGCACTCCAGGTAGAGACCTTTTCCTTTATTTGTTGAATCAGAGGAGCACAATTGGGTAGAGATAGTTTTTTCGTGCATAGTGGTAATCTCAGGTACTTCATAGGGAATGACCCTCTTGTCATACCAGTAGAGAAACTGATGAGCATATTGTCATTTGTAGATAACCCTGAAGAGAAAAACAGCTTTTCTAAAGACTAACTGCAAGGCCAAACATTAGCTCAAACTTCCTCAGAGTTTAAAGAACAGCCTGAACTGAACTCAGAGATCCATCAATGAAGATTAGTAAGTCGTCTGGAATTTATTCTCTTGAGCAACTTTATCTAGAAGCAGGGAAAGATAATTAAGAGCAATGATAAATAGGTAGGGTGATAATGGATCTCCTTGGCGAAGTCCTCTCTTTCCTCTATAATGTCTATGAACCATGCCATTGTAGCCGATTGTAAAATTTGGTGTACAAACACATGCCTGAATCCATCTTAGATACTGATTAGGGAAGCAAAGACCTTGTAGATAGTTTAGTAGAAAGTCCCACCTTAGAGTATCAAAAGCGTTGGCAATATCAACCTTGATAACAATACGCTTAGGACCGTTATCTTTATGGTAGTTGTTGACAATTTCTGAGGCAAGAACTGTGGTTTCTAGTAGTATTCTTCCTTGAATAAAAGTTTTTTGGTTAGAGAGGATCAAATCTGGTAGGATAGGTTTGAGCCTGACAACTAACAGCTTTGATATTGCTTTGTAAAAGGTGGAGCAACAAGAGATTGGCCTGAAGTCTCCAATGGTAGAAGCTCCAATAAACTTGGGGACCAAAGAAAGGATAGTGGCATTTGCAGCAGAGGGGAGAAAAGCCGTTGTGAAGAAGTGGCCTATTGAATTTGTGACTTCCATTCCAAGAGCGGCCCAAACAACTTTGAAGAATCCAGAAGTAAACCCATCAGGCCCTGAGGCTTTGTTTGGATTGAGCTTGAGAAGCACTGAAGTGATTTCATCAATAGAGGGCAAAGAAGACATAAGTTGTTGTTGAGAGGAGGAACAACTGAATGCAGTGAGACTTTGGATCCAAATAAGCGGCATGATCAGTGTAGACAGATGTTCAGGTGCCATAATCGATTGGAAGTGACTAATATCATGGAAGCTCATTTCCCCTGGGTCAGTTATCAAGATTCCTGAGGGAAACATGAATGATCTAATAGAGTTCCAGTTGCATCTGACCAGGGCCACTCGTTGGAAAAAGATAGTGTTCTGATCTCCCTCTTTAAGCTAGTTTATTCTTGATCTTTGTTTGAAAAAAAACTCTTCAATGCTCCTCAGGAAGTTCCATTTAATGTGTAGGTCCCTTTCTTCAAGGAATAGTGCTGGTGATGGGTTTTGGAGAGCAAGTACCTGCACACTTTGTAACAAACTGTCAGTCTCTCTTACTCTCTCTTGTATATCTGAAAAATTGTTTTTATTAAGTGTTTTGAGAGCTCCCTTAATGATCTTTAGTTTCCAACAAAGCTCAGTTAAGTTGGAAGCACAGCTTCCGGCTTGAATCCATTCATCCTCAACAGTTGATAAAAGTCAGGGTGTTTGGTAAGAAAGTTAAAGAGCTTGAAAGGCTTAGTTCCAGATAGAGGAAGAATAGTGGAAAGATCTAATAGGCAAGGGGTATGGTCTGAGAAGGAAGGGGCTAGAAAAGAGGCAGAGCTATTAGGAAAACATAATATCCACTGAGCATTGACTAACAGTCTGTCAAGTTTCTAAGCAATAGGAGATTCTGGTTGTTTATTAGACCAAGTGTAAAGAGGACATTGAAAACTGAGATCAAACATTCCAAGTTGGAGGAGACAATCTCTGAAGTCAGTCATTGTAGGGTCTAAGGAGTTAGTCGTAGGCATTGAGTGTTCAGCATAGTGAATAATTTGGTTGAAGTCATCTCCCATAGCCCAAGGATATGAACTTAGAGAGTGATGTTGATGTAGATTCAATAGTTCCACCCATAGGTTTGTTCTTTCATCAGGCAGATTATAGGCATAGACAGCTGTGTAGTAGAAGGGCTGACCATTTGCAAATTGTACTAGACAAGTGAGGGATTATCTAGACTCGTGGATCCGAGTAACAACAGCCGGATCCTTCCAAATCAGAATAACTCTTCCATCCTCATCCATTGCATGGTTTGAGATATACTTCCAACTAGGACAAGCTCTGGTCATAACATGGTTTAGATTAGGTTCCTTTATATGAGTCTCTAAGATCGTACCAAAATAGGATGGTTTAGATATAGCCAATTACAAAAGGGTTGGTGCCTATCCAAATCATTTAGACCTCGGACATTTTAAAAAAAAAGAGTTTTGTACACATTAAAGGTTATGGGAAATAGCTCATTTGGAGAAGGAGCTACCAACATGGTCTGGTAAAAGAGAAGAAAACTGATTTAAAATGGCTATTTGGCTGGTGGCTACTGTTTTAGAGGATATGTGTGGGAGTGATGGTTTTGAAAGGGGATCAAAAGAGGTGATGGGTTCAGTAAGGGGAAGAGAAGAAAGGTTAGCAGGAGGCTTTATATTAGGTGAAGGTGGTGGTTTTTAGCTGTATAAGGATTTTTGGTGGAAGGCTTGGAAGCATAGGACTTCACATGAGGTATACTAGAGATGGGACCAAAGTGAACAGGGAGACCAATAATATGTGGAATAGTTGACTCAGCAAGAGAGTCAGGAGAATGGGGCTCAGGGTTGGCCAAAACAAAAGTATCAAAAGGAGGCCTGCAACTAGTTCATCTAGAAGAGAGCCTGCAGTATTCATTGAAGCATTAGGGGAGCTCACCTCAACATCAGTAGCAACAGCAGGAGCAGATTTTACAACAGAGATAGGGGAGGCAACAACTTCAACATGTATAGGAGTAGGGACTTTACTTTTTAAAGGTGTTACAGGAGTAGCCACTGCAGAATGGAAAGCTTCCACAAATTGGCTAGTTGGGATAGAATCACAAGGACTTGAAGTGGCAGAGGAAGACATGCTTTTCTTTTGGACTGAAGTTGATGTTGTCTCATGAGAGGTAGTAGTAGAAGCTTTAGGTACCCTCGTAGGGGTTAGTTTATGGAAATTCCTTTGAATATGATAAATTTCCTTACAATTTGTACATGTTGGAGGGATCCAGGGATAATCAACCTCAACAAGATCAACATGACCATTTTTCCTTTCAAGCTCAAGCACAAAAGGTAAGGGTTTGGAGACATCTATCTCTACCTTAATATGGGCTTAATTCACTCTGGTAAGGTTCTTAGTAAAATCATCCATTTCTTTTGGTAATCCTATAAGCTCAGCAACATGACTTAACCCCTCATTATGAATCAAATCAAAAGAAATAGTGAGTCCAAAGAGGGATCTTAGCGAGCCTGGCTGGAGAGGAGCCTTGGGAGGGCACTGAGTCAGCACTCTCAGAAGCTTCCCACTGAGCAACATGGAACATAGTGTCCCCAACATACCAGATCTTCTTTTCAAGGACCTTCAACCTGATGAACTCATTAGGGATACATACTAACATGGAACGAGCAATATGATTGACATGGATCTCTAATCTTTGACCCTTTTCTCACATATGGTTCAACACGGATAGAACCATAAGCAGGAGTTCCCCACAAAAGTAAGTCACAATAAACTCTTTAGAATATTTATAACCATTTTATAACCATTTTATAATATTTATTCTGCACAAACTATATTGACCGTAAATATTATACATTTTCTGTTTTTTCTCCTCTACAGATCGCATATTTTTTAATTTTCTTTTTCTCTATACATAATGAATCACTAGAAATCTCACAGAATAACAAAAAAGTTAGTCATGGATTTTGTGTGTTTCTACGAACATTTTGTAAATGTTGTTTTTATCGAAAGATAAAGTCGATATTATATTTAAATTCGGCTTTTGATTGATGCCCAAAATAAAAGTGACTTTATCTTTACTTATTTTTCTACTTACGAAGAATGCCTGCTTTTAAAAACATTCTAGGAGCAATCACTTACATGAATAAAGCTAATTTTGACTTGAATTCAAAATCAGCCAATCTTCATCGGAGGTGTTTATTTGAAGATTGTTTTTTTCCTTTTTTATTGACAATTTTTTGTTTCTCTCGCTTGTGTAAATCTTCTTATGAGATCCTTTTTAACTTTGAAAAATAATACTATGCAGCTAATACAGTAACATATCATCGTTATATATATGTAGTTTACACTAACTATGAAATATTTGTGATTTCTATCGACACAGATAGTCAAAGAAGACTACTTAATAAATATTTAAAATTTTGTGATAATCACGGGTCGTTTCACTTTATTTATGTCAACATAAGATTTCTCAGACCGCAAAATTCGATGGATTTATGCTCATATCCTTTAAATTACAGTAAACAATGTAAATATTGTAAAACAAAAATTAAATTTTGTGAAATATATAGTAGATCATATAATTTAATGGTGATAACATAGGTTAACAGAAAAATATAGATTTAATGATTGTAGAATACACATAACGAATACATACCTGAAAGTTTTCATATGTTTGTGGTCCACAAGATTTTAATTATTGACCGAAAAAACACTATTTCATAACAGAAAAATTTGTTATATATGGTTTGACAAAAAAAAAATTGGTTATACGTATATGGAAATCTTAAACCAAAAATATATGAACCTAACAAAATATTTAGATTCTGACTGGTGACCACTAAATAAATAATAATTAGAGGAAAATAAATAAAGAGAAATATAAAGAAGCAAAATTTAAGGAATAAAAATAAATAAATGCAGAGAATGAATGGAATAACGGATACCAATGAATGGTAACAATAATAATAAATTGATTTTCAGATAATTTAAAAATAATTTTTAAAATATAAATATCATCAATCAATTAGATCATACTAGTTTGAATATTAAAAATAATTTTACTGCAATTTTAAACGAAATTTATATATATATATTTTTAAACAATATTAATTTTTAATATTAAATTGAAATCAATAATTCATTTTTAATTTTTACTTTCATGTAGAAATATATTTTAAAAATTAAATAGTTATCAATATTAATTAAGAACAAAATCATAGTATTTATTTGAATTTGAATTTGAAATTCGTTCTGAACATAATTCTATTTAACTTTTTTACAGTTTTTTACCTAATATTAATTTAAATTATATTTTATTAAATTTTTATACAAATTTATATTTGAAATTATATTTTTAATTACTTTAACTAAAAAATTCATTTTATAATTTAAATTTAATTTATAAATATATTTGTTCATTCTTGTTTGAATCCATAGTTGATAGGAAATAGTTTTGTTCTATAATTCTCCAAAAAAATAAAGAATGAAAAAAAATTATGTGGAATCATATTTCTTAATTATTATTTATGAATTGTGTAATTTTTTAGGAATGAAAAGGAATTTAATGTTCCTCGTCATTCCATTCCTTTTGAATGGTCATTATTTTAAGCCTTGGTTACATAATTCCACCATAAGGTTAGGGATAAAAGGAAATTAAAAGTCATATAAGTTATGTGTAAAAAAAAAAAAAAAAACTAAATCGAGTATTCGGATTTTGATGTTTTTATATCTGAATGGCCAAACCTACCGATTACGTGAAAGTAGCCTACCAAACCAAACACCAGAATTGGCCGACACATAAAAGGCAAAGCTAAAGCATTTGGTAGGCAAGCACTCTCTCTCTATCTACATATAGCATTATAGGATTATGTGTTTTTTTCTCTGGTAATGATTATATATAAGATTATGTTTACATGTATCATAATAACCTTCTTTTAGCATGTATTAGAAGCTAGAATCCATACTTAATGAAGACCCACTAAATTGAAAAGCTATATATGTTTTAATATTCTATAATGAGAAGTTTATTGGATGGGGTTCAATAAACTTTTTATATTCGATTTTAAAAATAAAGATTTGAATAATCGATATATGTATCATATATGATTATGATGTAATCATGACATACATATTTGACATATGGTATTTAGAATAAAATTTAATCATAAATATAAATGTTAAAATAAACTTTTAACTTAGCATATCAAAATTTCAAAACACAAAATCATAATAATATCAATGAATTTTTATCTATAACCAACAAGTTAAAAATGAGGAATTAATCATATTTGTGGTATTTTAAGAAAATTTTCAAAATTATATTGACTTATGCCATCTCTCGGGTATTGTAGATTATTATTAGACTATGCGTAACCATTTACATATAGACTAGAGGTCAAGCTCGAAGACCCACATTGTTGGGGGGAAACAGAATCCACTAGAAGATTCTTTAGAATAAAACACCTAAATAAACCTGCATTATAGTGGGTTTATGACAGCCTTAATTTGTCCCTTTTTTTTTTTGAAAATATCTTAAATTATATATTCTTGAAGAATGTGTCACTTGACGAAGATTTAATAAAATTAAAGGTAGTTCTGTTCGGATTATCCATTTATTAGCATTTTAGTTCTTTCGTTTTTAAATTAGGATGAGTAATAGTGTTGATTATATATTTTTTTCTAACCACATGTGATCCGAATCAACATTGTACTAGAGATCTATGATTTAAATATGGGTCAAATCATAGACGATTTAAGCCCTTTGACTAATTCTATAAAGGGGCCAATCCGTCAAGAAAGTTTGTCCACCAAATTGTTAACTGGGTTGAAATCTAGCCCCAATTTTAAACATGCATATAATTTTGTTTTAAGGAATTCAAACTAAAAAAGGAGTTTACGCCATGTCCGGACTGATTTTGTACTTTGATTATATTGTTACGTACATTGACTGATTTTTTTTTTTTTTTTGCTAAACAAAAACAAAAAAACAAAAAACAAAAAGTGTTTTGATTATAGCAATAGTTTTGAATTCAAGTAAAAATATAAAAGCTTTAAAATCCATCAACCTTTTTCAAAACTATTTTGTTCTTTTTTATTTTAGGAAAAAATCCCACGGAAATTTAAACAATCTATCACCAATTTCCATAGGTATAAGTGAACTTTTTTTAACAACGTATACTATTTGATATTTCACCCATTAATATACGTAAACTTTTTTTGTTTGTTTGTCAACATATACGTAAACTCGTGTACTATTACTAAAATTTACAAACTCGTATCACAAGTTAACTTTACAGCACATGCAAATTTCCAAATACTAGGTATGTAATGCGAAACTCAGTTTATTTAGATCCGCCACGTAATTAGCTCTTTTTTTTGGTTTATTACTGCGAATTCAGACATCAAAATGATAGCTTATTACAAGCAAATCCACTTATACTTGTGTCTTGTAGTTTTGCAAACCTGTCGAGAAACAACTTTTACCAGCAATTCATTAGTTTTCTTTTGTCTTTGACGTTTTAACAAATATTATTTAACAGAAAAAGGTTTTCACAAGATAATAAAACGAATAAAAATTGTGATTTTTGAATTATGATATGATGTCACATTGAATATTTCGACACCACGATTCCACATGTGGACTGACTGATGTCTGCTAATTAGCTAACTACTGAAAAAGGTGAAATTTAACTTAAAACTAAAATATATCGAAACTGTTTCTAGTTAAAATCTTGACAGCATTCAATTGTTTAAAACAAACGTATTATTTTGGTTGTTTATACTAAACTGTTCAGATGGTGGATCGCGAATCATAATCACCAGTCATCCTATTTTATCTATTTTATCCATATCCAAGATGATTTTTTTGGGTTTTTTGGATAAAGGTAATACGATAAAATTTCTATAAATTAATGTTAGATAAACTAATAAATATTAAAAAATAATAAATTTTATCAGTTTCATTTTAAACTAGTGTAAAATTTTTTGATAATATAATAAAATAATAATTTTTTTTAGAAACTTCTATGTAAATATATGGTCCAATAAAACCATAAAAATAACTATATAAACTTATATATTCATAAATAAGATATGTATTAATATATAATTTAAGTGTTGTTTGTTCTAATTTAAAGTTGAAATCTCGTTGGATCGCATCTCTAATTTTACTTATTGCACCAAAAATTCATTATATTGTCTTTTCGATTTGAATTTAAAATTTGTGAAAACATTATAGACGTGATAATTGATTTTACGCGTAACTGCTTCTAAATGTATAGTAGTATCGTTTTCAACTTCATCATCAATATTAAGAATAGTAGCCACAATTTCTCTAAATTTTGAATGTATGAACATGTATCATTTTTACATTGATTGTCTAGTATTGTCTTCAACTTCATCATCAACATCTATTATATTTCGATACCGAAATTATTAATCATAATTTAAAGTTTGTGTATGTCAATTTCACCAGTTCATTCATTTAAATTCTTTGATAAAACATCATTTGAAAAAAAAATTAGAAGAGATTTTTGAAAGAAAATTATGGACTAATTTTTTTTTCTCTCTCTATAAGTTAATATTAAATAAAATCAAGACATTATTATTTTATAGAGATTTTATTGTAGAACTTTATTAGTATGATTTCATGATATCTTATTCCATCGGATAAGTACCAACTATTCAAAATATTCGAATTATCCGTTTGTATAATTTTTTTTTGTCATTTGTTACATCATTTAAAACATATTTTTAATTTGTTGTCCTAATATAAATGATGATCTTATCTTTCACGACGATTGAAAATACACGACGAAAAATTTCATGGTAACTCTACAATGCACAATTCTACTCGCCCACAAAGATCCATGATAAAAGGTTCTACCTGCACCATACTCATGATGGACAACTTTACTCTTAACACACATGACCACGACGAACGATTTTACTTACACTACGTTGGAGATCTTCTGCAAGTTCGTATCTTTTAATATGCATAATTCATATTCTCTGAAAACATTAATAAACCCTTGAGGCAAGTTTGTTGTAGGTATCTTCTGCACAAGTTTTTGGACAAAATATTCGTATACTTGGTGTAGAAACATTAATAAACCTTGGTCAATCACTAGACTCGATAACCTCGTTTTAAGTATTTGACCGCTTAAAACAGAGCATGATAGGTTAGGTTTTCATGTCTCTGAAACTGACTTCAAATTATGAAAAAATAGAAACGTCTTACCTGTTGGGAATGTCCTGAAATCATTTGTACCTTACTCTAGTTAAGGTTGTAATGTCGAGGTTTGACAATCGTATAGCCGCTTATAATCTATGGGTCTAAAAACTCATTACTAATATTATGCAATCCTATAGGGTCACACACCTAAGCAAATTGGATCACAGATATTTTGGTTCTAAAAGTAATATAATATATTTGTTATATAAGATATAACATATAAATTATATAAGTTATATATAAACGTTTATATATATGATATACACACGTGTAGATGATTATATAAGCTATTGGGCTTGGCCCATTAACCTTAACATATTAGGGCATCACATAATCATTACATAAATATATAATGACATGCTTAGTGATAGATCCCCGATTACCAAAAAGGCTAGCCGAACCCTAATATCAGAAGAAGACGAATTGTTCATCGTCGCGTTTGTGAGATTCAGATCTCCACGGTACTAGCATCCCGTTTCGATCCAGTTTGTGTGCGTGTGGATACCAATAGAGGCACAACACTTGGAGTGCTAAAATTCTCGAATCGTTTTAGCCAATCTTTCCGCTGCAGAATATTCAGGTATATTCGAAACCCTATAGTCTAGATTTAATTCAGTATTTACACGAATCCTGACAATTGAATTCGAAATTAATATTTATAAACTGTTATAAATCGCTACGAATTCCAACATTACCTAGATGACAAACTTTTGAACCTTAAAACCCCAAAAATCGATAAGAAGACTATTTATAGGGTTTTATCTGATATCAATATGACCCTTTAGTCTTTGACTAATTATAAATTTATCCAAAACTTGTATATCTATAAAAACATCCTTTAAATTTATAAAATTTTATAATTTTCAATTGAACTAAAAACTTCCATGTTTCTGGATGTTAAAGTTGTTATAGCGTCACTACTTAGATTTAAATCCATATAACGCATCTTGTTTAAAAAAAAAGACACATATTTGACGTGTGTCAGGTTTTACCTTAATGACACAATGATCTTCCTTCGATCAATTGTAGTACTTAAGGATCGAATCCACTGAAGACCGAAAGATGGTTTTGTTGTTTTTCTAAAACTTAAGATGCAAAGTATGTCAATAGCGAAAATAAACCAATTAAGACAAACATTGGACATCAGTTCATGGTTCAATTTATTCAGGTGTTTATGCAGGTAAATTCAGCGGAGGGTGATTCCTAACTCAAATACACTTGGTGATTTAATAAACCTACTCTTGTAGAGATAACTAACTAGATATAAGCAACCTAAGTACTAAACTCTCGCAGGCAAATAGATATATAGATATGCTTTATTGAGATCAAGATTCGATATGTTAACCCAACTCCATAACTCAACTCTCGCAGGTTATGATGCCAAGCTCACCTAATACTAGTTCCAATCGATTAATCAAGTGATGTTCAAGCAATAATCAATTTAGATTCAATCACAAGTTGGCCAGACAAGTAATATGCAGTAGATAAAAGCAAAGATGAAGACTCCTTCTAAACTCTTGAACATAAACAAATCCTATTTATCAATCCATGAAAGTCTCCTTTGAAAACCCTTAAAACCCAACAAACAAACTACTCAATCATGGAAATAGAAACCATAACAAGAATAGAATGAAAATGTTGCATAAAAAAAATGGTTCAGAAAGTTTCTCTCTGCTAGTACAAAGATTGGAGATCTTCTCCCTTGAAAAAAATGCGTAAAACTCGATAAAAATCTTAGAACTATGAGTTTGAGCTTTGAGGCTCTCCCTTTAAAATAATTCGTCTCTCTCTAAGGTCAAGTTCGTGGCTATCTCTGTGAATTTATAGGTAAGGGGGTCGAACGAGATCTTTTTTTTCAAAGATTAGGAGATAAGATCGAAAAAGAAATTTTTTTTTTTTCAGGATATACGATCGATTGATCGCTGTATTGTGATCGATCGATCGCCTCACAAATTTCATTCTTCAGCCAAACCGGATGTTCGATCGATCGATCGCATAGGCTTGATCGATCGATCGGGCTTCATAATCTGGATTTGCTCCTCCTCGAATCTTTATTGACCAGTTTTCCATAAATCGAGAATAATTTGAGATTGCACCGTTGGATTTCCATGTTATGATATTAAATTTGAAGCTAACACTCCCATCTATCTTTTGGTAAAATATGAGCTTGATCCAATGGTGGAAAGATTTCCATCTGATGCAAAACATTCGACGCTCAGAATCTGTCCTATCTTCAAATTGCTTGTTTTGTATCATTTTGATCCAATTTCTTGTTTTGCATCATTTTAATCCAATTTTCTATAAAGACCCTTAAAACCACAAAAACACTGGAAAAACCAATAAAATATCAAAACCAATAGAGTTTATTGATAAAAATCTTATAAAAACTATACGTAAAATCGGTAAAAATGATGTGTATCAATATTCAAAGGACTTATTGCTCATTGAAAAAAATCTATACACATGTCATATCCTCTAATATCTAATTAAATTTAGCGTTTAAAATTTAAAAAATTCGGGTTAAAAAATGGAGAAAAATATAAACACTAACAGATGTTAAACGGCTATGTAACGTTCGTCAGTTAGGATAAGTTCAATGTTTTTCTTGTGCTTCATTTTGGAAATTTGATATTTCTAAGATTTCATTTTGAAACTTTTTAAAATTAATTAATGTTTCTGGAAAAAAGTCATAGTAAAAGTTTCCTAATTTTTCTATTGTAGTTTTGTTTGAAAAAATGTGTTGATATGTCGTGGTTAATGTGCATGTTTGACGCGCGTCAATTTTATTAAAGATAAAATTTGTGTGTATATAGAATAAAGTCTAGAGATAATAATATAATCCAATAGTAACACAACATTCATATTTTTAAGATAAGGATTTAAAAAAACTAAAGGTAATATTTTATTTAGTTTTGATGCCATTTCGTTAGAACTTAGTGGTTATCTAAAACAACATATGGTAAAACTGTCAAATTTATAGTATTCAAATTTAAAAAATATGTAAAAAGGTAAATTTTAAATATTTTGTTAGAAAAAAATATATTAACATAGTGCGTTTAACCTAGTTGACCCAACCCATCTATAAAATGGAGTAGAGTGGTAACAAAAACAACAACAACAACAAAAAGAAGAAAAGATGAGTGGTAGAGAGATTGAGATGAAATACATTGAGAATATCATCACAAGGCAAGTGACTTTCTTCAAATGCCTAGTTGGTGTTTTCAAGAAGGCTGATGCACTTGCGAGGCTATGTAATGTCGAAGTGGCTATCTTGATCTTCTCCCCCGCTGGACGACCATACGTATTCAAAAGTCCATGCTTCGAGGGTGCGATTAAGCGTTTTCGAAACTCTAATTTGAGGAGAAAGAGATATTTGTCCTCATTGAAACAAGCTAGGATTGTCCAAAGTCAGGCCGAACTTGCTCGTGTCAAAAAAGAATCGGAAAGAAACAAAGAACGTGGGAAGGTAAGTGTCCCATTTTTAATATTCATTATATCATATATTCATTATATTCATCTGATTTTAAGCTTTAACCAAATCCTACCAGTAGATCTTGATATTAAAATGTTGTCGAGTTATGAGAGAACCATATTTGGAGGATAGATCCCATTATTCTTTATATCTTGTATATTTTTTTGTAGTTGTCTATGAAACATTATATTTGTCATAAATTCTAGGTTTTGAAGAAGATGCTACAAGAGACTTTTGAAAAGTATAATATGAAGGAGATTGAATATTCAAATTTCGAGGAGTTAGCTGTCTTCAAAAAAAAGCTCGAAGCTATCCGAGATTATCTAAAGAATAATTTTAAAGAGATAGATGCTTCGTCGTCTCTATTGATGCTTTCAAAAAATGAGAGGAAGATATAGTACTAATACTATATATCATATAAGATCGATTGTCGTTTGGTTTTCTCCTTCAAAACCTTTATTGAATAATTTCGGTTTGTTGTAATAATTGAAGGACGTCATGTCGTTTATCTTTTTTTTTTTTTTTTTCAATCAGATTGTCATAATAAAATAAGTTTTGTTTTAATTTTTTTACAATATATGCGATCATATTTAGGAATGAAATTATTATCCGCGATTCGAGATCCGATCCGGGATCCGCTCCAAAAATTAGGATATCCGAGGAGACCGGATCCGGATAGTAAAATCTCGGATCCATGAAAAATAGATCCGGACTGGATAGTAAAATTTCAAGGTCCGGATCCGGATCCGAATGTATTCAATATATTAAAATATATTTTTTGCATAAATTAAGTAATTTTATATTAAAAAAATAAAAAATTGATTTAGTTTTTTTTTCTAATCTATCAAATTTATTTTGAAAAAATATTATTAAAATTTTAGTTTTATATATTTTTAAATTTTAAATTTTAATTTTAATTATTTTATTATTATTTTTCGGATCCGGATTCTAGATCCAGATATCCGCTGATACTCTAGTTTTTGGCTGGATACTGGAAATCCGAAAACCACATATCCGAATCCGAATAGTTTTACTACGGACCTGGATACCCTAAAATTCCAGGGTATCTGAATCCGTCCCAACCCTTCATGTTCACTAAAATTTGGCTTTAAATGTCTCGTCAGTTTACATTAACTTAACTAGAGGATTAACCGTGCTACACGCGGTTTGTTTGTCTAATAAAATCTTCATAACTTTTTAGTATGGAAAAGTACAAAAATGTTGATGTTTAAAACAAAGTCATTTTAGTTGATTTTTATTTTGCGGTCGCAATATAGCGTTCGATAATTTCCTATATATTATCTGAGAGATTAGAGTGAAAATTTTCAGAAGTTTTTTATTTATGCGTCGGCACTCAAACATTTTCAAAACAAATGTTGTTTTGTAAATTATTTACACAATGTATATATGATTCTAAACTTAAAATCTGTTAAATATAAACAAACTGTTGTTTTTCTTTTTTCATTTTTTTATTTTTGAATTTAAATTTAATATATTTTAGTTAAATATTTATATATCGGTCAGAAATTCGTCGGAAATTTCCAACCGATATTTCCAATTATTTTCTGACCATATAATCCCTAAAAAAATTCAGACGGATTTCTAAACGTTAGATATTTATGACAAGTGATTTTCGACAAGCAATTTCCGATGAATTTTTAACCGTTAGAGATTTTTGACGGACATAGTGTTTCTTGTAATATCTATTATTACCCAACACTTTAAAGAAATGTCCAGGTCTAAGGTCTAATCTAAATGTCTCTCCTATTCCTTCGACTATGGGTTGTATGGGATCCAAACTGGTTATGGGATCACGAACCTCCTTTAAAACTATCTTCTATGTTTTCACATCTTCCATATAAAATAGGCCTGAGCAATTGCCGAATCTAATTTGCCGAATCATCATTACTAAAAAACCTAGCCGATGTTTTCTCTCTACCGACACTACAATATTCAAACAAGGATTTTGTTTGGTTTGGTCCGACGACCGGCAGTTTCCACAGCGCCGATGCCGGACCCATGGGATTCCACTTCGTTTTCTTTTTGTCGTTTTCTCGGTTGTAGTCGCAAGGTTCATAGACTTGGGGATTGGCTCCGGTTCAAGAGGTTAAGTATGGTGATGATGGTGGGTTCAGATCCGTCTGGATCTTGGGCTTTGGCGGTGTAAAGATCAGGTCAGGGTGAAGATGCGAGTGGTCTGTATGCCGGAATCGTATCGTTTTCTGTCCTCCATTCTACTGCTCAACCGCCGATCTTGGAAGCTAATCGTCGAGCGAGTGAGGTGGTAACTATTTTCTGAAAAATAGTTAACTATGTTTTAGATAGTTACAAAATAGTGTGAAGTAGCTAACTATCTTATGAGATCAATAGTATATGTAGTTTCGAAAATAGTCATCGTGCTCGAGCTCCTTTTGCAAGAGAGTCGGCCCGGACCTTTTCACTACGTGGGATATGGACTAACTTGAAAAAAGAAAAGTTTTGTTGAAGCATAATGAACCAATCAAGATCTGCACTGAATGATGGCCAATCTAGTGGGTTCAAAGTCATAGCAATCAGGCTGGCACAGTCCGTCTCGATCTTCACTGTGGATAGTATCCGCTCGCTTAGACACTCCATCTCCCAAAGGAGTCCATCCAGCTCAGCATGGAGTGCTGAGATGCTTCTTCTACATCCTCTCATACCATACGTAAGGAGTCTTGTATCATCACATAGGCACCATCCAGCTCAGCATGGAGTGCTGAGATGCTTCTTCTTCTACATATTAAATAGTCAACTATGTTATTAAATAGTTAATTGTTACAACACATTTGCTTTTTTTGTCATTTTTTTCCGTACGACTGTTTTTCTGACCCAATTTTATTTTGTTTGCGGAGCAGATTTATTTTTTTCAGAGATGAAAAACAGTTGTAGGGACAATTTTTCCAGAGATGAGAGGAATATAATTTTTTTATGGATTTTTTTTTCATATTACCTTAATTACAACTGTAAGGGCAATTTCGTCATATATTTAATTCTCTCTGCTACTTATCTAATTCTATTTTTGACATGTTATTTACTCAATTTCTCTCCCAAAGGTGATATTTTACTAATTAACCCATTAATTAAAGTATATATATATACACACGCACATACATATACATCACAAGTATATGTTATAAGTACATCTTATAATTCATAACACGTTATCAGCACGAACGTCTCTGTATCCATTCCATACAGACCAATTATATACCGTTCCATACCGAAATGGTGAGGTTTAATTTATGTTTATATAATTTAAATTTAAATTTATGTGTTATTTATAGAGTGGTAGGTTCGTCTCCTCCTTGATTTTATAGTAGGCTATGCCTGCTAATTATCTATGAAAAGACATATAATAGGCTATGTCTTTTTTGGATTGATCATATTTATGGTAGGCGCTGCCTCCTCGATCAAATTAAAATTGTGTCTCCATAATCTTATGGTAGGCTATGCCTCCTTGATTATGTGGAAGACTATGCCTATTAATTTATTATTATTTTTAATTATTATTGCAAAATTATATAGAAGGCTCCGCAAATCTGAAATGTTTATTTTTAAATTATGTTTATTTATTTTTAAAAATTTATCATGTTTATTTGAATTTAAATATTAAAAAATTATATGTTATGAGAATTTATGAGGCACCTGTCAATATAATATCGGACAAGTGCAAACGCTCGAGAAGAGCGAGACGCTGCTGAAGAGCGAAATGCTCCGGAAAAGCATATGGCAGAGACATGCTTGTATGTAATCTTACATACAAAAATAAAGATGGCAAAATGTATAGTATACTTGAAGTTTATTAAATTGGTTAAAGTATAGCCGGTTAAGCCATCCCAGTAGAATAATGATATTAAGGATCATTGAAAATTTATGTGAAAAATCTGAAATTTTTCACTTAGCATATCTTAAACGAAAATAAGGCCATCAAGAAAAGATGGATGGATAAATCACAATTTTTGGTTAAAAGAGCTCATTGGCTATAATGGTTGATTTTTTTAATCCCCAAATCACACCTCGAGTATAACCGATCTAAAAGTGAGAATCAGTTTAAGACGAATGGGCCAGAATATCCATTATCTTGAGAGGGGGGTATTAAGAGTCCCATATGAAAAGTTAAAAGGATCTTTGATAAACACATGATCTAAGATGGATATGTTGTTGATCCTAAAATGGGATTCAGTTCGAGATGGATGTACCTAGAGTGTCATCATCTCGAGGGAGAGAATTAAAGAATCCCATATCGACAAGTAAGTTGATAATTTTGGTGAGTCTATATCCCAATTATGATAATCTTGGTAATTTTGAATCCCAAAGTTTATCACTTACTATACGTCGAGAAAAAAGTAGAACATAAATAAGGTTATGTTCACATTCAAAATGAGCATAATAAATAATTTATAAAGCATATCCAAGGGATTGCAAAATTATGGTGAAATATAATCTCAATACTTTGACATAGAACATGCAGTCGTGAATGTAGTAGTGATATATACATTAAAGTATATTGAGCCATCAATCAGATATATGCTTATTGCAAGATTTGCAATCATCATTTTGATGAAAAAAGTTTTCATGGAAAAATTAATGAATAGTTGGTATCCTTGAGAGTGTTAATGTAAACCTGAAGTTAAAAGGTTCAAATGACCACTATTCATAATATGATGCAAATCAAATGCCATAAGCATTTATGAGAAAAGATAAGCAGCTGACGGATGAGATTTTATGAAATGAATTATCATTATGGATCCTCATGAATATGAATTTGAAATTTCAAAAGATAATTCAGGAGAAAAATAAAATCTTATATTCCACCTGAAAATGCTCCAATAAGAATATATATCTCTGAAGGAGAATCTATTAAGTTTATAGCACGTAAAAGACGTGATAAACTAATTTAGTTCCAAAGATAAGAAAATCCTCAAAAAGTAAAAGGAGCAAATAATTATTGAAAAAGAGGATTAAACTCCCGAAGAGGAGTAAAGAGACCGTTTACATGGTTAATAATGAAATCAGGTACGTACCTGAATGAAATCAATGAGAATGAAAGAGATCTCGATTAACCATGTCATTACGGAAAAAAGGAGGGAGCCAAAGATAAAATAAGTGTGGACAATATAAACGATATAGCGCGCGGTATAGTTAATGAGGACATGAATCTCCGCTCTGTGGATGAGCATAGAGAGAATAATTGTTGGCCAAAAAATGAAAAGAGGCAATCAAGTTTTTATTAAACTCGTTTGAAGAACGAGAATTTTTTGGACCAACAGTCCAAACATCAGAAAGATTTTTCTATGAAAGAGAATGGACAATATAACTTGAATTGCACTTCATGGAAAAATCACTAAAGGATTTGATTCCTGAAAGATTTATGATATCATAATTATGTTCCCGGGAACTCTAGATATTCGATCGAAATAAGGAAAATATGTTGAATAATCATGAAAGTAAATATTATAAGGTTAACCAATATACCCATGCATATTTATTTATTGCATGCTTTTGTTAAATGCTTTCTATGGTGATATATGCTAAACTTATATATGTTTCTAGTTAATTAATGCATATTTATTGTGATAAGCGTGACATCAGAAGATGTCATAATTTGAGATCAAAGACGAAGATATATGTCTGGCAGACAGTGCGACAACGCACACAATACTTAAAGGTAAAAAGTATTTCTCCGACCTCAAATTAGAAGACTCCGCTAGAAGCGTGAGTACTATATCTGGGAATGCAAAGATTATTATGGGCTCCACAAGAGTCAGATGTTCAATGCCAAGGGGAACAAAATTTGAGATAAATGATGCATTATATTCCCCGATTCATTCAGAAACTTGTTAAGTTTCAAGGATATCCGAAGAAATAGATATCATATAGAGACCATGAATAAGAATGGCATTGAATATCTTTGCATAACATCACAGAGGAAGCATACATTGGAAGAATTACCAATGACGTCCTCCAGATTATATTGCACAAAAATAAATATGACTAAATCATATGTTACAGTAAACCAGAAGTTTACTAGTACATTTAAAGTTTGGCCTGAAAGGCTATGACATCCGGAATCAGTCATGATGAGAAGAATTGTGGAGAATTCTAGTGGCCACCCATTGAAAAACAAGAAGATTTTTCAATCGGGCAAGTTTTCATGTAAAGCATGTTCTCAAGAAAACTCATAACTCGGCCATCACCAGCTAAGGTTGGGAATGAATCTCCAGTATTTTTAGAGATAATACATGGTGATTTATGTGGACAGATTCATCCACCGTGCGGACCATTTTGATATTTTATGGTATTAATTGATGCATTTATTAAATGGTCACATGTGTGTCTATTGACAACACGAAATATGGCTTTCGCAAGATTCATTACCCAAATAATGGAAACTCGACTATTTTATACTCCAAGTATATAGATATGTTCGATTTATACTTAAACTATATCACCGTACGAATACATACCTTAACTAAACATAAATTTAAATTTACTACCTAAACTTCTAATTCTGTGCAAAATCATATATATAGGATCACGATATTAAAATACCGTTAACTTCTGATGATATGGATGCCACGTATGAAACGACGTTGTTTTGGTAGAAATCCATAATTAAAAAAAATAATTAAAACGACGTCGTTTTGTTAGAAAAGCATAATTAAAAAAAGAGACGAACAAAATTGACAAATAAAATTATTCTTTTTGAACGACGAACAATCGAAGAGAGACAAAGAGCATAAGAGATATTTACAGTAATTCTTGTAAAGAGAGACATAATTACAAGTTTAACCAAAGAGAAAAGTTTGTTTAAAGAAGAATCTTCTTCACAATGTCTTTACGAAGAACAACGATCTAAGAATCAAAAGCTTTAATGGTTTCTTCCTTCTGCGTCTCTAAGCTCGCAAAAGCTTCTTGTAGCTCCGCCTCCACCTCGACCTTCTTCCTTCCTTCCGCTAGCTTCTCCTTAACATCCACCTACCACAGAAACCCAAAATCCAATTTTACAAACCACTGTTCCCGATTTTAAAGATCTGAGATGAACTACTTTTTAACCTGAATGTCCTTCTTCATCTTGTTAAACGCGGAGGCGATCTCATTCCAAACAGCACTTATCACGGCGGTGGCTTTTTCATCGGGCTCCTTAATCTCAGTCAAAGTGTCTTTAGCTCGCAAGCTTCTCCTTAATGGAAGCGTCTCTTGGAGTAATAGACCTTGTCAAGTGCAAACATTAAGAAGAGAAACTCCACGACGATGATCGGAAGTGTCAGGTTGAAATCGAAGAGCAGTGCCTTCTCCATTGCTTTCGCCAATGATGTAGGAACGAAGGCGGCGATCAGGGCTATGGATTTCACGATGATAAAAGAGAATGATAGAGCTTTATTACAACATCGTTTTAGCTCTTTTTAAATTAAGGATGTTAAACAATGTCATTTTAGATTTTTTTTTGTAATTATGTTTTTCTAACAAAACGACGTCGTTTTAAACAATTTTTTTTTAAATTCTGTTTCTACCAAAACGACGTCGTTTCATACATGGCATCCACATCATCAGAAGTTAACGGGTTTTTAACACCGTGATCCTATATGCATGATTTTGCACAAATTAGAAGTTTAGGTAGTAAATTTAAATTTATGTTTAGTTAAGGTATGTATTCGCACGGTGATATAGTTTAGGTATAAATCGAACATATCTCTATGAAATAGCCGACTTTCCCCTAAATAATCAGGTTGAAAGTATAATTCTCTGATTATGCCATAAATAAAGCCAGGCTTGACAACGCTGGTAAATTCACTTCACAAACCTTTAATGATTATTGTATGTCAATGGGGATAGATGTTGAGCACCCGGTTCCCCATATTCATACACAAAATGGCATGGCTGAAAATTTAATTAAACGGTTGCAATTGATTGCAAGACTGTTAATATTGAGAACAAAGCTCCCAATATCTGTATGGAGACATGCTATATTGCTTGCGGCAGCATTTGTCCAGGTAAGACCAAGTGCACATAATAAATATTCTCCATTACAGTTGGCATTTGGCCAAGAACCAAATATATCCCATCTCCGAGTTTTTTGGTGTGCGGTCTATGTTCTGATAGCAGCACCGTAAAGAACAAAGATGGGGGCGCAACAGAGATTGAAAATATATATCGGGTATACGTCACCAAGTATAATTCGCTATATTGAATCGGTAATTGGAGATATATTTACGACACGTTTTGCCGATTGCCATTTTGATGAAAGTGAATTTCTCGCGTTAGGGGGAGGAATTAAACAAATACCAAAAGATGTTTCTTGGTGTACACCATCTTTGGTATATCTTGATCCCCCTACAAAACAACGCGAGGTGAAAGTTCAGAAAATTGTACACTTGCAGAATATGGCAAACCAGTTACCTAATGCGAAACGAGTGACAAAATCATATATCCCCGCTGCTAACGCTCCATCAAGGGTTAATGTTCCTGAAGAACATATTGATGGGAGTAGAATAAATGAACTGAGGGTTCAATTGAAGCGCGGGAGACCAATGTGATCTAAAGATAAAAATCTCCAAAAGAAAAAAAGATTGGGAGAAAATGTTCAAGAATAATTGCATACAGAAAAATGTCATGAAGGCATTTTTGAAAAAGTTCTGGAAGAACCATATGAAGAGATATGTCCAGAAGACATATATGAAAAGGTTCCAGAAAAACCAGATAAAAAGATTCGTCCAGAAGACGACCATGATACAGAAAAATATGAGATTTCCATTAGCTTCTCCCAAAGTGGAAATTATGGGATAGAAGTGAAATAGATGATACAAATGGAATGTTTCTTTTTCTGTATCCAAAGAGATCGATCATGAAACTGATGATCCAGACCCAAGGTTCGTGTCAGAGTGTCAGAAAAGGCCTGACTGGGAGAAATGGCAAATGGCCATGAGAAATGAATTTTTCTCCCTCAATAAAAGAAATGATCTTCTATGTGAACGGGATGGACCAAAAGTCTAACGACCCGAGATATTATATGAAGATCATAAGAGTTTGTTCACTAAATCTATGCTTGTAGAATCTCCCAAAGGGTATATTTTATTGGAATGCACTTCTTGAAGAAGATGCTTCCAGGGGGAGAAATATGATGATGAGCGTGGCTGTACTCTTTTTCCCTTATTATGGTTTTTGTCCCACTGGATTTTTCCATGACAAGGTTTTTAACGAGGCAGCAAAGAACACGCAAAAGATAGACATGAAAATGTCATAATCTTAATGATAAAGGTCTATCACTCTTCCAAACGATTTGTCATACAAGGATAAAATCATGACAAACCAAGAGAATAACCGAGATGAGTCATCTACGGAACCTATGAAGAAAACAAGACTTATTTATTTAAGGGGAAGATTGCGTCATCTGCAAATTCTATGAAGAAAGATTATATCTATCTTTTCCAGGGAAGACTGCATTTTTTTTGTCCTACTGGATTTTTCTATGATAAGGTTTTTAATGAGTCACTACGTAATATATATATATATATATATATATATATATATATATATATATATATATATATATATAGTAATAATAGATATTTAAGGAGGAGTGTTAAAAAAGAAGATAAATATTTATTATAATATAATATCCTATATATATATATTAATAGAGGAGAGATTCACAAAAAAATCATAGGTGTCAAGCAATGAACAATTTAAGGGACAAATCATTTAATTTTAATCAAACAGAACATTTCAATTAAAAATATATGCCATGGTGGAAATCTCTACATATTCTCATCAATTTTATAACATAAGCCCATTAATACATGTTTTACAAATTTAAGCCAAACTAAATATAATATTTTAGATTTTTCATATCTATTTTTAATTTTTTTATAATATATTAACAAATTTTTTATTATTATGAAGATCAATTTAGACGGAAAAAATAAAGATCAATTTTATATTTAAAAGATATTGAAATAAATAATATTTGTATATTTTTAATCAATTTAAAACATAAAAATATTAAACTAATGGCATTAACATATATTTGATCAAAAATATTTAACTTTATTACATTTATGCACTATATATATCGTTTTGTACGTTTATAAATATTATAAATCATATACTTGGTTATACACATTTAAATATTAAAAATTATATATATTAAAATCGATTCATCAATCTATTTAATTATTTAATTTCGTATTTGGGTTATATCAAAATTTTAATATGTTAAAAGAAGATAAATATTTTTCATTATTTATTAATATATATTACCGACTTAATCTATTATATTATTAGAGAGGTAACCATGCACCATAATGAAAGTTGAGTTTTTATTACATCGTATTTTAATGTTGTCTTTAAATGGTTTATATTTTTAACGGATATATTCGATATTTATTTTATGATTTAATTATTATGGATTAATTACCCTTAATAAAAATATAATATCAAATCTCAGAATTTTATAATTATTTTAGTGTTTTCTAATTTGTATTTAGTTAATGGATATATTCAAATTGTTTTTGAATTTTATATTTTAGATATATATGAATCGAGTGTATCATTGGTAAACCCTAAATCTCATTAATTCTTATATATATTATTCTTGATTTCATGACACCTAACTAAACAAATCATTCTCTTTGCTATATTTTTTTTCATCGTACGTTTTTTTTCTTCTTTTTTTGGCCTTTCGTTTGTGTAGTATTTTCTTAACAATCGTTTGATTGATCTCTGTTATAACATTTGTTTGTGCAGTGATTTATACTAACATTGTCTGATTTCTTTTTTGATGTTTTGTAGGTTTCGTGGATTTATATTACAATTAAGAAGACACTTTTATATTTGTTCTTCTTTTGGACTTTCGTTTGTGTAGTATTTTCTTAGCAATCGTTTGATTGATCTCTGCTATAGCAAATTGTTAGCTTCCTGTTTTCTTCTTAAATTTGCTTTGATGTATGTTATTCTTTGTTTTTATATTCATATCGATTAGTTTTCTTTAATCCTATGATTTCTATGCTTCATGCTCCTCTATTGGTTTTGTTTTGTTCCGTTATTGATATGTTTTTGTTCTTATATTTTCTAGGTTTCGCATATTAACTCTCCGATCCACGATGTATAATTTCATTATTTTGGTAGAAAAAATATTAAACAAAGAATGGTTTTGTTTATTTTACGAACCTATATTTTTTTTTTTCAATTGCATGTTTGGAGAAGAAGGATCAACTAGAAGCAAAATCCGTAGCCTAACACTTTCTTAGCTAAAGATATGTGGCCATGTTCATGTTGTTGCTTCCTCTGCAATTTAATTTCCAATTCCATATATAGCATTAACTCATTAAGGCTTTTGTGTAAAAAGGTTTCAATACGTGGGTTGTAAAAATATATTTGAATTATTCTTAGTTGCATTCTTGCAGGTGTCTATGGTGGCTCATGAGGAAGAGAAGCTCATGCTCTGCAATGCTCTCAATTTTCTTATCGTGAGCATCTCTTTACCCTCTTGATTTCCATATCGTGAGCATCTTTTTGTTAGTTTTTTACGTAATCAAATTTTGTTTTAGAGCATAATATTCTATATGGTTGCCTTCAAAACAATTTAATAGTTATTTTTAGTAGATAATATGCTTTTTTTTCTTATTCGATAATTGCTTAAAAAATGAATATATATTTCGATTAAGATATGAAGATGATTACACCCCTATCCCGAATATTCTTCTTAAACAAGAAAAAAAGGAAATTATAATTGTATAATATCTTAAATTACAAGAGATTGTTGTGTCTTGTGATACTGATGAAAAATCATCATCACATGACATTTTGCTTTTATTTGCGAGTTCAGATTATTTTCCTTCAATACGTACATCTAACTTTAATTACTAAAAACATTTGTATTAACCACCTTTCCCTTTTCATAGGAAAAAGTTATGTTTCTTAAGCATCAATTTGATTTCAAATTATATTGTGGTATTTACCATAAGAAACATTAATTTGATTTCAAAGAATCCTATAAGATTATAGGCAAGGGTTGTACTATTTATCATTGACAAAATTAACAGAACTACCTGAAATTAATCGAAATTAACCGAATTAACACTTTGATTTCAGTCGGCAATATTACATTCGAATTGAACTTTTCCATAACTGAACCGAACCATAGTTTTATACGATTAGTTTCAGTAAAATATTTCCAACCCGAAAAAATTGAAGAACCGAGCCGATCCGAGTTGACCCGAACTAACACAATATATCTAAATTTTAATTAAATTTTTGTATTGTTTTCAATGTTTCACGTGTATTTTTGAGGGTTTAGATTCACTATTTAGAGTTTAGTACCCCTTAATTTGCTAAAAATATAAAATTATAAATCGGATTTTCATATTTAAATAAAAACTATATCAGTTTTTAAAAATTCAGATTATACCAACCACCCTACGAAGGTATGGCCGATGTTAGCAAGTCGGCTTTCATATTCTTATCCCGCTGCCTGGACCTAATCGAATTAACACTTTAGTTATATTCGGCAACATTACATACAAACCTAACTTTTCCATAATCGAACTGAAGCGAATCATAGTTTTATTCGATTTGTTTCAGTTAGTTTCAATATAATATTTCCAACCCGAAAAAATAAAAAACCGACAAACCGAATCAGATCGACCATAAGTAATACAGTATATATAAATCATTCAATATTTTACGTACATTTGTGAGGGTTTATGCTCATATATTAGGGTTTAGTACCCCTTAATTTGCTAAAAATATAAATTGTTTTCAATATTTTACGTGCATTTGTGAGGGTTTAGACTCACGTATTAGGGTTTCGTACCCTTTAATTTGCAAGAAATATAAAATTGTTCCGTATTTTAAGTGCATTTGTGAGGGTTTAGGCTCACCTATTAGGGTTTAGTACCCCTTAATTTGCAAGAAATATAAATTATTTAGTATTTTACGTGCATTTGTGAGGGTTTAGGCTCACCTATTAGGATTTAATATCCCTTAATTTGCAAGAAATATAAATTGTTTAGTATTCTACGTGCATTTGTGAGGATTTAGGTTCATCTATTAGGGTTAGTACCCCTTAAGATGCGAGAAATATCTATTGTTCAGTATTTAACATACATTTGTGAGAGTTTAGGCTCACCTATTAGGGTTTAGTACCCCTTAAGTTGCGAAAAATATAAATTGTTCCGTATTTTACGTGCTTTTGTGAGGGTTATGCTCACCTTTTAGGGTTTAGTACCCCTTAAGTTGCGAAAAATATAAATTGTTTAGTAATTTACGTGCATTTGTGGCTCACCTATTAGGGTACCCCTTAAGTTGTGATAAATATAAATAGGTATGTATTCTACGTACATTTTATGAGGGTTTAGCCTCACCTATTAGGGTTTAGTACATTTTAATTTACTAATAAATAAATTATTGATAGATTTATATACAATATAAATTGTTAAACATGTTAGTATTTAATATCCACTCTTTTAGTTCTCTTTATTTGATATAAATGTAAAAAGTAGACATATATACAACCAAAAATTTTAAGTTATATAATACAAAACTTTATTCAGAAAATGACTATTACAAATCGTAATGTCCGCGCTGGACGCGGGTAAAAAACTAGTCTCCTATAAAAGAAGTTGTGCATGTAATCGAGATGATGACTGACATATATATCTCTTTCTCTCTCTTCGTTTCCTTTTTCCTTCTCTTTTAATTAAAGTATATATACACACGCACATACATATACATCACAAGTTTTAAGTACATGTTATAGTTCATAACATGAATTGCCTTATAAATTATCCGACCAGTTTTTTAGATAGGAAAGTAGGTAGTTTAAAAAAAGTAATAAGAAAAATGGGTAAATTACTGTAGCAAATTAGAGATTTAGGTGTTTTTACTGTTTGTCTAATAGAAGATAACCGAGACAATGATATTTATACCCTCTGTCATGTACACCGTTCTCGTATACCGAATTTTACATCCCATATTTCGTCTCGTACACCAATACCATCGTTTACTTTGCCGTATACATCGTCCTCGTACACCAACACCATCGTCTATTCCGTCGTGTACACGGTCCTCGTACACCACATTTTATAACGCCCCATATTCCGTCTCGTACACCAACAGCATCGTCTACTCCGCCGTGTACACCGTCTTCGTACACCACATTTTACATCGCCCCATATTACTCCAAAATAGTTCCGACACATAGAGTGAATCTTAAAGTTTCAATTAACACATCTGGTGAATTTGACGAATCTGAAAACAATTATGAAAACAGATCCGATAAACTTGACCATCGATGTGCATAGTCTGATCATGTCTTCTTAACCCATCCCGGAGTCTTGTCAATTACCTCCACGGAATCAGATATTTCCTTGGGCGCCGCCAACGATACAATCAAACTCTAATCATTGACTTCGCCATTCTTAAAAAGACATTCACTTCGCCATCGCTGTTCTTAAGAAGGGAGTGAATGGCCCGCACGGAGACTAGAACCGGAGATAACATCACCGTCCGATTGATAATAGTGTCGAACCGACGAAAGAGTTGACGAAGATGTATAGTTGACCATCGAGGAGAGGAGAAATAGAGGAATTAGAGAGATTTCAGATCTCAAAATTAAGATCTCATAAAAAATCTACCAAAAAGACACAGAAAGAGAGAGGTGAAAGAAAAACAATTTTATTTAGATTTTTTTGTAGGAAAGTGTCTATTTTGCATATTTGAAATAGTGAAGTACACATTCGTGTAATATAAGTTCTAGAAACTATCACCAATTTTCTCTTTTTTAAAGATACAATGCTGCTAGTAATTGTAGATATTCAAATGACATGTATACTATTACCCCGACACTTTATCTAAAGAAATGCCCAGGCCTAATCTTAAAGTCTCTCCTGTTCCTCCGGCTATGGGTCATGTAGGACCAAGACTGGTTATGGGATCACGAACCTCCATTAAAGCCACCTTCTATTGCTTTCACTTCTTCCATATGAATTGACTCACAACGCAATTTTAAGTTTCAGTATTCAGTAAAACAATAGAGATAACACCGGGAATTTTTTTTGTTTTCCTTATTAACACTATTTTCCATAATAAAACCCAACCAAAGTCAAAAGCTAAACCCATCGACAAGATAAAGTCTTCAAGGTTGGTATAGTTGTCTGCAACTCCAGCTCACATGCTTCTAGAGGCTAGTAAAGTTGCTTTACAAAATAGATTCAATGTGTTGGCTTGATAGTGGAGGAGACACTTATCATGATTATGTTTTTTTATATTGAGTAGTTGAGTTTATAAAAGAAATAATTGATGTAATCTGAAAACTTAAGAAAATGAAAATCCTTCTCTAAACCATCTTCTTCAGTCTCGTTCTTCAAGCTTCCCTTTTGTCCTCATGGTATCAGAGCCATGGGCTCTTTTGAATCGCTTCCTCCACTGAGCATAAATCAGTGTGTTACTCTGAAACTTACGGAGAAGAACTATCTCCTATGGAAATCCCAGTTCGAATCTTTTCTTTCCGGTCAAATGCTTCTCGGCTTCATCACCGGAGCTGAGCGTCGTCCTTCTTTGACGATCTCTGTGAAGATAGGAGATGCTATTACGGAGACAAGCAACCCAGATTACACGACATGGTACCGGTCCGATCAAATGGTTCGTGCTTGGTTGTTGGGCTCTCTGTCAGAGGAAATCATTGGTGAGGTCTATCATCTTCCTTCTTCTTATGAGGTGTGGTGTGCTCTATCTAAATATTTCAATAGAGTTTCTGCATCGCGTCTTTTTGAGCTTCAACGCAAACGTCAAAATCTCACTAAACAAAATAAATCTATGGTTGAATATCTGCGCGAGTATAAAGGAATTTGTGATATCTTAAGCTCTCTAGGTCAACCGATTTCTGATCACGACAAGATTTTTGGAGTTCTTAATGGCTTAGGGAAGGAATATGAGTCCATCACCACTGTCATAGAAAACTCTATGAATACTTTACCTGGACCAAGCTATGAAGATGTGGTGTCGCAACTCACTGGTTTTGATGACAAACTCTTAGCCTACAACATCGCAACTACAACGATAACTCCGCATCTTGCCTTTGTTGCTGAAGAACACTCTGGTGACTATAACAATGGGAACTATTCTGGTAACAATTCTACCAGAGGTCGTGTCTACAACAACAACAATCGTGGTTCCTCAAGCATCAGAGGTCGTGGCAACTACTCCACAAGAGGTCGAGGTTTCCATCAACATATTTACTCTGGAAATAGTTCTGGTAATACCTCATCACAGTCTCAAGATCAAACTCGCAGTGTCACTTGTCAAATATGTGGACGTTATGGGCATCAAGCTTTCAAATGTTGGCAAAGGTTTAACCACTCCTTTCAAAATGATAACCTGCCAAATGCTCTTGCTGCAATGAGGATCTCTGAAAATGTGCATCATACTGGTAATGAGTGGTATCCGGATACTGGAGCCAGTTCACACATCACCAACTCCGCTCAAAATCTACAGTCTTCTCAACCATATCAAGGGACAGACTCTCTAATTGTTGGTAATGGTGATTTTCTTCCTATTACGCACATCGGTTCAATCGCTCTACCTACTCTCTCATGTACCCTTCCACTTGAAGAGGTCTTAGTTTGTCCTACTATTACTAAGAATCTATTATCTGTCTCGAAACTCACTGCTGATTACCCGTGCAAATTTACATTTGATTGTGATCGGGTCAAAATCAAGGACAAACAGACCAAACAAATTCTCACACAGGGCAGAAGAAGTGATGGTCTTTACCTACTAGAGAATCCACAGTTTCTTGCTTTCTACTCAACACGACAACAAATTGCTAGTGCTGAAGTGTGGCATCAACGGTTAGGACACCCAAGCCATCAAACTCTCCAACTATTATCTCAAAAGAAGTCTCTGATCATTAATAAAACTGTTTCCAAGATATGTGACTCGTGCCAACTTGGGAAAAGCTCAAGACTTCCTTTTTTATCTTCTGATTTTGTTGCTTCTAGACCTCTTGAGAGAATACACTGCGATCTTTGGGGACCATCTCCAGTATTATCAACTCAAGGGTTTCGATACTATGTTATCTTTATTGATAATTATTCAAGATTCAGTTGGTTTTACCCTCTAAAGCACAAGTCTGATTTCTTCCCTATCTTCAAAATCTTTCAACAACTTGTGGAAAACCTGTTTAACACTAAAATTAATATGTTTCAGTGTGATGGGGGTGGAGAATTTACAAGCAACAATTTCTTAACTCATCTTGCAACTTGTGGCATCAAACAGATGATCTCTTGTCCACACACGCCTCAGCAAAACGGCATAGCTGAGCGCAAACATCGCCACCTAACTGAACTCGGTCTCGCAATGATGTTTGAAAGCAAGGTTCCTCAATCATTTTGGGTCGAAGCCTTCTTCACTGCCAACTTTCTAAGTAACTTGCTACCACATTCAGTGTATGACTCTCATCTCAGTCCATATGAAGTATTATTCCAGAAACCACCTATCTACACCTCACTAAGAACGTTTGGTTGTGCTTGCTATCCTTCTCTTCGCTCATACGCTCAAAATAAATTTGATCCGCGGTCACTTAAGTGCGTATTTCTCGGTTACAATGAAAAATACAAGGGATATCGCTGTCTTCATCCTCCAACTGGCCGTGTCTACATAAGCCGACATGTTCTATTTGATGAAACTCAGTTTCCTTTTGGTGATGTCTACAAATATCTTCATACTACAGCAACAACACCTCTACTTTCAGCCTGGCAATTGTGTTTTACCACATCTGAGACTACTGCAACACATGAGACAGAGGACACTCCAATAAGTCCTTTGTTAATCCAGCAACAAAACCCGACTGCTACACCAGTGTTGTCTACTACAAATGAGAGGGTGAGTTCTGATTGTACGGCAGGCCTTGATCCTGATCCTATTGGCAATGGCTCACCTTCCTCATCTTACAGGACAAATAACTCTGGCTCATCATCTTCTACACCAGCTGTTGTTGCTGATTCATCAAACATCCACATCCCGATTTCTCACAATCCCTTTGAGGTACCACTATTCTATCTTGATGATTTTCCTCCACTTGGTTCTTCCACTACTTTGCCTCCATTGCAGAATGATCATGCAATGACCACTAGAGCAAAATCTGGAATATCAAAACCCAATCCTAAATATGCTCTATTTACAGTCAACCACAATATTCCTAAAGAACCAAAGTCGATTACAGCTGCTCTGAAACATGAAGGTTGGAATGAAGCCATGAATGAAGAAATTGATACATGTCATGAAACTCAGACTTGGGACTTGGTTCCTCGCACTCCTGACATGAACATCCTTGGATGTAGATGGGTCTTTAGAGTGAAGTTAAATGCAGATGCCAGCTTTGACAAACTACGAGCTCGCCTTGTTGCCAAAGGTTATTTACAGAAAGAAGGGATTGATTATGTGGAAACATATAGCCCGGTTGTGAAGACATCAACGGTAAGACTTGTTCTTGCAACAGCCACAGTCATGAAGTGGGAAATTAAGCAATTAGATGTAAAGAACGCATTCCTACATGGTGATCTAGAAGAAGTAGTGTTCATGGAACAACCTCCGGGTTTTGTTGATCAAGAACATCCTGATTATGTCTGTTGTTTGAAGAAGGCGATATACGGTTTTAAACAAGCTCCTCGGGCTTGGTTTGATAAATTCTCTAACTATTTGCTTGAATTTGGCTTCACTTGCAGCAAAGACGATCCTTCTCTGTTCACCTATCTTAAAGGTAACGATGTGATTCTTCTTTTACTATATGTGGATGACATGGTGGTTACTGGAAACAAGACAGAACTTCTGAAATCATTCATCGCAAGTTTGAGTACAGTTTTCAAGATGAAAGATATGGGGATATTACATTATTTTTTGGGAATTCAAGTTACTTATCCCTCTGATGGAATGTTTCTATGTCAACAAAAGTATGCTGAAGATCTTCTTCAAGTCACAGGAATGACTGATTGTGCTCATCTGCCTACGCCTCTTCCTCTTCAACTAGATCGTGCAACTCACCAGACAGAGTTATTCTCAGATCCGACATACTTCCGAAGCTTAGCAGGGAAAGCTTCAATACTTAACCTTGACACGTCCCGACATTCAATTTGCTGTTAACTACGTATGTCAGAAGATGCACGCACCTACGGTTGCTGATTTTACTCACTTAAAGCGGATCTTGAGATACTTAAAAGGAACACTCCACATGGGTCTCACCATCACCTCTGACACATATTTCACCTTGCGTGCCTACAGTGATAGCGATTGGGCAGGCTGCAAAGAAACTAGGAGATCAACTGGTGGTTTTTGCACCTTCTTAGGATCAAATATTATATCGTGGTCTGCTAGGAAACAGCCAACGGTATCGAGATCATCTACAGAAGCTGAATACAGAGCACTCTCTGACACCGCAGCTGAATTAAAATGGATTGCTTCTCTTATGCGTGATATTGGTCTTCCTCTGCATTATGCTCCTGAGTTATATTGTGACAACACCTCTGCAATCTACTTGTCTGCAACTCCAGCTCTTCACAAGCGTTCAAAGCACTTTGACACAGATTTTCATTATGTTAGAGAACGTGTGGCTCTTGGAACATTGGTTGTCAAACACGTTCCTTCTGCTCTGCAATTGGCTGACATCTTCACAAAATCTCTTCCGATTGCTCAATTCACAAATTTACGCTTCAAACTTGGTGTTGAGTCTTCACCCACCACAAGTTTGAGGGGGGGGGGGGGGGGGGGGGGGGGGGGGGGGGGAGGGGAGGGGGGGGTATTAACACTATCTCCCATAATAAAACCCAACCAAAGTCAAAAGCTAAACCCATCGACAAGATAAAGTCTTCAAGGTTGGTAAAGTTGTCTGCAACTCCAGCTCACATGCTTCTAGAGACTGCTAAAGTTGCTTTACAAAATAGATTCAATGTGTTGGCTTGATAGTGGAGGAGACACTTATCATGATTATGTTTTTTATATTGAGTAGTTGAGTTTATAAAAGAAATAATTGATGTAATCTGAAAACTTAAGAAAATGAAAATCCTTCTCTAAACCATCTTCTTAGTCTCGTTCTTCAAGCTTCCCTTTTGCCCTCATTCCTTTGTGTTATTCAAGTAAATGATGAATAAAGTAACAAGGTGAACAATTTTTCTCTTTTCGAATTAACCCACAACAGACACAAAAGCATAGTAATCCCAAGCAGAAGAAGCGCAATAACTAAAAAAAAAAAACCCTAAAGACCAGTCAAGACGAGAAGAAGAAGAACGAACCAGAGATAGATTTTGATGTAATAGAAAAAAACCGAACTTCCAAGCTGAAGAAACAAAGATGGTTTCTTTTTTAACAACCCATCACTGCGCAGTTATACACAAAGACACCAACATTCTCTTTAACTCCAAGCACTTTCCAATCCAAGTTTCCATCTTTAGCTCCCGATTTCGGACACCAAGAATTCACAACAATGCCTTCACCGTTAGAGCCTCGTTGCCCGCAAAACACCAACAGTTGATCCCCGCAAGGTTTAAACGCCAATCCCCAACCATTTGACGAGTCAACCATTGGCGGTAACCTTCCCATCACTTCCCATTTGTTATTCGCCTTGTCGTACTTCTTTACCATATTGGTTAAGTACTCAAGTGTGAATAGCTCGTTGTTAACCACCACAACTAGAGGCGGAGCTTGCGCTGCTTGGTTCACATTTGGATACATTCCTTCAATCTTCTTCCATTTCCTTGTCTCGAGATCAAATTCCTCCCCACAGGTAACTGATACATTAGGGCTCGACATGCCTCCAATCACGTAGAATTTACCGTCCATGAAAAATCCCGAGCATAGTTTTCGAGGGGAATGCATATTGGGAAGCATTTCCCATCTCCCTGATGAAGAATCATAAAGCTCTGCTGACGCGAATATGTTCCCATTCATATCAGTTCCTCCCGCAACAATAGCGATTCCGCTGAGGCTTCCCGATGCAAACAAGCAACGAGGACGATGCATTCCTTCGCATTTGACCCAACACCGAGACCTCAAACTGTATTTCCAAATCGCAAACTGAAACAACTCTCTTCCGAAAACCAAAAGCTCGTCGTCTACAGCCAAAGACTCTTTATCAGCGTGGTTGAAACACTCGTCGCAGGGCATTTTAGGTAGCACCATCCATTTCTTTTTCATAGGAGAAAACATTAACCAACCTCTCGGGTCACAAACCATGAAAACAAGATACTCCACTACCCCCAATTCCTTTCTCAGACCAAACAAATGTCCACCGTTGATCAACTTATTGTACTTCTTGTTTACACAAGCCAGCAAAGGATAGTCTGATCTCGGAACCCAAGCAAGACAATTTAGAGCAACGTCATCGATAAGACCAGGGAGAAGTGAGTCATTTGATCCCAACCTGAGGCGATGAGCATCGTTCTCTCCTACCCTCGAATTCACTACAACAGAAGCTGAAGCAGAGACTTCTCTTCTATCAGGAGAATGTTCTTCAGCCGCCATTAATGTTAAAAACCTATTTCAATACAAGGAATCCAACCAAACCCAAAAAACAAAGAAAAAACAAAACAACAAATTTTTGTCAAGACTATTCTTCTTCTTCAAGTATCAAACAACCCTTTCTCAATTGGGGAACTCTTTGCGCAACGTTACTTAGTTGTATTATCCACATGTACCACCTGAGATTGGTTACACAACAAGCCGTACAATTCTTACCATCCCTTTTAAGAGTCACCATCAAAGCCTAAATTGTTAAGATGTGGATCGTGAATCATAATCATTATTTCTCGGATCGGATCACCCAATCTTACGTGTATCCGATCTAAATTATTCAAAATTTTCGGGTAAAGAGATTAGAACTAATCCGTTTGGATCAAAATAATTTATTCCAATAAAGTAGACTATGAATTGAATAACTATTGAAATAGTCAAATTATCCATTTAGGTAATGAAAACTTTTTAAATGATTTAAAAGCTAAAATTACTTAAAATTAACACAACTTTCCAAATATGATCCAAAACTACTTGCAATTATCCGAAATATTAAAAATTATATATACCCGATCTAGTGAAAGTTGGAGTCACAATTTTGAACACTTGAATTACTCGAACCCTACGTCCCTACCCAATACCCACAAATCAACTAATCCCATCAACGTACATCTCGTGGCATAGGTTTTGGACTGTTCGACCTCCATGGAAAACGAAGCAGAGTGCATGAACAGGACAATTGGGAAATTCACACACACACACACACAAAAACAAACTTTCTGATGCAAAATCCCTCTTGATAGATTGCACATTGCCTCAAACATGTACTCTTGATCTTCTTCCTTTTGCAGATTTCTGCTCAGGTGCTGCCTTAGAACGATTGTGTTTTTCGAGCACCTGGCAAACATCCCTCATATCTGGTCTGTCTGAAGGATTGTGTTCAACGCATCTCAGACCAATGCTAATGCAAGTCAATATCTCTTTCTTATCACGTGTTCCCAAATTCGAGTCCTCTGGATTCAGTGGTTTTTTCTCCATGTGCATCCTCCTTGCCTTCACGATAACATATTATAGCAAGAAACGATTTTACGAACTGATCATAGGTAGATTCATATAGGTATTTTTGTTTGAGTATACTTACATAGGATATAAGATCCTCCTCCTTCTCCCCGATTTTCGAATTCCAAAGACGAATACCACTCAGGATCTCAAGAACCAACACGCCGAAACTGTAAACATCTATCTTAAAAGAGATCTGCCCGTGGAATCGATACTCTGGAGCAATATAGCCTCTGTAAAATCACAAAATATTAATCTTTATTTAACTCTGTCTTACTGTAGTCGATGCGGACACAATTATAAGAAAACCTTGCTACTTACAAGGTTCCCATGACGTTTACGGTAACCTGTTGGGTTATCTGGCTCTCATCGAACAATTTAGCCAAACCAAAATCTGCGATTTTTGGTTTCATGTCCTTGTCTAACAATACGTTACCTGGTTTTAGATCCCGGTGAATTATCCGACCTTGGCAATCTTGATGAAGATAAAGGATCCCTCGAGCGACACCTTTTATGATTTTGTAGCGTGTTGCCCATCCCAATGCATTACCTATGTACAAGCATAGAGACTCTTAATTTAGACCGTTTCCAAGATTCTGCAGATGAGAATAATAAAACAAGAGAATACCGAAGATGAATTTGTCGACGCTTTTGTTGGGTAGGAACTCATAAATGAGAGCCCTTTCCTCATTTTCAACTGAGAATCCCACAAGTCTGACAAGATTACGATGCGAAAGGTTTGCCAGCGACAAGACCTCGTTCTTAAACTGTATTTCGCCTTGTTTGACATTTTCGGACAACCTTTTCACTGCTACTTCTTGTCCGTCAGGAAGCACGCCCTGGGATATCCATGCAAAAAAAAAAAACAATTGCTCTTAAAGGTCAAGACAAGGAGTCAATGGGACTAAGGCCACCCGAGCCTAAAAGGCTTGATTTGCCCAAATTCGGTCCGACCTGAAAAGGTTCACACTACTGAATGTCTATTAGAGCATCATCTCCAAAGAGGTATCTAGGGGAGTTTTTTCTATTAAAAAAAGTGAGAATTGGTAGCCCATGACAAACTCATTACTTAAACATATGATTTTATTTGTGACCTAAAAAAAAAGAAAAATATTTTCTATCATTGATCCAGATTTTTTAGTTACAGATCAAATACACAATAGTTTAAAATAATAATTAAATAATCTGTATTTTGTTATTTTTTATTTTTATAAATTATAAACTAAAATATCTATCATGCATGAGTTTAAAGTATATATTAATATTATTTTTTATTTGATATTAATTAGGATTAATACAATAATATGGAATTAGTTTTATTTTAGTTAATATTATAATAATAATAATATATTGGTGGAGATAGTCTTTATTTTAGTTAATTAGTATTATTTACCTAGTTAATTAGTATTATTTACCTCCACTAGAGGGTCCCAAGGCAACACAATAAAAGACATGCATGCATGAGCACATAACTCAACTAACAAAACTGGCAATGATCCTGTGTTCAGAATCTTCAGATGTCCACTTTTCAGGTTTTTTGCTCTTTTGTAAAACAACTTTATTTTTTCAGCATAGATCTATCCACTATATATATTTCTGATTTGTACGATTACCTTATAAACTTTCCCGAATCCACCGCCTCCGAGTTCATTTTGGGGTGAGAAATAATTGGTTGCAGCTCTTATTACACTGAATTCTAATCTCAAGGAATTTGCCCTGATTTCGTCTGTACGTCAGAATAATTAATGTTAGGAGTTATTTACACACTTTTCAGCGATATATACATATATATACAACTCACTTTGGCGATTATGCTTCTTCTTCCTCATAGTCAAGACAAAAGCAACGCATGATACGATCAGGAAGACAACGCCGCCAACAACTATAACAACTACAAAGATCATACCTTTAAGTTCATCTACAACAAAACCTTTTCCTTCACTCACTCTCTCATTTGGAGGAGGAGATGGAAGATGAGCGGGCGGCAACCCCCGAGTGGGTTCCTCCGCTGCCAGATCATAGAACCGAAAGGTGTCGTACCTCAAATTGCAGCTGACGGTTGCCTGCCTGCAACCCATCTTTGTATTACAACGAATCGGAATACGACCTATATTCCACGTAAGACAATCAATGCAGTCACGTTCTGAAATCTCGGGAGTGCACTGCATGAGACTGTACAACGTCTGAAGCGAGGGCCCACTCGTTTTAGAGACGGCGAATTTCTTCCTCTGCCCACCTGCGGCTGTTCTATTCATTAACCCTTCTAGTAAACTCGTTAGCATCTTCTCCCACGCGTCTTTTTCACCGGGGAAATCGAAATCCGTGGCCCAAAAAAATCCGGGGGTTGTCTCCATCGTGTTCAAGATGGTGCGGTTTGAGTATCTAAATATAAAGTTTGTTTAGTAATCTAAAAAAGGATCTAAAAAAGAAACCTATATACGTTACTCAATTGACTTTTGAGATGAAATCTCATAAAATAATATTTGACTAAAAACTAAGAGATGGTAATTAAGGTTTGAGTACCTGAGCAGACAGTGGTCGTACCACATGTTGGCTTCTTTCTGGTCCGGACATAGTTCCCTTATCTCTTGTCCGGCTCTAACAATACATCTGATGCAGTCAACGGGTTTGACGTCCCCTCTACACAGCATCAAAGAGTTGACTTTCTCATTATCTGTTTCTCCTACAGAAACGTTGTAAAAGCCGTCTTCGTTCTGCGGAAGAAACGAGAGGGAGGAGACGAGTGACTTGAGATTGACTTCATAGGTGCTGTTGACCGTGAAATTCCCTCTCACGTTGTCACATATAGGGTAGGCCAGCGCTCGACCTTGCTGAGATCTTACGGAGAATAGTTGCAATGATAGCAACAAAGCTGACAATAGAATAAGGCATTGCCAAGTGTTTGAAGCAGGCGCAACATAACTCATTGTAATATCTCTCTCTTTCTCTCTCTCGTCTTTTTGTTTATCTTGTTATTCTATTGCTTGTTCTCATCATAGTTATGATTTTGGCATTTATATAGGACAGTGAAGGTGGGTAACTATCGTGGCACTAGTTAAATACAGACGGAAATATAATAATAATTGTAAACTCGCGATTGCCCGTTGACAAGTTACCCGCACGACTCTTATCTTTTGTCTTTATAATTATAACCCAACTATGTCTTTTGTTGAGAGGAATGGTTCTGAAAGATAAAAAATAAACTGTATATTAAGATTAATACCTTTTCTACTCTATGGTGTACAGACCTAAGAGACCCAAGGAAACTTCTATACCGGTTCCAAGTTCCACTAGTATATTATCCGATCTCAATGGCTACAAATAATTTTCCATTTGTTAGGATTTCAAATCCAATCTTTATAGAAAACGATCAAAATAATTCAAAAAAATGACACGCATAATTTCTAGTGATTCATTTTGAACTAGATTTTGACCCACGCTAAGCGCGAGATTAAATGATTAAATAGGTTGACGAATAGATTTTAACATATACAATTTTTTAATATTTAAATGTGTATAACAAAGCATATGATTTCTAATATTTATAAACGTACAAAATTATATATATTATGCATAAATGTAATAAAGTTAAATACTTTTGATCAAGCATATGTTAATGCCATTAGTTTTAATATTTTTATGTGTAAAATTGATTAAAAATATGCAAATGTTATTTATTTCAATATCTTTTAAGTGTAAAATTGATCTTCATTTTTTCCGTCTAAATTGATATTCATAATAATAAAAAAATTTGTTAATATATCATAAAAATTAAAAATAGATATAGCAAATCTAAAATATTATATTTAGTTGGGTTTAAATTTGTAAAACATGTATTAATGGGCTTATGTTATAAAATTAATGAGAGATGTAGAGATTTTCACCATGATATATATTTTAATTGAAATGTTCTGATTGGTTAAAATTAAATGATGTGTCCCTTAAATTGCTCATTGCTTGACACCTAGGTGAATATCTCCTCTATTAATATATATAAGATGTAAAAGTTAGATCTATTTTTTGTCCGGATTTCACTATGATTTAAAAAAATCAGAATTATAGTTTTTTCTCTCTTTCCACTCTATACCAAAGAGAAACAACGATAAAAAATAAATAAGGTAGAAATCTTAGGCCAAACAAGCACATATCTAAAATATCCAAAACATCTTAACGAACACACATTGTTGATCAACGTGCCATCCGATCGTCGGGTCAAACAGCGGGTCCTAGAAATTCGTCTCCACAAATCAACAATATTCCACTTGGAAACCTATTACGATCATATGTTTTCACCAGCAGCGGCGGCTCCCATCCTCACTCAAGAAGTTGCATACAACCTCAGTTTAGGAACCACTTCAAAAAAATTAATAAACATTCCTAAAAATTAGAAAACATTTTAGGAATACATTCTTAGATTTCGAAACATTTTCTAAATGTTTGGTAAACCATTCTAAAATAGTTAGAAGCACATTTATAAACGTTTAAATCGATTTTTGAATCTAGAAATCCTTTCTATATGTTTAGTAAACTCTTTAAAAAAAATTTGAACTTATTCTTCAATCTTAATAAACCCTTCCTAAAAATATAAAAACATTTTTAAAATTTTTAGGAACACCTTTTTAGACCCGAAATCCTTAATTTTGAGGAAAATCATTCTAAAATCTTTAGAAACACCTTCCTAACTATTTAAACTCGTATCCAAATGTTGAAACCCATTCTAAATGTATAAACTCTTTCTAAATTTTAAGGAATACGTTCCTAAATATTAGTAAACCATTCCTAAAAATTTAAAAATTGTTTGGTAAACATTCTAAAACATTTAAAAACACCTTCCTAAATGTTTAAACTTGTTTCTAAACGTATAGTATACTGATTCTAATTTTTTTTTTAACACTTTCATAAAAATTAGTAAAACCTTCCTGAAAAATATACATTTGGAGAGAAAAATGTGAAGAAAAAGTTTCAAAAAAAAAAAAATCGAAAAAAAATTATGTAAGATCGTATATGTTTTAAATTTATTTTAAATAATAAATTATTGTTTATCAAATAGGGGTAAAAGAATAATTTTATTATGTGTATTGTGGTATTTGTAGAACTTTTTGAAGGTGATGATAGTTTTGTGCATAAAACTTATTTTAGTGGTATTCTAGGGTATTTCTCTATTTTGTTTTTTAAAGTTTCAATATCTTTTTAGACTTATTTTTTTTCTTTTCTTTTATGTTATTTTTTCTCTAGAATATAAATAATAAACAAACAAATTGTTGCATCAAGATATAAATACAAAAAAAAAATTGTATTAATTTATTAACATAAATCACAATTTAATTAGCAATGATACTTGCCGAAATTTTGTGAGTTTTAATTTTATATGTGACACACTCACGTTAAATACATTTAAATTTATATAGTAAGAGATTTATAATGCTACGTATATAGTTGGTTTTGTTGGTTCGTAATGGGTCAAATATTTTTGGCTCAACCTTATTTTAAATCAAATTAGACTGGCTCAAAGCTGTAAATTGTGGGAATACTTATGTAAACTTTCCTCGAAACCAAGTGCCTAGTCGTCTTCGTGATTATTCCAGCTAGGGCGGACAAACGGAAATATGGAACGGGATTTTACGGAACAGGATTTTCGGGAATAGAAAAATATGTTTTATTTATGTTCCATTTAAAATTTGTCCCTCGAAAGTATCGTTCCTATTTAATCAATTACGATATAAAATTATTTACTATATTATCATAATTGCCATAAAATAACCCGTCTCAATACATTAAAAATTAAAATAAAGAGATGTTTGCAAATTGCAATCATGTATTTAACATGCTTCTTCAATTCATCAAGTATGTTCGAAATTAAAAAAAAAAAACACTCAATTGTAGTTAAAAATTTAAAATAAGAAAATCGTAGTCGAATCAAAATGAACCAAATATAATTACATAAATACTCGAATGAATAAAACAAAAACAAAGAAAAACAAATGATATAATACAAACAGGATAACTCAAAATAAAGAAACGAAATATATTCACATCAAAAGAACAAAAGCTCCCGAGAAAAACATCGACTAAAGGAGATCAATCAAGAGAATAAATAGAGTGATAGAGAAGAAAAATTCAAAACGATTAGCTAAATGAAGAGGTTATATTTATATTTTATATTATATAATATAATATATGATCCCATAATAAATAATATAATTATATGTAAAATATAATTTAATATTTTTATTTATCTCTAACGGGATTTCGGGAATTTCCATTCCGTCCCGTTTCCAATCGGGAATTGGATGCTTGTTCCATATGGGAATACGGGAAATATATGGTACGTAAAATTCGGGAACAGATACGGAACAGAACGGGACGGGAATTATGCCCACCTCTGATTTCAGCTATGATTTAGAGCTATTTTTTTTGTTTTTATATTAATATATTATTATATTCGTGCAGACACAGGTAAAAAGCAAAGTCAGAGGAGATGTAATTATATATCATTAGTGTATGTCAAATTGAAGATTAAAACTTTTCTATCAATATCATCCCAGCATTGTAAAGATCAAAGATTACAACAAAAACTGATCCCATTTTAAATTAATATTTTAATTTAAAATTATCTTCTCCTGAAAACAGAAAAAATATTTTTGCTTTCGGCCTAAAAATGGACAATTTTTTATATGTTAAAAAATAAGAAATTGTTATGTATAACCATAAAAAAGAAGTCGAATCCCCGCTGCCTCCTTGAAAGGCCAAATGACATACAACAAATATTGTTAGGATATTCTCTATATCGACTAGCATACGCTTGTTGACATACTACATATTGATTATGTTATATTTTTCTGTTTTTTCACTATTCTATGTAGTACATGTGATCAATGGAGCAAGTTTGCTCGCCAGAATAGTTGTTTCGTACCGGAGACAAATTTGTTGTAGAAAGAGGATAAATTAAATAACCTTTTTAGGACTACATTATCTTAATGCAATGTCAAGGAATGAGTCTATTGTACTTTTTCAAAATGTTGCTTCATGAAGACGTTTTGTGAATGAGTTTGAGCTATTTAGTATGTTTGCTTAGGGTTATGCATTTTGCTGTAGATTTTAATTTCTAGTTGGGATACTTTACTTTATAAATGAAATCCGTTTTGAACTTTCAAATCTATACTATTTTACATCATCATTTAATACAGTTCCGTTGTTATATAAATTATAAAATATGGTTGCATATGTCAATTCATTTTACAAATAACAAAATTTTAGCTCTATTATATTATACATATGTAGATACTTATTCATTGTTGTTTCAAATCTGGAATACGATAACCAATTAATTGCTGTTTGAGTATTTATTTTTATGAATGAAATATAGTATAGTATGATCCATAGTATGTGTTTTTAGTTTCTATATAGAACTACATGTTATTCTAATAATTAGAATGACTTATCTATATTTTTAAGAAATTGTATCCAAAAAAAAAAAAAGATGAGAGGGGGAAGATAATTCTAAAAAAAGAAAGAGCAAAAAACAATGAATAGATTTTTTTTTTTTTCAATCCATTGATACTAAAACTCATATAGGGTGGTAAAGCATGATACAAATTAGGGGTGAAATTATTATCCGGAATCCGAGATCCGATCCGGTATCCGTTCTTATCCATTCCGAAAATTAGGATATTCGGGACGTCCGGATCCGGATAAGGATAGTAAAATATCGGATCCGTGAAAAACGGATCTGGATAGTAAAATTTCAAAGTCCGGACTTAACCGGAAAATTGATGCCGGCCTCTCATTCTCTCTGAAAGATTTGAGAGAGAGTAGAGAGAGAGGCCACATAAGATTATATTCTTTCTCCTGTTTATTCCTTTAATTTCTAAAAACGTCAATGAATAGATCATCTCTCATGTCAGCTACTAATCGTGATACACAAGAACATTTTCGTCCATTTGCAATGAAACTATTATTTCTTAAGTTACCAATTTTATATTCTTTATTTTATACTGTTTTATTTGTTTATTACTCAAATTAAACCTTAAAAAATAGACCACAAGTGCGACCGCCCAGATCCATAGCCATAAAGGCCCAGCTAAAAAATTATGTCACTACACTAGGTTTTGAGGTGTATTGTTAGAATTTTCCGGACTTTCAGTTCGGCATAACGATGTTCTTTGTTGTTCTGTTGAAATTCGATCTCGGTTTTGGGCTTCAATACGGCTTGGTCCACTTGGATTTAATCAGATTCAGCTGTTGTATGCTTGGGCTGAAGTAAAGTTTAAGCCCATACAAAAATAAGAAGAAGAAGTTAGGCCCATACAGTTTACGGGTTGTTATAAAGCTGTTGAGATCAAGAATAAAACACTTTCTTCTTCTTCTTGTTGTTGAAACCTGTAACAGAACCACATACAGAGATCGATTAGGGTGTAATACTGTGAGACATAAGATCCATAGTGGATGATGCATGATTCTACGTAGATGTACTCTTGATTGCTTTCACGATAACTCGTAAATCACTCGTGCATTTACATTTCATCTGAAAAAGAGAGATCAAACTTGAGACAGCCGAGTCCTTTGTAATACCATTGTACCAACATGTTCCTACATCACCATATGCGTTATCTTTTTCCTCTTTCAATAACTTTGTAAGTTCTCTGTCAAGGAATCGATCCTTGAGATCAAACAGTGCGGTCCTAAGTCCTAACCTCTTTTTGGCTCGTACAAATGGATTAGACAATTAGAGCTGTCAAATGGTCCATTACGGACAATGGTCCAAAACACAACCAAATCCAATAAAGACCATGTCCATATGGACATGTCCACAGACAACCCAATTTAACATGATTTAAAAAATTTAAACATCTAAAAATAAAAATAAAAAATAAAAATATATGATTACTAATAAAAATTACAAACACAAATAAATTTTTGTTATCCCGCCCAAAACACGATTCCACGTTATTCCACCAAAAATGTGATTTCTCATTATCCCGTCCAAAACGCGATTCCATATTTTCCCGCCAAAAATATGGTTCTGCGTTTTCCCGCAAAAATGTGGTTCTGCATTTTCCCGCCAAAAATGCAGTTACACGTTATCCCGCCAAAATGCGGTTCAGCGTTATCCCGCCAAAAATGCGGTTCCGCGTTATCCAGCACCAAAATGCGATACCGCGTTATTCCGTCCAAAACGCGATTCCGCGTTTTCTCACTAAAAAATGTGATTTCATGTATTTCTGCCAAAAGCTTGATTCTACGTTTTTCCGTCAAAAATTCAAAATTGCGTTTCTGTATTTTTCTGCCAAAAACGCAATCACACATTTTTCCATCAAAAACATAATTATGCATTTTTCCGTCAAAAAAGCAAAAAACACATTTTCGTTTTTCGCCAAATAAATGAAACTCAAGAAAATGTTAATTTTCCCCCAAATTTATTAAACCCTAATTTTTTTAAGTATTTGGGCTGTCCATTGTCCATGCGGTCTTAGCCTATTTTGACCGCGGACAAAATTGGTCTTTAGCCCATTTAGACCATAATTTATTTGGGTATGACCATGATCCGTTCATATTAATTTGGACAGGGCTAGCCCATGGACAATATGACCAATTGACAGCTATATGCACGAGTGATTTACGAGTTATCGTGAAAGCAATCAAGAGTACATCTACGTAGAATCATGCATCATCCACTATGGATCTTATGTCTCACAGTATTACACCCTAATCGATCTCTGTGTGTGGTTCTGTTACAGGTTTCAACAAGAAGAAGAAGAAGAAAGTGTTTTATTCTTGATCTCAACAGCTTTATAACAACCCGTAAACTGCATGGGCCTAACTTCTTCTTCTTATCTTTGTATGGACTTAAACTTTACTTCAGTCCAAGCATACAACAGCTGAATCTGATTAAATCCAAGTGGACCAAGCCGTATTGAAGCCCAAAACCGAGATCGAATTTCAACAGAACAACAAAGAACATCGTTATGCCGAACTGAAAGTCCGGAAGATTCTAACAATACACCTCAAAACCTAGTGTAGTGACATAATTTTTTAGCTGGGCCTTTATGGCTATGGATCCTGGGCGGTCGCACTTGTGGTCTATTTTTTAAGATTTAATTTGAGTAATAAAAAAATAAAACAGTATAAAATAAAGAATATAAAATTGGTAACTTAAGAAATAATAGTTTCATTGCAAATGGACGAAAATGTTCTTGTGTATCACGATTAGTAGCTGACATGAGAGATGATCTATTCATTGACGTTTTTAGAAATTAAAGGAATAAACAGGAGAAAGAATATAATCTTCTGTGGCCTCTCTCTCTACTCTCTCTCAAATCTTTCGGAGAGAATGAGAGGCCGGCGTCAATTTTCCGGTTAAGTCCGGACTTTGAAATTTTACTATCCAGATCCGTTTTTCACGGATCCGATATTTTACTATCCTTATCCGGATCCGGACGCCCCGAATATCCTAATTTTCGGAATGGATAGGAACGGATACCGGATCGGATCTTGGATTCCGGATAATAATTCCACCCCTAATTTGTATCATGCTTTACCACCCTATATGAGTTTTAGTATCAATGGGTTGAAAAAAAAAAAAAAAATCTATTCATTGTTTTTTGCTCTTTCTTTTTTTAGAATTATCTTCCCCCTCTCATCTTTTTTTTTTTTTGGATACAATTTCTTAAAAATATAGAAACTAGAAACACATACTATGGATCATACTATACTATATTTCATTCATAAAAATAAATACTCAAACAGCAATTAATTGGTTATCGTATTCCAGATTTGAAATAACAATAAATAAGTATCTACATATGTATAATATAATAGAGCTAAAATTTTGTTATTTGTAAAATGAATTGACATATGCAACCATATTTTATAATTTATATAACAACTGAACTGTATTAAATGATGATGTAAAATAGTATAGATTTGAAAGTTCAAAACGGATTTCATTTATAAAGTAAAGTATCCCAACTAGAAATTAAAATCTACAGCAAAATGCATAACCCTAAGCAAACATACTAAATAGCTCAAACTCATTCACAAAACGTCTTCATGAAGCAACATTTTGAAAAAGTACAATAGACTCATTCCTTGACATTGCATTAAGATAATGTAGTCCTAAAAAGGTTATTTAATTTATCCTCTTTCTACAACAAATTTGTCTCCGGTACGAAACAACTATTCTGGCGAGCAAACTTGCTCCATTGATCACATGTACTACATAGAATAGTGAAAAAACAGAAAAATATAACATAATCAATATGTATTATATATAGACTAAACGTTTTTATTTAGTTACATTTTTTTTTTCGAATAATTTTTGTTCACTATTTAAAATTCAAACAATGGTATGTGCAAAAAAAAATCTATAAATTTTCGGTAGTGTCGCGAGTTTGAATCATGCTTTTTAAAAGATTCAAAGTAAATAAGATGAGAACAGGAAAAGAAACAAATTGAAAACAAAGAAAAAAAGAAAGAGAGAAAGAGAAGAAGGAACTAATAATATTTGTTCTATGTAGTATGTCAACAAGCGTATGCTAGAGAATATCCTAACAATATTTGTTCTATGTCATTTGGCCTTTCAAGGAGGCAGCGGGGATTCGACTTCTTTTTTATGGTTATACATCCCAATTTCTTATTCTTTAACATATAAAAAGTTGTCCAATTTTAGGCCGAAAGCAAAAATATTAATTTAAAATGGGATCAGTTTTTGTGTAATCTTTGATCTTTACAATGCTGGGATGATATTGATAGAAAAGTTTTAATCTTCAATTTGACATACACTAATGATATATAATTACATCTCCTCTGACTTTGCTTTTTACCTGTGTCTGCACGAATATAATAATATATTAATATAAAAACAAACAAAATAGCTCTAAATCATAGCTGAAATCAGGGGTGGACATAATTCCCGTCCCGTTCCGTTTCGTATTTGTTCCCGAATTTCCGTACCATATATTTCCCGTATTCCCATATGGAACAAGTATCCAATTCCCGATTGGAAACGGGACGGAACGGGAATTTCCGAAATCCCGTTAGAGATAAATACAAATATTAAATTATATTTTATATATAATTATATTATTTATTATGGAATCATATATTATATTATATAAAATAAGATGCATTCAACGTGAACACGACATATAAAATATAAATATAACCTCTTCATTTAGCTAATCGTTTTGAATTTTTCTTCTCTATCACTCTATTTATTCTCTTTGTTTGATGATTGATCTCTTTTAGTCAGTGTTCAAAAAAGCGGGCTAGGCGGCCGCCTAGGCGTCGCTTAGGCGCTAGGCGCCCCTAGACCGCTTGAATTTTACAGTAATCGGTGGTATTAGGCGGAAGGGGTCATTTGACGGCTTGGACGACCACTAGGCGGGCTGGGCGGCCACTAGGCGGGCTGGGCGGCCACTAGGCGGGCTGGACGGGTTAAATCCGCCTTTTTTTTTTTTTTAATTCAAAGCAGTACCTTTTTGATATTTGAGTCAGATGATGAGCATGTTTAGAGGGAATAAGGTGAAGAGAAGTGCGAGTAAAATCATCATGAGAGTTTATTCATTTTTAAAAACTCAATTCTTTTTATTCTTTAATCTACATTTATGTTTATTTTAGCTTTCATAGATCATGTTTCTTAAGATTATTTCATTATGTTATATTTTATAATATATATAATTAGATTATATATATATAGTTTATTATAAAACCGCCTAACCAGTCTACAAAATCGTCTAGGCCCCGACTAAGCGTTCTAGGCGCTAGGCTGAGGATCGCCGCCCGCTTAGCGCCTAACGCTTTCTTGAACACTGCTTTTAGTCAATGTTTTTCTCGGGAGTTTTTGTTTTTTTGATGTGAATATACTTCGTTTCTTTAATTTGAGTTATCTAGTTTGTATTATATCATTTATTTTTTTTTGTTTTTGTTTTATTCATTCGAGTATTTATATAATTATATTTGGTTCATTTTGATTCATTTTTTTATTTTAAATTTTTAACTACAATTGAGTGTTTTTTATTTTTATTTTTTTCGAACATGCTTGATGAATTGAAAAAGCATGTTAAATACATGATTGCAATTTGCAAACATCTCTTTATTTTAATTTTTAATGTATTGAGACCGGTTATTTTATGGCAATTATGATAATATAGTAAATAATTTATATTGTAATTGATTAAACTGGAACGATACTTTCGAGGGAAGTTTGTGGAGCCTATGATCCAGTTGTTTCTTGTACGGTAAACGAAGATTGTATCCAGAAATGTGGAGGCGCACCTGATAATGCTTTGTGTATGCAACGTATGTGTTGTTGTCGTAACGAAAAAAATTGACTGAGTTATTATTTTACTATACATTGAAATCAAATAATTTATCAAAAAGTTATTCAGTTATTAATATAATATGTTTTTTTCTTATTTTCATCATTTAATTTTAAACGTCATCGTTCTACAATATATAGTATTAAGAGTAAAATCATTATATTTTTTGTGATAATAATCATAAAAAATTATCTATGGTTACCCAAAAACGTAAACGCAAACGCAAATTGTTGGGATATCAATTCAAGTCTCACATCGGAAGTTTAGACAAATATTGTCTAGTATATAAGTAATGTCCAATTCTAATTAGTATGAAACCTTTTGGGAATGAGCCAAAGAACAAATCTGTGCGTGCTTACCCACATGGCCTAAAACGAACAATATCATACTAATAAGAGGAGTTGGACATGGGCGTGCAGAGCCCAACAATAGCCCAACAATTAGTATCAGAGCCTAAGTTCAAAAAAATGTGGACCTGGAGAAGTGGGTGTGGCCTGCAAATTCGTTGTGGGAGGAGAACCCTCAATTAGGTGACATTGCGATTAAGGATGCCGGTGGCTTATGTCGAAAGTCTTCCTAACGGTGCAAGGGTTAGGTGAAGAGTTCTGTTGGTGAGTACGGCGGTACAAGATGGGTGTCAGGTTTCGCTGGAGGTTGGAAGCCAAAGGTTTGTGTGGTCATTGGTTTGAGGGGAGAATTGTTGGGATATCAATCCAAGTCCCACATCGGAAGTTTAGACAAATATTGTCTAATATATAAATAATGTCCAACTCTAATTAGTATGAGGCCTTTTGGGAAGGAGTTCAAGAACAAATCTGTGCGGGTTTGCCCGCATGTCCCAAAGCGGACAATATCATACTAATGGGAGGAGTTGGACATGGGTTTGCAGAGTCCAATACAAACGCAAACCACTTTAGGCTCTTCTGCCCAAAAACGCTTTGTAAAAAGTGCCTCCTTCCAAGAATGTTCCAAAACCTCTCGTCCTTTCAAATTTAGATCACCCACCAATCGTCCAAGCTAACATCTTTGTTACATCTCGATTTTGGTCTTTTCCACAGATTAATTGGGTTTTGTATTGCTATTTGTATTTCTGAGTCTTGAAACTAAAAATATTGTCAACTTTGGAAAGATTGAGGATGGGGTTTTTTTTTTGTTTGTGCTTAAAATTTGATGGACAAACTAAAGAGATGGGAGTTTGTATTGGAGCAACGTTCGAAATCTATCTAAATTTCAAATTGATAAAGGGTTGTTTGATACTTGAAGAAGAATCTATATTTCCAATTCACGTGGATTTCATTCCACGTCAATTTCCATTCCGGTACGAGATGTAATATCCGATCAAGTTGGATTTAATTTCAAAAAAGAAAAAAAACTATATAAATGCCCACTTCCGGACCATGATTTTCGTGTGAAGACACACTTTCGATTAACTCAAGCATGTCGTCGACTCTAGTGTTGGGATCAGACTCCACCTCTTGAGAATCAACGATTGAAAAATGGCTAAGTATGAAAAAGCACTAGCAGTTGGATCCCTAACCATGAAGGAAGAGTTAGATCGGGATTCCTAACCATGAAGGAAGAGTTGGATCTCGATCCATAACCGTGAATGAAGAGTTGGATCGGGATCCCTAACCGTGAAGAAAGAGTTGGATCGGGATCCCTAACCGTGAAGAAAGAGTTGGATCGGGATCCCTAACCGTGAATGAAGAGTTGGATCGGGATCCCTAACCATGAAGGAAGAGTTGGATTGGGATCCCTAACCGTGAAGGAAGAGTTGGATCGGGATCCCTAACCATGAAGAAAGAATTGGATCGAGATCCCTAACCGTGAATGAAGAGTTGGATCGGAATCCCTAACCGTGAAGGAAGAATTGGATCGGGATCCCTAACCACGAAGGAAGAGTTGGATCGAGATCCCTAACCGTGAATGAAGAGTTGGATCGGGATCCCTAACCGTGAAGGAAGAGTTGGATCGGGATCCCTAACCATGAAGGAAAAGTTGGATCAAGATCCCTAACCATGAAGGAAAAGTTGGATCGGGGTCAAGCCAAACGGATCAAGGTCAAGGCGAGGAGATCGAAGTTATCGCCACCTGAACCGTGAACCATGGTGTCACCCGAACCGTGAACCATGATGTCACCCGAGCCGTGAACCATGGTGTCATCCAAACCGTGAACCATGGTATCACCCAAACCGTGAACCATGGTATCACCCAAACCATGAACCATGATGTCACCCGAGCCGTGAACCATGGCGTCATCAGAGTCATGTACCATGGCGTCACCCTAGCCGTGAACCATGGTGTCACCCGAGCCGTGAACCATGGTGTCACCCAAGCCGTGAACCACGGTGTCACCCGAGCCGTGAACCACGGTGTCACCCGAACCGTGAACCATGGTGTCACCCGAACCGTGAACCACGGTGTCACCCGAACCGTGAACCACGGTGTCACCCGAGCCGTGAACCACGGTGTCACCCGAGCCGTGAACCACGGTGTCACCCGAGCCGTGAACCACGATGTCACCCTAGCCAAGGTTCGACAACAGGAGATTGGGCCGAGACAACGAGCCCATGGGTTCAAGCCCACAATAGAGATATGACAAGAATAAAGCCCATGAAGCGAAGTCCATGGCGGTGGTAGGCTTTGATAAAAAGAAATCCCGATGAATTAGGAAATCTTCCTTATTTCTTTAGACATTAGCTTAGCCGACTTAAAACTTGTATATATACTCATGTAAACCCTCAGAAAAAGGGACTGCAATTTTACCTAGCAAAACTCTGTACTTTTGCTCTCATATAAAAAGCTTTCTAAGCAGCTTAATAAATCACCATCTTTGGATCTCTGTTTGTGTTTTTAGTGGATTTTACTCAGGAATTTCATCCCTCTTAACAAACCTTCGACAAATTCAATTTGTGTGGATTCCCGCTCCCACAATTTGGCGCTAGAAGGAGGGGGCTGAAGTTATCTTACACCAAAAAACCACCGTGAAACCGATCCGAAGGACGATGGCCAACGACGAAGAGCAGGACGCTACTGATGTGAGGAACGCCGGCATGGAGGATCAGACGAACCAATCCAAGGATGCTGGGGAGACTTCAACAACACTCACGGAGATGAAGGCCATGCTGGAGATACTGCTCAAGAAGGCAGAGGAGCAAGACAAACTCAATAACACGATGACGGGCGAGCTGAAGGCTTTGGCGACGGCGAGTCGAACCCGTGGGATAAGCTCAGGTCTGGATCCAACAAGATGAGTCGGGAGGTGCCTCAACCCAACGGTCCTAGATTTCTCAACCCCGCTCAACCCATCACGAACCCGTGGAAGATTGCCGCCACTCCATCAAAGCTTAGCAAACCTAGCCTCCGGAATGCAAGGAGCAAGCGACACACCGATCGAAGAGGAGCCTGCCCCAATCATCAATCTGGAGGAGGAGAATCGAATGGAACAAAACATAGAGAGCCGTGATAACCCCAAATCCTTAGTAGCTGGCCAGACCCGAGCTGAAAGATGCGAGGTCATCCTTGAAGGAGATCAAGAGCTAATCGAGGAGGAGGAGAACATAATATGGGCCGAACAAACACGGATCAACGAAGAGCACAGAGCAGGAGTCCGAGCCCAGAAAGAAGAGATGGCTATGATGCGAGCAGATATGGATCGAGCAGCTGTCTGATCCATGATGCACAAAGCGACTAGCAAGGTGCCGGAGATAGATCGTGTACTGGAGGAAGCACAGAACACCCCGTTCACAGCACGTATTACTAGCACAAGAATTCCAGACCCTGGAAAGATGAAAATCCCGATCTACGAAGGAAAGACCGATCCAAAGAAGCATCTAATGGCTTTCGCTATAGCCATGGGACGCTCGAATTTCAAGGAAAATGAAAGAGACGCCGGACAGTGCCTTCTCTTCGTGGAGCACCTCAAGGGACCGGCGCTCCAGTGGTTTTTCAGGCTCGAACGGAACTCCATCAACAGCTACAACCAACTGTCCGCGGCATTCCTGAAGTATTACTCCATATTCATGGATCCCGGAACATCCGACGCCGATCTTTGGACCCTGACTCAAGGGAAGAATGAAACACTCCGGAGTTTCATTGGAAGATTCAAATCCGTTATGTCCAAAGTGGAAGGCCTGAGCGACAAAACAGCCTTATTGGCTCTGAAACAAGCACTCTGGTTCAACTCCTATTTTTGCAAAGAAATCGCGCTAAACACCCCCACAACGATACATGATGCAATGCATCGAGCTGCAGACTTCATCACCGAAGAAGAAGAGATGAAGATCATAACCGAGAAGTATGGGAAGGCAAAGGTAGTGAACCACTCTCCCCAAGCCTCAACCACTTCTAACACTAAGAGGAATAGTCAAGGTTCCGGCTATGTGCAGCATGAGGGCGGTTTTCGAGGAGCCCATAACTATCAAATTGACGCACCCGGTTATGGTAGAGGAAGAGGCCCAGGCCGCGGACGAAATGCATGGAGCACGTGGACCAAAAGCAACAGTTCCTATGATAAAATGGCTTACTGCGAACATCATCACATCCACAGACATTCCACTGCGAACTGCCGAATTCTGGGTTTAAAGCTTGCTAAAAAATTAGCGGCTGGCGAGCTTGGAGGAAACATCAGCCTCAAGGATTTCGAGATGGACGCAAACACATACAAACCTGACCCAACAAAAGAAGATCACACCAAGCGTGATAAAAGGGATGACGAAGCGCCGCCCTCCGGATCAAGAAAAAGGATAAGCATGATAATGGGAGGATCTCACTATTGCGCGGATACCGTATCATCAATCAAAGTATTCCAGCGAAGGGCAGACGTCAGCATCAACTGGTCTAAACCATCAAAGTTCCAAATGATGTGATATCATTCGAGAAAAGGGAGATGATCGGAATCGACAGACCCTATGATGACCCTCTCGTAATCGAGTTAATTATCAATGATTGCGACATAGCACGCGTATTGGTAGACACCGAGAGCACTGTGGACGTAATCTTCCTCGAGACTCTAAGAAAAATGAATGTAGATCTGTCTGAAGTGGTATCTACCCCCAAACCATTGACTAGATTCTCCGGAGAAACCACCATGACTACTGGAACAATCAAACTACCTGTCCAAGCTGGCGAGGTGAGAAAAATTGTCGAATTCTCCGTAGCTGATCACCCGGCGATCTACAACGTCATCGTAGGTACCCCCTGGTTGAATTCCATGCGCGCCGCCGTTTCAATCTACCATCTCTGTCTCAAGTTCCCTACACCAAATGGAGTGAAAACGATTCGAGGAAACCAAAAAGAGTCTCGTGTCTGCTTCCTCGCCGCACACAAGCTCCAAAACCCGGTGACCGATCCGACGGCAAGTGCAAAGCGCAAGAAGATAAAGACCGACAAAGAACCGTTGAAAGAGCTTTCCAAACTGTTATAGCAGTTACAGATCGCGGTGGATCACGAAGAAGAAGTGTCTAAACCAACTTGCGACCCCGTCATATCAGTTTGCATCGACAATAAACATCCATAGCGGTGCGTAGAAATTGGAGCAATGTTAGATGAAAAGATCAAAGAAGAACTCATTGCATTCTTGAAGAAAAATATCAACACTTTCGCATGGGAAGCAGAAGACATGACTGGCATCGATATCAGCATAACAAGCCACGAACTGAACGTTGACCCAATATTCAAACCAATAAAGCAGAAAAGGAGAAAGCTTGGGCCAGACAGAGCTAAAGCGGTAAATGACGAGGTGGAAAGACTCTTGCGTGTCGGTTCAATAACGGAGGTGAGATACCCGGATTGGCTAGCTAACCCAGTGTTGGTCAAGAAGAAGAATGGAAAATAGAGTGTATGCGTGGACTTCACTGATCTGAATAAAGCTTATCTAAAAGACAGCTTCCCCCTTTCGCATATCGATCGCTTAGTCGAAGCAACGGCAGGGAACGCACTCCTATCTTCCATGGATGCCTTCTCAGGTTACAACCAGATCTTGATGAACCCCGACGATCGTGAGAAGACCGCTTTCATAACGGATTGTGGAATATATTGCTATAAGGTGATGTCATTCGGCCTGAAAAACACCGGAGCGACGTACCAGCGTCTGGTGAACAAGATGTTCGCTGACCAACTCGGAAAGACAATGGAGGTTTACATAGATGACATGCTAGTGAAATCGCTAAAAGAGCAGGATCACGTCACTCATCTCAAGGAATGCTTCTCGCAGCTGAACTTTCACAACATGAAGTTAAACCCGACCAAGTGCAGATTCGCGGTCACCTCGGGAGAGTTCCTCGGTTACCTAATATCTCATCGCGGCATTGAGGCTAACCCAAAGCAAATCGACGCACTCATCCATATGAATTCACCTAAGACGAAAAGGGAAGTGCAAAGACTCACCGGGAGGGTAGCTGCACTTAACAGATTCATCTCACGGTCCACCGACAAATCCTTGCCTTTTTACGATACGTTGAGAGGGAACAAGAAGTTCGAGTGGACGGAAAAATGCGAGGAGGCTTTTCAACAACTAAAGATTTACCTGGCCACTCCTCCAGTCCTCACGAAACCAGAAGCAGGGGAACCACTTTTTCTGTACACCGCAGTTTCTGCCACAGCAGTAAGCGGCGTGTTGATTCGAAACGAGCATGGGGAGCAGAAGCCAATCTTTTACGTCAGCAAAACCCTTACAGACGCCGAGACAAGGTACTCGCAGATGGAGAAATTGGCATTATCCATAGTTATGTCGGCAAGAAAGCTAATGTCGTACTTTCAGTTTCACTCGATCGTCGTCCTAAGCACTTTTCCGATAAGGTCCATTTTGCACAGCCAAGTCAGTCAGGAATATTAGCAAACTAGGCAATAGAACTGAGCGAATATGACATTGAGTATCGCGGATGAATGTGCACAAAATCCCAAGTCCTGGCTGATTTCCTTATCGAACTACCTGAAGAAGGTATTGACGACGAAATGCAAAGCCAGCTCTGGAAACTCCACGTTGATGGCTTATCCTCCAAAAATGGCTCGGCAGTGGGGATACGGCTAACTTCTCCAATTGGTAAACTACTGGAACAGTCTTTCCGCCTTGTTCCACGCATCCAACAATGAAGCAGAGTAAGAAACCTTGATTGTCGGGAAGAAACTTGCTAATGGCCTAAAAATCGAGCAACTCCATGCATTTTTTGACTCCCAACTAGTCGCAAATCAGTTCACCGGCAAATATGCAGCAAAAGATTATCGAATGAAAGCTTACTTAATGATCGTGAAAGAATTAGCTGCGCAGTTCAAACAGTTCATCCTAACACGTATCCCACGAGGGGAGAACACCCCAACCGACGCACTTGCAGCCCTTGCATCAACTTCCGATACGGATCTAAAGAGAGTAATCCTAGTGGAATTCATCCAACATCCGAGCATTAGTCTTTTCGACACGGTGAATGCCATAACTCGTTCACAAGTCGCTAAGCAAGCAACGGAAGTCACGATCAGGCAAGAGGAGGCAAATGGAATACAGGAAGAATTGGCAAACCAATCATCCGCTGAGCTGGATACAGCCCCAATGGAAGAAGACAGTCTCGAAGAACCGCTACACATCGAAAGCAGTGACGGCCCTGTCATCGAACCACAACCCAATGAAGAAGCAAATGAGATCAATGGAAAAGTAGAATATGGCTGCGACAAGGAATGGCTCGGCGAGATCAGAGCATACATATACAACGGCGTCTTACCAAACAAAAAATGGGCAGCTCGCAAGCTTCGAGCCTAGGCAGCACGTTACGTTTTACTTGATGGGAATGTCTTCAAGTGGAGATTCTCAAGACCATTGCTAAACTGCGTCGAAGGAAAAGACGCCAGGAAGATCATGGAGGAAGTTCACAACGGTTCGTGTGGCAATCACTCTGGAGGGAGAGCACTAGCTATAAAGGTCAAACGTCATGGTTATTATTGGCCAACGATGATCAAAGATTGCAAGGAGTTTTCAGCCAAATGCGAGAAATGTCAACGCCACGCGCCAATGATTCACCGACCAACAGAAGTGCTCTCATCAATCCCATCACCATATCCATTCATGCGATGGTCTATGGACATCGTCGGGCCGCTGTATCCCTTAAAACAGAAATGTTTCCTGCTGGTTTTGACAGATTATTTTTCAAAATAGGTCGAAGCCGACTCATATGCTAGCATTAAGGATGCGCAGGTGGAAGCCTTTGTCTGGAAAAATATCATATGCCGACATGGAGTACCATACGAGATCGTGACAGACAATGGCTCGCAGTTCATCTCAAATTATTTCAAAGCTTTCTGCAACAAATGGAAAATCAGACTCAGCAAGTCCACTCCAAGATATCCACAAGGGAACGGATAGGCCGAAACAATCAACAAAACAATCCTCAATGGCCTGAAGAAGCGCCTCGATGAGAAAAAAGGACGTTGGGCTGAAGAACTGGAGGGAGTACTTTGGTCTCACCGCACCACCCCAAGACGAGCAACGGGGGAACCCCATTTGCTCTTGTATACGGAACAGAGTGTGTCATCCCACCGGAGATACATTTCCCAGGAATTTGCCGCAGACTACTACCAGAACAAGAAGGGCTCAATCACCTGTTGATGCTTGACGAATTGAACTTGATCAACGAAAGAAGGGACCAAGCCTTGATCAGGATCCAGAACAATCAGAACGTGGCAGCAAAATACTACAATTCCATTGTTCGAGAACGACGATTCTACGAAGGCGATTTAGTTTTACGGAAGGTTTTCCAGAACACAGCACAGACGAATGCCGGAAAATTGGGAGCACATTGGGAAGGACCTTACAAAATCACAGAGATAGTCAAACCTGGCGTTTATAAACTTGCGAGCATGACGGATGTTCCAGTACCAAGATCATGGAACGCAATGCATCTCAAAAAGTACTATCACTAAGCTAATTTACATGAACTACAAGGCGACTTGATCCTGTAAAGGGTACGTAGGTAGCTCGTCTTAGGATGGGTTCAGTTGCCCCCTCCTTTCAAAAGGGGGGAGTGGGTACGTATACGCATATTCGTATACTCCCATCTTTGTAACAGATTCTATGATCTATCAAAGCTTTGCTTTTAAACACAGTTTTCACCTAAACATCCTTCAAGGATTACTAAGTCTTAACAAAACAGACATATTTGAGCAAATCAAGCTACAATGGGCATTACGCCACATCTCCATTACTGCTGGCCACAGTAATGAAATATTGTATCCATCTCGAATTTACACTATCACATTCGTCTCAGGATTAAAAGCGCGCTATACAAATATTCGTTCATTGTCGGAGCGGATACGTTTATGGTAACACATCCGTAAACCGAAATATTCGTCCTAAACTATACAAAGCATATGTTCATTATCGGAGCGGAAACGTTCTTGGTGACGCATCTGTAAACCAAAATGTTCAAACTAAATTATGCAAGCAGATATTCTTTGGCGGAGCAGATAAGTTTATGGTAACCTGTCTGTAAACCGAATGACCATCCCGAGACTGATCATCTCATAACTACGCAAAGCAACCCCTTGTATCCGTTCGTCGGAACAACTACTTCTAAACAAAGAAAACGCAAGCAAAGCGTTTGCGAATCTATCGTATAAAAGCACTGCACTTAGAAGTTTGTCGAACAAAAGACTAATATTCATCAACCGCAAATCAGCCAATCAGCAACCAAACGATAACAATAGGTTCTTATACAACTTGGATAAAGCCGTCCAGGTGCTAACAAAAAGAATGAAAGTTTTAAACTAAACAAAGAAGAGAGGATCGTAATCCTCTGTTATCTCAGGGGTCGTGAACACCCTCTGCTCCGATTCTGCCGGTTGCTCGGCTACATCAGCTTCAGGCGCTTTGTCTTCCTCGAACATCTCAGCAAACTCTATGACGTTTTCCTCTAGGGCGACCTCGTTGGCTTTCTCAGATGTTAGTTCGAGGATCGTTTCCTCAGCAATTTCCTTTGAATTGAGCTCACCTAAACCAGGCGTTCCCCTGTTAGAGCCGGAAAAATCCTGGATCCCAACGCTTGCAGCAGCAGTCTCCATGGGCTCACCATCATTGAGCTCCTTGAGTATATCAGAACGAACTGAAGACAGTCTTAGGATTTTTCTCGTTTCTGCCACGAGCTGAGCAAACGCCTCGTGAGCTCCCATCAAGTCCTCTTTCTGCTCAGCTAAACTCTTCGCCTCGGCATCGAGAGATGGCGGTTCACCACCTTGAAGCAACCCAATGAATTGAAGATTACCTTCAATCTGAGCAAGGTCAAACATGTTTTCCTTTGGCTCACCGTTAATCTGGGTGAGAAGTTTTTCGGCTCGAAAAACTTTGCCTTCAAACATCATCATGGTCTCACGCTTGGCCTCTAGAATGGCTTGCTCGACCTTACTCTCATGAAGCTCGTTCGCCGCTTCTAGCTGCCTTGTCAAGCTAGCTATATGAGCATCCCGCCTCGCTTTGCCAGACTCCAGCCGTATGATCCGCTCGTCGGCTTCTTTGATGTGTTTTCTACACCCTTCTGCTTCAGCTTCAAGATCTTTGATCCTCTTGGTGGCTTTTTCTAGTTCAGTAGCCTGGTTTGCCTCGGCTTCTTTGAGCTTTCCATCTAGCTCAATGGTTTTCCGCCTAGCGTCTTCGACCCTCTCGCGGTCCTTACGGGCGTCAGATTCATAACTCATAACCATCCTGTTAAGATGGGATATGAACTGCACAACAACAAGAATACTTTTAAATAAGCTTAGATGGTTCGGATAACGAAAATGAAACAAATAAACATCACATACCTTAATGCCCCGGAGCGACATCCTCGCTATAGGCCTTGTCCCTACGCAGGGTGTCGGATGGAGGAAAACGATCACCTAGACAGGTGATCTTTGAGAAGATAGCCGCAGATGCTATGGCATCATTGTAAGCCCCTTCAGCATTTATCGGAGCAGCGGAGAGAGAAATTGCTTCGGGGATAGCTCGAGATAATTCAGTGCGTCGCAGTCGTTTCGACGCTTCCTTTCCCTTGTCATCTACTGATGACTGGCATTTTTTACTCGGGGCTTTCGTCTCCTTAGCCTTCCCTTTGTCCTTATCTTTATGCGGAAATATTTGAGAATCAGCTGGATGAAGTCCTAAGACGACTCCTTGAGGAACCGAGGAAAGAGTCGGTTCGGGGTGATTATCAGTGGAGGTTGGTTCGGGGACGAGAGTAGTGGTAGGCTGGGAGTTCGAGAGACGAGACTGACTCAATGCCTTTGCTTGCTTTGCTCTCTCCTTAGATTCCGCCTCTGCCTTGGCTTTTGCAGCAGCCCGATCCTTGAAAGTAGGTCTTCCCATGGTATCTTGTGAAGAATGAGAAGGAGATGACTGCTCAACTGATTGTCCTTCGGAAAGGACTCGGGCTCTCTTCACTCGTCGAAGGTTGAAGTCTCTTAGCCAATTGCACTTGCGAGCCGAAAGCGTTTCGTGAATCTCATACAGATTGGGATGTAATGAAAGGCGGAGATGACGCACTGCAAAACAAACATATTGATGCAAGGTTAGAAAAACCTAAAAAAGAATTGCTAAATAATAGAAACCCGAGCCGTGGCCCAAGTCGAGCAACGGATCGGCTACCAATTTCTCCCCAGCCAGACTTGACAAGTTGAAGACAGTTCGGACCCACCGACGCTTCGGTGAAAGGGAAAAAAAAGAAGTAATTTTCCCAGTTGTCATCTTTGGTCGGGAAACCTCTTATAATATTTCTCCTGGATTTACCCGACACATAATACTTCAGCTCTCTCTTGTTACGACGCCTGAATTCGAGCAGATGCATCAAGTGTTCGACGCCAACTTCCACATCACATTCATAATTCCTGGTCAGAATGCCAACCATATGCCTGATTCCCCGAGCGTTTATTTGGGCAATGGCCAGATTGAACTTCCAAAGAAACCATGAAATAACTTCAGGGATCGGGAACCATAACAGGCAGTGGTAGAAGAAACTTTCATAAAGAGTGAAGTGGTTAGGGGGAGGATTACTGGCTCGGTCTGATGGCGCAGGAAGCACAAGCTCGACTTTCTCTGAAATGCCAAATCTACGCCTAAGAGCCGTTAACGAATCCAAGGTTGAGAGGGATGAACCGGGTGGATCGGGTCTCCTCTTGATTTTCCTCTTCTTTGGAGCTTGACGGTTAGGACCCATCAAACGTTCTAATTCCCGTCTAGCCTTGGCTGGATCGAAGAACCAATCTTCTGGTTCAACTTTTGGCGGATCGGGGTCCATTACATCAGTGAAAGGGTTCACCGCTTCGTCGAAAGGAGAATCGCAAAGGTAAGGCACTTCAAATCTTGAAAGAGTCCCGGAATTGCTGCCAGCTCTCGAGGATTCAGAGAGCACCATTTTCCTGCCAAGGAGAGAGGGTCCCATCCCTGAACCACTTGGATCGTCCAGATCCTCTAAAATGTGGCCACCAGAAGAATCTTCCAGGTCACAGCTTTGGGCGAGAAACGGATCAGAAGAGAAAGATGGTTCGGGGAGTGAAGACTGCCCTGATATGCCGAACAAGCGGGTATACGGATCGGGGGACACAGAAACAGATGACTGAGACATCCTTTTCGAACTGGAAAATGGATCGGGGTCTTTAGAAGATACGAACAGATCGGGATCCCTAACAGCTCGCGAAAGAAAATCTAGATTTTCTAAGATTCAGAAGACGGATCGGGGCTCTCAGCAGCCTATCAAAATAGATCAAAGCCTTTAAGAAATTGAAGAACAAGTTGAGATCCTTTAAGAAGAGTGAGTCAGATCCAAATCTTCAAACAAACTACCGGAAAACTCGAAGACAGCGGCGGAGCCAGTTGAAGATGGATCGGGAAATTCAAGCGGATCGGCGGCGAAGGAAGAACAACGGAGTTTCGACTTAAAAATAACTTAAGCAAAAAAATTAGAGAGAGAAAGAAGAGAGAGGTTACCTGCTTTGAAGAATTTTCTGAGAAATGAAGTAGTGTAGAAATGAGAAGTATCGCGAATTATATAGACAAATGGTGACGTCACGCCTCGGGAATCAGCAATAATGCTTGCACTCCCCGATAAAGGTAATGGCATATCAGAATAACGAAAAACCCGAACCAAGTTCGTATGACATAGCAAACCCAAACCGGATCCCTCCAAACTAATAATACCATAAGTACGGCGATATCAACTAGCGACAGTACGGGGTCATCTGCAAACAACAGTTCGGGGTCATTACCAAAGACATGGTTCGGGATCATCGTCAAAAAGACAGTTCATGGCAACCAGGAGAATCGTTAATCTCAGACTCGACCACTTACGGGGTCATCTGCAAACAACAGTTCGGGGTCATTACCAAAGACATGGTTCGGGATCATCGTCAAAAAGACAGTTCATGGCAACCAGGAGAATCGTTGATCTCAGACTCGACCACTTACAGCTCGGCAATAACATTACTGATACTGCCAAGCTGGGGGGGGCTAACTGTTGGGGTCAGACTCCACCTCTTGAGAATCAACGATTAAAAATGGCTAAATATGAAAAAGCATTATCAGCTGGATCCCTAACCATGAAGGAATAGTTGGATCGGGATCCCTAACCATGAAGGAAGAGTTGGATCGAGATCCCTAACCGTGAATGAAGAGTTGGATCGGGATCCCTAACCGTGAAGGAAGAGTTGGATCGGGATCCCTAACCATGAAGGAAGAATTGGATCGAGATCCCTAACCGTGAATGAAGAGTTGGATCGGAATTCCTTATCGTGAAGGAAGAGTTGGATCGGGATCCCTAACCATAAAGGAAGAGTTGGATCGAGATCCCTAACCGTGAATGAAGAGTTGGATCGGGATCCCTAACCGTGAAGGAAGAGTTGGATCGGGATCCCTAACCATGAAGGAAGAGCTGGATCAAGATCCCTAACCATGAAGGAAAAGTTAGATCGAGGTCAAACCAAACGGATCAAGGTCAAGGCGAGGAGATCGAAGTTGTTGCCACCCGAACCGTGAACCATGGTGTCACCCAAACCGTGAACCATGATGTCACCCGAGCCGTGAACCATGGTGTCACCCGAGCCGTGAACCATGGTATCACCCGAACCGTGAACCATGATGTCACCCGAGCCGTGAACCATGATGTCACCCGAGCCGTGAACCATGGTGTCACCCGAGCCGTGAACCATGGTGTCCGAGCCGTGAACCACGGTGTCACCCGAGCCGTGAACCACGGTGTCACCCGAGCCGTGAACCACGGTGTCACCTGAGCCGTGAACCACGGTGTGACCCGAGCCGTGAACCACGGTGTCACCCGAGCCGTGAACCACGGTGTGACCCGAGCCGTGAACCACGGTGTCACCCGAGCCGTGAACCACGGTGTCACCCGAGCCGTGAACCACGGTGTCACCCGAGCCGTGAACCACGGTGTCACCCGAGCCGTGAACCACGGTGTGATCCGAGCCGTGAACCACGGTGTCACCCGAGCCGTGAACCACGGTGTCACCCGAGCCGTGAACCATGGTGTCACCCGAGCCGTGAACCACGGTGTCACCCGAGCCGTGAACCATGGTGTCACCCGAGCCAAAGTTCGACAACAGGAGATTGGACTGAGACAACGAGCCCACGGGTTCAAGCCCACAAAAGAGATATGACAAGATTAAAGCCCATGAAGCGAAGTCCATGGCGGTGGCAGGCTTTGGTAAAAAGAAATCCCGAGGAATTAGGAAATCTTCCTTATATCTGTAGACATTAGCTTAGCCGACTTAAAACTTGTATATATACTCATCTAAACCCTCAGAAAAAGGGATCCGCAATTTTACCTAGCAAAACTCTGTACTTTTGCTCTCATACAAAAAGCTTTCTAAGCAGCTTAATAAATCACCATCTTTGGATCTCTATTTGTGTTTTTAGTGGTTTTTACTCAGGAATTTCATCCCTCTTAACAAACCTTCGACAAATTCAATTCGTGTGGATTCCCGCTCCCACATCTAGCATCCTCTTTATCTGATGGCAAGCATGATTTAGATTCATCACATGCTCCCATTGTGTGTTTTATATCAGCATGTTGAATTGAAAAAACATAAAAATAGCTCATTATCTTTTATATATAATCAGCTAATTTTATAAAGATATGAAAAGTAGACTACTACTTGAAAGTAGGAGACTATTTTAGTTCATCAATGCAAAAAACTTGTCACCAACCAATCGTTTGATGAATGAGTTCGCATGTAAAAATGCAGGAAGAATCATATTTCAAGAATAATGTATTGTTTGTCGTGCTTTAAAATACTTACACTTTTATCTAACACATTTTTTTTTTAATGTTAAGTTTAAAAAAAAAAAATTATTAAAAATTTATTCATGCAGCCGTATAACAACAAATATTTCATATTAACTTTAAAAACTAGAAAAATCATTTTTAAAAAATGGCATCGTCGAAACTTCATCAGTTTGTTGCTCTTCTCATCATTGGTTCTCTCCTTGTTAACAGTGTGCAATCCACTCGTGAGATCTCTTTCATCTCTTCATTTTTCATATAACGACGTACAGATATGTGGTTATTATATATCATTTTACATATTACTAAAAGCAATTATGATAATATAGTAAATAATTTTATATTGTAATTGATTACAGGAACGATACTTTCGAGGGAAGTTTGTGGAGCCTATAATCCAGTTGTTTCTTGTACGGTAAAAGAAGATTGTATCCAGAAATGTGGAGGCGCACCTGATAATGCTTTCTGTATGCAACGTATGTGTTGTTGTCGTAATGAAAAAAATTGACTGAGTTATTATTTTACTATACATTGAAATCAAATAATTTATCAAAAAGTTATTCAGTTATTAATATAATAAAAAAAAAATTTATTTTCATCATTTAATTTTAAACGTCTTAAGAAAATTTATCGTTCTTGTAAAATCATTACACCTTTTTGTAATAATAATCATAAAAATTTATCTATGGTTATCCAAAAACGCAAACGCAAACGCGAATTTTTGGGATATCAATCCAAGTCTTACATCGAAAGTTTAGACAAATATTGTCTAGTATATAATTAATGTCCAACTCTAATTAGTATGAAGCCTTTTGGGAATGAGGCAAAGAAAAAATCTGTGCGTGCTTACCCACATGGCCTAAAACGAACAATGTCATACTAATGAGATGAGTTGAACATGGGCGTGCAGAGCCCTACAATAGCCCAACAATTGGTATCAGAGCCTAAGTTCAAAAAAATGTGGACCTGGAGAAGTGGGTGTGGCTTGCAAATTCGTTGTGGGAGGAGAACCCTCAATTAGGTGACATTGCGAATTAAGGGTGTCGGTGGCTTATGTCGAAAGTCTTCCTAAAGGTGCAAGGGTTAGGTGAAGAGTTCTGTTGGTGAGTACGGCGGTACAAGATGGATGTCAGGTTTCACTGGAGGTTGGAAGCAGAGCCGGCCCTGAGGCAAAGCCCATCAAGCATCAGCTTGCGGCCGTTAATATTATTAATTAATTTCGGCCAAAAATTTCCAGAAGTTACTTTGGTCTAGTGGTATAGTATTTACTCCTCGAAAAAGAAGTCTTGAGTTCGATACTTAAAGGCGTTTATTTTTTTTTTTCCATTTTTTAACATAACAATAAAATTAAATGAAAATTATAATATAGGAATAAAAATAGATAAAAAAATTAATTACCAAAAACGTGTTAACAAACAAAAAAAAGAAACGAACAAAAAAAAAACCTAAATCGTCGTTTCTCTCTTCTTTCTTCCTCTCGCCGTCTTGAATTCTCTTTAGCTTTCGTCGTTATAATATCCAGGTCAGTCAAATATTTATCTTCCTCGTCACTTTGTCCAAAATATTGCATAAGTTTTTGATCATTGACTTCTTTGTATAATGATTTTAGTCTACTGGAAATTTAGATGTCATAGATGATAGATTTGGCTTTGTTTTCTGGTTGTGGCAACATGTGGAATCCTGGTCACAGTCTCACAGATGTAAGGGCAGAGGGGAAAAAAAAACAGAATGAAACATTCTATATAGGGAACTAATCATAGTTAGGTTTTGGTTTGTTTGTTCTTTGTGTAATATTTTTTTGTATAATGATTCACTCAATTAACAATATTTTAATTACAGTAAGATGTCTTCGAGTCGAATCAAAAAAGAAATGGGAGGCATAGAACAAATAAGGAGAAAGAAGAAACAAGACGCATTGACAAAATCACTGGCTAATTCGATGTTGAGGTATGTAAAAAAACCTGAAACTTCTAAAACTGATGAAGCTTTAGAAAAAGAGATTAATATGAATGGTGGGGAAGATGATATTTTAGAAAATGACCAAGATGGAAACATTGGTGAACATGGTGATAAGCCAGATCCGGTAGATAATGGTAATGGGAATGAGAACGAGCATGATAATCATAATGAAGAGGAGAAAACAGATGATGTTAAAGAATATCAAATAGATGGGGATATCAATGATCCTGTAAATTGGAAAAAAGTTGAAAATAAAATGAGAGATTATCTGGTTGAAAAGGGCCCAACGACAAGACTTCCGGTCGATTATCATTTTCCAAGAGATTATATTGGTATGTGTTTTTCTCATTCTTCTTATACAAGAGAAATAATGAATGGAGAGAGGCAAGATAGGCGATGGTTAGTTTATTCAAAAGTAGAAGATAAGATATTCTGTTTTTCCTGTAAATTATTCACGAAAGACAAAAATACCAATCAGTTGGCAACCACTGGATTCAATGACTGGAGAAATGTTTCAAAAATGCTCATGGAACATGAAAAAAGTCACAAGCATATCATATGCATGACTAACTGGATGGAGCTTGAAGTGAGACTACGGACGAATCAGACTATTGATAAACATATTCAGGAAGAGATTAACAAAGAGAAAAAACATTGGAGAGATGTGTTGTTGAGGATAATTGCATTGGTAAAGGGTCTTGCTAAAAATAATATAGCATTTCGCGGAAGTAGTGATAATTTTAGTGAGGATTGTAATGGGAATTTTTTGGGCATGATTGAAGTATTTGCAGATTTTGATCCGGTGATGAAAGAACACATTAGACGAATTGATAAACGTGAAACTCATTATCATTATTTGAGTCACAGAATTCAGAATGAGTTGATAGAAATGCTTGGGAATGAGATAAAACAGATGATCCTAAAGAAGATTCGATGTGCAAAATATTTTTCAGTTATTCTTGATACTACTCCTTATATAAGTCACCGGGAACAGATGTCCCTAGTTATCCGATGTGTGGATATTTCTGAGAACTCCCCAAAGATTGAAGAATTTTTTTTGACATTCTTGGAAGTCAAAGACAAAACCGGAGAAGGGCTTTTTGACACCCTTCAAGATATATTGCTTGATCTTGGGTTGAGTATTGATGACATCAGAGGGCAAGGTTATGATAATGGGTCAAACATGAAAGGGAAAAATAAAGGAGTACAAAAGAGATTGCTTGAAATTAATCCAAGAGCGGTTTACACACCATGTGGTTGTCATAGTTTGAATCTTGCACTTTCAGATATCGCTTCGTCGTCGGTGTTGGCAGTATCATTTTTTGAAATTGTTCAGCGTATCTATTGTTTGTTTGCCTCTTCTACAAATAATTGTGAAGTTTTTAGAGAGATTGTGAATGGTATTACTGTCAAACCATTATCACAAACTCGTTGGGAGAGCCGCATCAAAAGCGTTAAAGCGATACGATTTCAAGCTCCTCAGATACGAGATGCTTTGTTTCATTTGGCCGAAAACAGTGATAATCCGAAAACAAGAAGCGAAGCCGAGTCTCTTGCGATGAGTGAAATCCATGGAATTGGGAGTTTTGAGTTTTTGTTTGGGATGGTGATTTGGCATGAACTTTTATTTGTTGTTAACAAAGTAAGCAAGATCCTGCAGTCAGAAAATATGGATATTGATATTGCTATTGCTCAACTAAGAGGACTTGTTTCTTTTTTTAGAAACTATAGAGAAACAGGCTTCCAAGCAGCAAAATTAGAAGTTGAACAGATTGCTGTTAGCATGGAAATTGATCATGTATTCTCTGTGAAAGCAAAATATCTCAGTAAAAGAAAGCGGTATCATGATGAAGAGACTGAAAAAGTTGGAGAAGATGTGATATTAACAGCGGAAGAAAATTTCAGGGTTTGGTTTGAAGAAACTGAAGTTAGCAAACGATGAGAAGTTGATGGCTTCTTGTGTTAACCTTGAAATTTTTCTAAAGCATAATATTCATTCTCATCTTGATGGTAATGATTTGTTTTTGGAGCTAAAACTTTTAAAAGATGGTTTACCAGAAGATATCAAGAAGGTTGTAGAGGTGTTGGATTTTCTGAAAAAGATGGAAAGTTGTTATCCAAATACATGGATTGCATATCGCATAATGATGACGATTCCAGTTTCGGTTGTCTCTGCAGAAAGAAGTTTTTCAAAGTTGAAACTCATAAAATCTTATCTACGATCGACTATGTCACAAGAGAGACTGAATGGATTATCGATGTTGTCGATTAAAAGGGGTATGACTCAAAAACTTGACTATACAAGTTTGATGAATGAGTTCGCATGTAGAAATGCAAGGAGAATCATATTCCAAGAATAATGTATTGTTTCTCGTGCTTTATAATACTTACACTTTTATCTAACACATTTTTTTTTTAATGTTAAGTTTCAAAAAAAAAAAATTATTAAAAATGTGCAAAGCGGTCTTTTTTTTTTCTCCGCTTGTAGTCTTTCAAAAATCAGGGCCGGCTTTGGTTGGAAGCCAAAGGTTTTGTGTGGTCATTGGTTTGAGGGGAGGATTGTTGGGATATCAATCCAAGTCCCACATCGGAAGTTTAGACAAATATTGTCTAGTATATAAATAATGTCTAACTCTAATTAGTATGAGGTCTTTTGGGAATAAGCTCAAGAACAAATCCGTGTGGGTTTGCCCGCATGGCCCAAAGCCGACAATATCATAATAATGGGAGGAGTTGGACATGGATTTGCAGAGTCCAATACAAACGCAAACCACTTTAGGCTCTTCTGCCCAAAAATGCTTCGTAAAAGGTGCCTCCTTCCAAGAATGTTGCACAACCTCTCGTTCTTTCAAATTTAGATCACCCACCAATCGTCCAAGCTAACATCTTTGTTGCATCTCGATTTTGGTCTTTTCCACAGATTAATTGGGTTTTGTATTGTTATTTGTATTTCTGAGTCTTGAAACTAAGAATATTGTCAACTTTGGAAAGATTGAGGATGGGTTTTTTTATTTTTTTGTTTAAAATTTGATGGACAAACTAAAGAGATGGGAGTTTGTATTGGAGCAACGTTCGAAATCTATCTAAATTTCAAATTGGTAAAGGGTTGTTTGATACTTGAAGAAGAATCTATATTTCCAATTCACGTGGATTTCATTCCACGTCAATTCCATTCCGGTACGAGATGTAATATCCGATCAAGTTAGATTTAATTTCAAAAAAGAAACAAAACTATATAAATGCCCACTTTCGGACCATGATTTCCGTGTGAAGACACACTTTTGATTAACTCAAGCATATTGTCGACTCTAGCATCCTCTTTATCTGATGGCAAGCATGATTTAGATTCATCACATGCTCCCATTGTGTGGTTTACATCAACATGTTGAATGAAAAAACATAAAAATAGCTCATTATCTTTTATATATAATCAACTAATTTTATAAAAATATGAAAAAGTAGACTACTACTTGAAAGTAGGAGACTATTTCAGTTCATCAGTGCAAAGAGTATAGTTTAATATAGTTGGCTATTTTAACAAACAGTTCAATAGTGAATTACTAATCATGAAGAACATATTTGTCTAATAATTGTATCAACAGGTTTCGAAGTTTCAGATTCTTCTCGACAGAGGAGTAAACAAAAAAAGTTCAATAATGGCAGGAAGTATTTGACGGATATAAACCCTAAGATGACGAAATCGAGAAGAAAAGAGCAACAGATTAATGAAAACGAATTGTAAATTGATAGACATATAAGTGGCAAACCTCCAAACACCCGTGAAGAGGCGAATTAGCGTTAGGGAGATGGAGATAGTGAAAGAGTCACCGATAAGTTTTTATGAAGTAAATTGGGTTCAAAAATGTTCTTCCGGATTAGGAAAGCTATGATTTTTTATTGAGCGGTTACTTTCTCTAATATATAATGGGAAGAGATGTCAATTTTTTTTGGAAAGTGTGAGTGTTATGGTTAGAAATGAGCGATCTAGAGACTGATTGGTTGAGACTTTTGATTGTGTCTTTTAAAAAAAAGTTTTTTTTTTGGCTTTTTAAAAAAGTAATGTAACAAGAAGAAAAATATTAAATTTGGGATGTGAGAGATTTTAGGAACTTTGAGAAATTATAGGAATTCAAACTCTGATTGGTAGAAATATTAACTTTAAAAACTGTATTTAATTTTAAAATTCTTACAGCTTTAAAAATCTAATCACCAATCACCCCTGATTTAAAATAATAAAATAATAGAGAGAGAGTTTGGTCATTTGGTAAGTGTTTTTTCATAATATTATAATAATATATTATAGATTTAATTTGATTCTCCAAAACAATTATAATATAGTATGGATAGTTTGATACGGTTTTGGTTTCGACATATTCAAATTTTAGTTAAATGTATTATTAGTTTATAAATATAAATCGGTTTAAATCATTTTATTGATCCGGTACAAATTTAAATTATGTTAATTGGATATAAAAAAACGGTATCCATTTAATTAATATTTTAGTATGATTTAATTTTTGGATCGATTATTTCGTTTTGGTTGCGGCCATATTAGGTCGGTGTAATCGGATAGAACATCATCTGTTGGGGTCAAAATGGAAATAATCTACAACTTAAGGATTAGAATGGAAGGCATATAAAATAAGCTTCTGTCTTTTTTTGTTTTTGGGCTTCGCTTCTTTATAACTCATATACCTTCTTCTATAAAACCAGTTTCGGTTTCTCTCTGTTGCGCAGTCTACTCTCTCTCTCTCTCTACCTTTTGACTCATGCCTGTCGCCGGCGATATCTTCAACGGATAATAATTTGCGGGAGGTCACCGGAATGACCCGGGACAACGAGATCTAATCTTACCATTGAATGTTTTGGGTAAGCTTTGTGGATACTCGATTAGTCTTCTCTTCTTCGTTTTGTTAAATCCTCTTTTCGGTGTTCTCTGCTTCGTTGGTGAGATCCGTATGATCTTGGTTTTCGGATCTGGGCGCATTTTCCAATTTCAGATTTTGGGAGTTTTGGGGCTTTTTAAGTCTCGGATTTGGATCTGGTTTCTCTTGTTTTGTAATCATATGGGGATTTTCTCCCTTTGTTTGATTTTCATTATTTGCCTTTTGCTCGGATTTTAGGATCGATCTCATGTTAATCCGAAACGATTCTATTTGGATCAAAGAAAAAAAGAGGCGATTTTTTACATTTCTTTTTGTTTTTCCCAGATTCTGACATTGTTATTCCATCGATTTCGGTAATTTCTACAGATTAATTGGGTTTTGCATTGCTCTTTGGTTTTCGTCTCTCAGAGCTAGAAGATTTGAGGATGTGTGCTATTGTTTTGATTGTTTGAAATTTGATGGACAAAATAAAAGAGATGGAGATTGTTTTGGAGCAACCATCAGAATCAGTGTCTAGATATTGGGACAAGAATTGCCCAATTGAGAAAGGGTTGTTTGATACTTGAAGAAGAAGAATAGTCTTGACAAAAATTTGTTGTTTTGTTTTTTCTTTGTTTTTTGGGTTTGGTTGGATTCCTTGTATTGAAATAGGTTTTTAACATTAATGGCGGCTGAAGAACATTCTCCTGATAGAAGAGAAGTCTCTGCTTCAGCTTCTGTTGTAGTGAATTCGAGGGTAGGAGAGAACGATGCTCATCGCCTCAGGTTGGGATCAAATGACTCACTTCTCCCTGGTCTTATCGATGACGTTGCTCTAAATTGTCTTGCTTGGGTTCCGAGATCAGACTATCCTTTGCTGGCTTGTGTAAACAAGAAGTACAATAAGTTGATCAACGGTGGACATTTGTTTGGTCTGAGAAAGGAATTGGGGGTAGTGGAGTATCTTGTTTTCATGGTTTGTGACCCGAGAGGTTGGTTAATGTTTTCTCCTATGAAAAAGAAATGGATGGTGCTACCTAAAATGCCCTGCGACGAGTGTTTCAACCACGCTGATAAAGAGTCTTTGGCTGTAGACGACGAGCTTTTGGTTTTCGGAAGAGAGTTGTTTCAGTTTGCGATTTGGAAATACAGTTTGAGGTCTCGGTGTTGGGTCAAATGCGAAGGAATGCATCGTCCTCGTTGCTTGTTTGCATCGGGAAGCCTCAGCGGAATCGCTATTGTTGCGGGAGGAACTGATATGAATGGGAACATATTCGCGTCAGCAGAGCTTTATGATTCTTCATCAGGGAGATGGGAAATGCTTCCCAATATGCATTCCCCTCGAAAACTATGCTCGGGATTTTTCATGGACGGTAAATTCTACGTGATTGGAGGCATGTCGAGCCCTAATGTATCAGTTACCTGTGGGGAGGAATTTGATCTCGAGACAAGGAAATGGAAGAAGATTGAAGGAATGTATCCAAATGTGAACCAAGCAGCGCAAGCTCCGCCTCTAGTTGTGGTGGTTAACAACGAGCTATTCACACTTGAGTACTTAACCAATATGGTAAAGAAGTACGACAAGGCGAATAACAAATGGGAAGTGATGGGAAGGTTACCGCCAATGGTTGACTCGTCAAATGGTTGGGGATTGGCGTTTAAACCTTGCGGGGATCAACTGTTGGTGTTTTGCGGGCAACGAGGCTCTAACGGTGAAGGCATTGTTGTGAATTCTTGGTGTCCGAAATCGGGAGCTAAAGATGGAAACTTGGATTGGAAAGTGCTTGGAGTTAAAGAGAATGTTGGTGTCTTTGTGTATAACTGCGCAGTGATGGGTTGTTAAAAAAGAAACCATCTTTGTTTCTTCAGCTTGGAAGTTCGGTTTTTTTCTATTACATCAAAATCTATCTCTGGTTCGTTCTTCTTCTTCTCGTCTTGACTGGTCTTTAGGGTTTTTTTTTTTTAGTTATTGCGCTTCTTCTGCTTGGGATTACTATGCTTTTGTGTCTGTTGTGGGTTAATTCGAAAAGAGAGAAATTGTTCACCTTTTTTTTACTTTATTCATCATTTACTTGAATAACACAAAGGAAAACAAAAAAAATTCCCGGTGTTGTCTCTATTGTTTTACTCAATGTTCAAAAATTCGTTAGACATTAAGCGGGCGGCGATCTTCAGCCTAGCGTCTAGAACGTTTAGTCGGGGCCTAGACGATTTTGTAGGCGGGTTAGGCGGTTTTATAATAAAATTATATATATATATAGTCTAATTATATATATTATAAAATATAACATAATGAAATAATCTTAAAAAATATGATCCATGGAAGCTAAAATAAACGTAAATGTAGATTAAAGAATAAAAAAAAATTGAGTTTTTAAAAATGAATAAACATGATTATACTCACACTTCTTTTCACCTTATTCTCTCTAAACATGCTCATCATCTGACTCAAATATCAAAACGGTGCTGTTTTGAATTTAAAAATAAAAATAAAAACAGGCGGATTTTTGGTACGTGTGACACGTATTGTGACACGTATCAATCAGGTAAAAAGTTTAACCAAAATGTGGTTCAGCTCGGCTCGACAAATTGGATTCGGTAATTGCTCAAACCTATTTTACATGGAAGATGTGAAAACAATAGAAGGCGGCTTTAACGGAGGTTCGTGATCCCATAACCAGTTTGGATCCCACACGACCCATAGTCAGAGGAAATGAAAGACATTTAAATTAGACCTGGATAGTTATTCAGGTAAAGTGTTGGGTGATAGTGGACATTACAATGAAACACGGCCATTTTCGAAGGTTATATCCGTCGAAAATCCTTCACGGTGACATCATTTATCGGAAATAGTTAACGGTTAGAAATTCGTCAGACGGATTATATCGTCGGAAAATCATTAATTACATAAGTTAAAAATTGGTTGGAAATTTCCACACCATATATATATATATATTTAACTGAAAAAATATTAAATATTAAATTCGAAAATGAAGAATGAAAAACAAAAGTTTGTTTATATTTAACGGATTTTAAGTTTAGAATCATATAAATTGTAAATAATTTACAAAACAACATTTTGTTTTGTAAAATGCTTGAGTGCCGACACATAAATAATATTTTTTGAAAATTTTCACTCTAATCTCTGAAATAATATATCAAACATTATCAAACGCTATATTGTGACCGTAAAATAAAAGATCAAGTAAAATGACTCTGTTTTAAACATCAACATCTTTTTATTTTTCCATACTAAAAAGTTATATGAATTTTATTACTAATCTATTATATTATTAGAGAGGTAACTATGCACCAGAATAAAAGTTGGGTTTTGGATAATCTTATTACAACTTTAATGAAAATACTCGATTCTTATTGGTTTAAAATAAAAGTTGAGTTTTGGATAATTTTATTACAACTTTAATGAAAATACCGATTCTTATTGGTTTAAATAGTCGCTGTTTTCTATTATTGTTTCACGACTATTTTTTTGTTGATATATGGCATCGAATATAATGTGCTTTGTTTTATAATTTTTTTAAAGTATAGATATACATAAGAATCGAAAATTATCATATATACACCTAAGAATCAATGCTTATAAATAGCTGCATCGAATATAATGTGCTTTGTTTTATAAAAATTTTTATATTATATTATTAGAGAGGTAACTATGCACCAAGATAAAAGTTGAGTTTTGGATAATCTTATTACAACTTTAATGAAAATACTCGATTCTTATTGGTTTAAAATAAAAGTTGAGTTTTGGAAAATTTCATTACAACTTTAATGAAAATACTCGATTCTTATTGGTTTAAATAGTCGTTGTTTTCTATTATTGTTTCACGATTATTTTTTTTGTTGATATATGGCATCGAATATAATGTGCTTTGTCTTATAATTTTTTTTAAGTTTAGATATACATAAGAATCGAAAATTATCATATATGCACCTAAGAATCAATGCTTATAAATAGCTGCATCGAATATAATGTGCTTTGTTTTATAAAATTTTTTAAGTATATATATATATATATATATATATATATATATATATATATAAGAATAAAAAATTATCATATGTAAACGCTAAGAATCAATGCTTATATATAGTTGCCTCTTTGTTTCGTTATTAAACAAATCTTAGCTCTCTCTTTACTTCAGAATTTAGTTTCGTAATATGTTTCTGTTTTTTATATTCATATATACTATTTGTTCACTTTGATCATAAGATTTGTACTTTTGATAGTCTTTTAGTTTTGTTTGTTCGATTATTGGTCTGATTGTGTTCTTATGTTTGCTAGGTTTCACAACTTACAACTACGGTTAAGAAGGTACGTTTTCTTTGTATATTAACTATTTTATTTTACTGTTTTAGATCTTTTCGTATTTTTTTTTTCTAACTGACGTTATCTATGTAAACCCTAACAATCTTACTCTTATTTTATTTCTAACAATAGGTTGCATTACTATGGGTCCGGTTACGAGAAGAAGGTCTACTCCTATTTTGTTTCTAAGAGAACTTACTCCTCTTTTAACGAGTTTTAAGGTCAAAGTGATGGTGTTGCATCTGTGGGAGTCATCTTATGTCAAGTGGGAAAAAACCATTGACATGGTCGTAGTGGTTGCGGAGGTTAGTTCCATATTATTCTATCATATTTTAGTTATATGTTAGCGTATAAATATCATCTATTGTTTGGTTATTTTCGTATATAATATATTGAATTGTTTTATCAAGTGTTTTGCTTTCAAATTTCAGGGTACGAGGATGCATGCATCAATCGATAAAAATTTGGTTGCTCAGTTTAAGGAAGTTTTGATTAATGTCGATCCATAATCCTTAACCCTTTTAAGGTAGCCGTTTACAAAAAGTGTTTTCTCTCTTCTCCATCAGAATGGTGAGGCTATGCACTTTCTACTATAAACCTTTAACAGAGTCAAGATTTTAATAAGTTTGACGAAAGAACTATAAATCATACACTCAAGTAGTATACAAAGTGTTTTTATTGTTCAAAATGATGACACTCCCTTGTAAGCCTAACAAGGAAAAAATATATTATTAATTTCAAGAGCGAATTTGCTAGATAGGCCAAAATTTTAAGCAAAATTTGCAAAAATAGACCATAATTTGTATTAGTACTGGTGTTGTGTCATAACACAGATTAACACCTGCATAATGTATATTTTTGACAAAAATTTTTTTGACAAAACTAACGCGGTGATAGTAAATCAATGATATGTTTTTTTAAGTGATATTTATAGACATATGCGATCATATCATCAAGCGGTTCAAGCTAATATAAGCCTAATGCATATTGTGTTTGTTAATAGTGAGATCTCTGTTTTGTCGATAGCTAATAATGACTAGGATGTGGTTGTTAGAGTTTAGCATCTGGGAGGGATAATCTTAGTTTTGTTTAAAGAGTATATTGTGTTTTAAAAAAGAAATATTGTAATGGTTTAGTAAGAATTGAATCTTAAAAATCTTGGTTTATATAAAATTTTTGATGGTCTATATGCTTACTATCCTCTCTTTGTCAGTTTTCTTTTATGAGAAAAAATTATTGATTTTTTGATCCATATATATTTCTTTTCAAATCCTCAACTTTTTATGTGATTCTTTCAATTTATTACAGTAGAATTCATATTTTTGTAGATATATGATTTGTGACTTAGAGGGGCGGCGTTGAGGGCGAGCAACCGGTGCAATTGCCAAGGCCAATTTTTGTTTCTTTGTATTTTAGGGCCCAAATTTCTTTAAAATTCGCAAAAAGAGCCCAAATTTTTTTTTTATACATTATATACCCCATATTTTAAAAAAAAAATTTGCACAGGGCCCACAAATTTAATGAGCCGCCCCTGGTGACTTAAATTGTGTTCCAGATGTTGGTCTATTTTACTTTCACGAGAATAACGAAGTAGAATAATGTATTCCCCCTTTCCATATAAGCCTTCCAGAGAAGTTCAGTTAAGAAACGTAATTCATCCAAGCGAAGTAGATATGCAAATTTCCATCCATAATTACATAGTCAGTAAAATATTATGTATTAGGTTCTCCAGCTCCCTAATTTTCAGGTTCTTGATGTTAGGACCACATGTGAGAAACACTACATGTTTATATGGAGAGGAAAATTCTTTAAAGAGGATAACTCTACGTTTTCAAAAAGAATGGGAGACTTTATAGATCCTGATGAACCTGAAATATTTGGAGTCTTATTGATGACATTGGCAGATAAAATATTTTGTTTCCAATCGATAAGAATAATAGAAAATAAATGAGAGTTTTACAATTCTTGGTATTTTATGTGTTATTTTCTCAGCCGTATGTTGTATCTGATAAGTACATATTAGTTGTTTTCCTAAATATTATATAGTCTACACACTGCTTCTTAATACCGAACAAAAAACTTTCGCATGTACATTTAATATAGGAATACATATAAATGGGTTAACAAAAAAAAAAAAAGATCGATCATTGCAGCTTCAAAACCATTTTCTATTAAAACTCAAAATTTAAAGATATCCAATAATGCATATAGCTACAAGATATGTATAGAGTTAATATTTTTATGTCTAAAAACTTAAATTGTCGATATGACCATTATGTTTTCTTTTTTCGCATAGAATTTTTTGTTTTATCCTAATGTTAATAAAATCTCTTTTTATGTACTCTCGCATGGTTTTTCTGTTTTATCATCACTCTCACAAAATATCATTATTAAATCAAACATAATGTAATTAAATATCAAAATCAAACATAATGTAATTAAAATATCGAAAATGTTATATTTGAGACGAGCATGTCATATAAATCAGTCAATAGTGCTTAAAATATTAATTGTTAGTTTCCACAAACTAACGATTAATATTAATCAATAGTACTTATATAATCTGTTACGTTTAAATAAGTCAAATAAAATTTTATATTTAGTTATAGATCACATTATATAATATTAAATTAACTTTTTCCTTATTATTAATGTCTGCACCGTTATAAATCATATTATATAATATTAGAATTAACCTTTTATTTATTATTAATGCCCGCATACAGTGCGGACCAACCACCTAGTATAAGATAATATAACCTAACTGTAAACTCAAGAAACACTTAAAACCAAATTTTAGTGAACATGATCGCATATATTGTAAAAACTTTAAAACAAAACTTATTTTATTATGACAAACTGATTGAAAAGAAAAGAAAAGATAAACGGCATGACCTCCTTCAATTATAACAACAAACTGAAATTATTCAATAAAGTTTTTGAAGGAGAAAACCAAACGACAATCGATCTTATATGAAATATAGTATTAGTACTATATCTTCCTCTCGTTGTTTGAGAGCATCAATAGAGACGACGAAGCATCCATCTCCATAAAATTATTATTTTTGAAGACAACTAACTCCTCAAAATTTGAATATTCAATCTCCTTCATATTATACTTTTCAAAGATCTCTTGTAGCATCTTTTTCAAAACCTAGAATTTATGACAAATATAATGTTTCATAGACAACAACAAAAAAATATAGAAGATATAAAGAATAATGGGATCTACCCTCCAAATATGGTTCTCTCATGACTCAACAACATTTCAATATCAAGATCTACTAGTAGGGATTGGTTAAAGCTTAAAATCAGATGAATATAATGAAGAGAAAATTTGTTTAGTATGTATTTTTGAAAAGTATATTATGTAGTTTACTATTCATAATTGGTAATATAGACACTTTTACACTGTCCAAATTTTTTTATAACAAATACTCTTGCCTTTGAAATTTTATCTTTCTGTCATTATGAATTAAATATTAAGCTTTATTTACAAAATCATTTTTTTGGCAGAATTGACGAAAACACACTACCAATGTTCTGATCCCAATTGAGGATGATCGGACCACCGTTGACGGCGACGAATACTGCAGGAACAACAACACCGACGATTACGGGTAGAACGATTCCTCCGCCGCTAAAGATCTTTGTCGTATTCTATGTACGGACGCGTCGAGAGTTTAGCGAATAGGATGAAAAATGATGAAAAAGGGAGAAGAGGAAGGAGAGGATTTCAGAGTCTGCGTCAGTGTCATTAGTGTCGGCGGAGATGGCGGTGGGGAATTGATCGGATCGGTGATTGAGATTTGAGATTTTTACTAGCTTTCGAAGATAACGGTGGTGGTGATGAGTGAGTCTAAGATCTGGATTTTTCATCAGATTCGGGCAATGACTACGTAGATTTAAGTTTTCCGATATATCCTAATGGTGGTGGTGACGAAATCGGTGGTGAGATAGGTGATCGAAATAGAATTTCATTGGTAGATTTAGACGGCGGAAGTGGTTGCGGAGACCGTGGAATTTTGGTTTTTGCTGTTAGTGGTGGAAGATCTGGTGGCTGAGATTCACCAGATTTTGACAATGACGGTGGTGATGCTTGCGATGGAGGCGATGATCGAAACCGAGTTTCATCAATGGATTTAGATGGCAAAACTGGTGGAAGAGGTTGTGATTGGGATTCTTCGTTAGCTTTTAGCGTTAACGATGGAGTTTTGGTTTATGGTGGTTTTAAAGAGGAACGAGATTCACTGGAATCTGCTAGTGATGATGGAGATACCACTTACACCACCTCGTATACTACTTTTGACCATATTACATTACGAGTTAGAGTTTTATTACATATTAGATTTAGGACCCGCATATATGCGGGTTTATAATAAGATATTTTATTACTTGCGAAAAAATTACGAAAAAGTAGAAAACAAAACCATATTACTCGTGAAAGTAAATAAAATAAGATTGAAAACGCTCATGTGAAAACACTAATCGAAAAGCCTAACATTTACTTCTTTCTTTTTTAATTAAATTTTATCACATGTTTTCAAATAATTAGTTTTTTCTATTCCTATTTGAATTAGATTTATTTTTTTATTATGTAGCTATTCATGCATCTATTTTAAAAAAAAATCTTGACGAATTGGATCTCATATTTATATTTGAATTAGATTTACTAAATCTTATAAAAAAAAATTCAAAATCTAGTTGAATTGATTCTCATATTTATATTTTAATTTTTTTTAATGTAATATTATATAACCCGTGAAAAATCTAAATGCAAAAAATGTTAAACAAAATCAGATCATCATTCAAAATAAATAAAATAAGTTTCAGAACATCGATATGAAACTACTGATAGAGAAGTCTAACCGTTATTTAGTTATTTAGTCTCTCTTGTTTTTATTATAGTTTCAATCAGATTTGTCACATATTCCCAAATAATTAGTTTTTCCTATTCCTATTTGAATTAAGTTTGTTTTTTTTTTTGATTATGTAGCTACTCATAAATCTATTTTTTTCCAAAATCTTAACGAATTAGATTTTATATTTCTATTTGAATTAGCTTTACTGATCTTCTAAAATCATATTTGACTTTTTCTTTCTGAATCAACATATTATCGTTCTTCTGATGAGAAACAAATTATAAGTATTTTTAATTTCTTATTTTCTATAATTTTCACAATATGATAAATTTTCAATATACTTTTAAAAAAAAAATTTGATCTATTGATTGACACGTGTCACGATCGTGTTAATTACAACGTTAGACGCATCAAGCTTTATATAATAAGATATGTATATGAATTATTAATTAGAAACTAATTGGAAAATATTGGTATATGTTGCTTTTAATAATCTAATTGATAAATATAAATATATAAGAATTTCTTTTTTAAAATTTGTTTTGACACATGTCAAAATCTTATGGAATTTTTTTTTTACATGTCTCAAAATCTGATCGATTGATTGATACGTGTCACAATCGTGTTAATTACCACGTTAGACGAATCAAACTTTTTATAATAATATCTCGTACATCATTCTGTTGACTATATTAAGCTTTGCACATACGTTTTTATGTTCTTTCTTGTACATTAACTTTCTTGTACATTAATTTCAATTTGTATTATAACACAAGTAAATCAAACAAGTTTTGACCAACCATAGCAACAAAATTCAATTTGAAATCAAAAGTTAGTTAACCCTAGACCGCTTGGATTTTATATTAATCGGTGGTATTAGGCGGAAGGGGTCATTTGGCAGCTTGGACGGCCACTAGGTGGGTTTGGCGGCCACTAGGCGGGCTTGGACGGCCACTAGGCGGGCTTGGACGGCCACTAGGCGGGCTGGGTGGTTTAAATCCGCCTGTTTTTATTTTTATTTTTAAATTCAAAACAGCACCGTTTTGATATTTGAGTCAGATAATGAGCATGTTTAGAGAGAATAAGGTGAAGAGAAGTGTAAGTATAATCATCATAAGAGTTTATTCATTTTTAAAAACTCAATTTTTTTTATTCTTTAATCTACATTTACGTTTATTTTAGCTTCCATGGATCATATTTCTTAAGATTATTTCATTATGTTATATTTTATAATATATAATTAGACTATATATATATATAATTTTATTATAAAACCGCCTAACCCACCTACAAAATCGTCTAGACCCCGACTAAACGTTCTAGATGCTAGGCTGAAGATCGCCGCCCGCTTAATGTCTAACGAATTTTTGAACATTGAGTAAAACAATAGAGACAACACCGGGAATTTTTTTTGTTTTCCTTTGTGTTATTCAAGTAAATGATGAATAAAGTTAAAAAAAAGGTGAACAATTTCTCTCTTTTCGAATTAACCCACAACAGAAGACACAAAAGCATAGTAATCCCAAGCAGAAGAAGCGCAATAACTAAAAAAAAAAAACCCTAAAGACCAGTCAAGACGAGAAGAAGAAGAACGAACCAGAGATAGATTTTGATGTAATAGAAAAAAACCGAACTTCCAAGCTGAAGAAACAAAGATGGTTTCTTTTTTAACAACCCATCACTGCGCAGTTATACACAAAGACACCAACATTCTCTTTAACTCCAAGCACTTTCCAATCCAAGTTTCCATCTTTAGCTCCCGATTTCGGACACCAAGAATTCACAACAATGCCTTCACCGTTAGAGCCTCGTTGCCCGCAAAACACCAACAGTTGATCCCCGCAAGGTTTAAACGCCAATCCCCAACCATTTGACGAGTCAACCATTGGCGGTAACCTTCCCATCACTTCCCATTTGTTATTCGCCTTGTCGTACTTCTTTACCATATTGGTTAAGTACTCAAGTGTGAATAGCTCGTTGTTAACCACCACAACTAGAGGCGGAGCTTGCGCTGCTTGGTTCACATTTGGATACATTCCTTCAATCTTCTTCCATTTCCTTGTCTCGAGATCAAATTCCTCCCCACAGGTAACTGATACATTAGGGCTCGACATGCCTCCAATCACGTAGAATTTACCGTCCATGAAAAATCCCGAGCATAGTTTTCGAGGGGAATGCATATTGGGAAGCATTTCCCATCTCCCTGATGAAGAATCATAAAGCTCTGCTGACGCGAATATGTTCCCATTCATATCAGTTCCTCCCGCAACAATAGCGATTCCGCTGAGGCTTCCCGATGCAAACAAGCAACGAGGACGATGCATTCCTTCGCATTTGACCCAACACCGAGACCTCAAACTGTATTTCCAAATCGCAAACTGAAACAACTCTCTTCCGAAAACCAAAAGCTCGTCGTCTACAGCCAAAGACTCTTTATCAGCGTGGTTGAAACACTCGTCGCAGGGCATTTTAGGTAGCACCATCCATTTCTTTTTCATAGGAGAAAACATTAACCAACCTCTCGGGTCACAAACCATGAAAACAAGATACTCCACTACCCCCAATTCCTTTCTCAGACCAAACAAATGTCCACCGTTGATCAACTTATTGTACTTCTTGTTTACACAAGCCAGCAAAGGATAGTCTGATCTCGGAACCCAAGCAAGACAATTTAGAGCAACGTCATCGATAAGACCAGGGAGAAGTGAGTCATTTGATCCCAACCTGAGGCGATGAGCATCGTTCTCTCCTACCCTCGAATTCACTACAACAGAAGCTGAAGCAGAGACTTCTCTTCTATCAGGAGAATGTTCTTCAGCCGCCATTAATGTTAAAAACCTATTTCAATACAAGGAATCCAACCAAACCCAAAAAACAAAGAAAAAACAAAACAACAAATTTTTGTCAAGACTATTCTTCTTCTTCAAGTATCAAACAACCCTTTCTCAATTGGGCAATTCTTGTCCCAATATCTAGACACTGATTCTGATGGTTGCTCCAAAACAATCTCCATCTCTTTTATTTTGTCCATCAAATTTCAAACAATCAAAACAATAGCACACATCCTCAAATCTTCTAGCTCTGAGAGACGAAAACCAAAGAGCAATGCAAAACCCAATTAATCTGTAGAAATTACCGAAATCGATGGAATAACAATGTCAGAATCTGGGAAAAACAAAAAGAAATGTAAAAAATCGCCTCTTTTTTTCTTTGATCCAAATAGAATCGTTTCGGATTAACATGAGATCGATCCTAAAATCCGAGCAAAAGGCAAATAATGAAAATCAAACAAAGGGAGAAAATCCCCATATGATTACAAAACAAGAGAAACCAGATCCAAATCCGAGACTTAAAAAGCCCCAAAACTCCCAAAATCTGAAATTGGAAAATGCGCCCAGATCCGAAAACCAAGATCATACGGATCTCACCAACGAAGCAGAGAACACCGAAAAGAGGATTTAACAAAACGAAGAAGAGAAGACTAATCGAGTATCCACAAAGCTTACCCAAAACATTCAATGGTAAGATTAGATCTCGTTGTCCCGGGTCATTCCGGTGACCTCCCGCAAATTATTATCCGTTGAAGATATCGCCGGCGACAGGCATGAGTCAAAAGGTAGAGAGAGAGAGAGAGTAGACTGCGCAACAGAGAGAAACCGAAACTGGTTTTATAGAAGAAGGTATATGAGTTATAAAGAAGCGAAGCCCAAAAACAAAAAAAGACAGAAGCTTATTTTATATGCCTTCCATTCTAATCCTTAAGTTGTAGATTATTTCCATTTTGACCCCAACAGATGATGTTCTATCCGATTACACCGACCTAATATGGCCGCAACCAAAACGAAATAATCGATCCAAAAATTAAATCATACTAAAATATTAATTAAATGGATACCGTTTTTTTATATCCAATTAACATAATTTAAATTTGTACCGGATCAATAAAATGATTTAAACCGATTTATATTTATAAACTAATAATACATTTAACTAAAATTTGAATATGTCGAAACCAAAACCGTATCAAACTATCCATACTATATTATAATTGTTTTGGAGAATCAAATTAAATCTATAATATATTATTATAATATTATGAAAAAACACTTACCAAATGACCAAACTCTCTCTCTATTATTTTATTATTTTAAATCAGGGGTGATTGGTGATTAGATTTTTAAAGCTGTAAGAATTTTAAAATTAAATACAGTTTTTAAAGTTAATATTTCTACCAATCAGAGTTTGAATTCCTATAATTTCTCAAAGTTCCTAAAATCTCTCACATCCCAAATTTAATATTTTTCTTCTTGTTACATTACTTTTTTAAAAAGCCAAAAAAAAAACTTTTTTTTAAAAGACACAATCAAAAGTCTCAACCAATCAGTCTCTAGATCGCTCATTTCTAACCATAACACTCACACTTTCCAAAAAAAATTGACATCTCTTCCCATTATATATTAGAGAAAGTAACCGCTCAATAAAAAATCATAGCTTTCCTAATCCGGAAGAACATTTTTGAACCCAATTTACTTCATAAAAACTTATCGGTGACTCTTTCACTATCTCCATCTCCCTAACGCTAATTCGCCTCTTCACGGGTGTTTGGAGGTTTGCCACTTATATGTCTATCAATTTACAATTCGTTTTCATTAATCTGTTGCTCTTTTCTTCTCGATTTCGTCATCTTAGGGTTTATATCCGTCAAATACTTCCTGCCATTATTGAACTTTTTTTGTTTACTCCTCTGTCGAGAAGAATCTGAAACTTCGAAACCTGTTGATACAATTATTAGACAAATATGTTCTTCATGATTAGTAATTCACTATTGAACTGTTTGTTAAAATAGCCAACTATATTAAACTATACTCTTTGCACTGATGAACTGAAATAGTCTCCTACTTTCAAGTAGTAGTCTACTTTTTCATATTTTTATAAAATTAGTTGATTATATATAAAAGATAATGAGCTATTTTTATGTTTTTTCATTCAACATGTTGATGTAAACCACACAATGGGAGCATGTGATGAATCTAAATCATGCTTGCCATCAGATAAAGAGGATGCTAGAGTCGACAATATGCTTGAGTTAATCAAAAGTGTGTCTTCACACGGAAATCATGGTCCGAAAGTGGGCATTTATATAGTTTTGTTTCTTTTTTGAAATTAAATCTAACTTGATCGGATATTACATCTCGTACCGGAATGGAATTGACGTGGAATGAAATCCACGTGAATTGGAAATATAGATTCTTCTTCAAGTATCAAACAACCCTTTACCAATTTGAAATTTAGATAGATTTCGAACGTTGCTCCAATACAAACTCCCATCTCTTTAGTTTGTCCATCAAATTTTAAACAAAAAAATAAAAAAACCCATCCTCAATCTTTCCAAAGTTGACAATATTCTTAGTTTCAAGACTCAGAAATACAAATAACAATACAAAACCCAATTAATCTGTGGAAAAGACCAAAATCGAGATGCAACAAAGATGTTAGCTTGGACGATTGGTGGGTGATCTAAATTTGAAAGAACGAGAGGTTGTGCAACATTCTTGGAAGGAGGCACCTTTTACGAAGCATTTTTGGGCAGAAGAGCCTAAAGTGGTTTGCGTTTGTATTGGACTCTGCAAATCCATGTCCAACTCCTCCCATTATTATGATATTGTCGGCTTTGGGCCATGCGGGCAAACCCACACGGATTTGTTCTTGAGCTTATTCCCAAAAGACCTCATACTAATTAGAGTTAGACATTATTTATATACTAGACAATATTTGTCTAAACTTCCGATGTGGGACTTGGATTGATATCCCAACAATCCTCCCCTCAAACCAATGACCACACAAAACCTTTGGCTTCCAACCAAAGCCGGCCCTGATTTTTGAAAGACTACAAGCGGAGAAAAAAAAAAGACCGCTTTGCACATTTTTAATAATTTTTTTTTTTGAAACTTAACATTAAAAAAAAAATGTGTTAGATAAAAGTGTAAGTATTATAAAGCACGAGAAACAATACATTATTCTTGGAATATGATTCTCCCTGCATTTCTACATGCAAACTCATTCATCAAACTTGTATAGTCAAGTTTTTGAGCCATACCCCTTTCAATCGACAACATCGATAATCCATTCAGTCTCTCTTGTGACATAGTCGATCGTAGATAAGATTTTATGAGTTTCAACTTTGAAAAACTTCTTTCTGCAGAGACAACCGAAACTGGAATCGTCATCATTATGCGATATGCAATCCATGTATTTGGATAACAACTTTCCATCTTTTTCAGAAAATCCAACACCTCTACAACCTTCTTGATATCTTCTGGTAAACCATCTTTTAAAAGTTTTAGCTCCAAAAACAAATCATTACCATCAAGATGAGAATGAATATTATGCTTTAGAAAAATTTCAAGGTTAACACAAGAAGCCATCAACTTCTCATCGTTTGCTAACTTCAGTTTCTTCAAACCAAACCCTGAAATTTTCTTCCGCTGTTAATATCACATCTTCTCCAACTTTTCCAGTCTCTTCATCATGATACCGCTTTCTTTTACTGAGATGTTTTGCTTTCACAGAGAATACATGATCAATTTCCATGCTAACAGCAATCTGTTCAGCTTCTAATTTTGCTGCTTGGAAGCCTGTTTCTCTATAGTTTCTAAAAAAAGAAACAAGTCCTCTTAGTTGAGCAATAGCAATATCAATATCCATATTTTCTGACTGCAGGATCTTGCTTACTTTGTTAACAACAAATAAAAGTTCATACCAAATCACCATCCCAAACAAAAACTCAAAACTCCCAATTCCATGGATTTCACTCATCGCAAGAGACTCGGCTTCGCTTCTTGTTTTCGGATTATCACTGTTTTCGGCCAAATAAAACAAAGCATCTCGTATCTGAGGAGCTTGAAATCATATCGCTTTAACGCTTTTGATGCGGCTCTCCCAACGAGTTTGTGATAATGGTTTGACAGTAATACCATTCACAATCTCTCTAAAAACTTCACAATTATTTGTAGAAGAGGCAAACAAACAATAGATACGCTGAACAATTTCAAAAAATGATACTGCCAACACCGACGATGAAGCGATATCTGAAAGTGCAAGATTCAAACTATGACAATCACATGGTGTGTAAACCGCTCTTGGATTAATTTCAAGCAATCTCTTTTGTACTCCTTTATTTTTCCCTTTCATGTTTGACCCATTATCATAACCTTGCCCTCTGATGTCATCAATACTCAACCCAAGATCAAGCAATATATCTTGAAGGGTGTCCAAAAGCCCTTCTCCGGTTTTGTCTTTGACTTCCAAGAATGTCAAAAAAAAATCTTCAATCTTTGGTGAGTTCTCAGAAATATCCACACATCGGATAACTAGGGACATCTGTTCCCGGTGACTTATATCAGGAGTAGTATCAAGAATAACTGAAAAATATTTTGCACATCGAATCATCTTTAGGATCATCTGTTTTATCTCATTCCCAAGCATTTCTATCAACTCATTCTGAATTCTATGACTCAAATAATGATAATGAGTTTCACGTTTATCAATTCGTCTAATGTGTTCTTTCATCACCGGATCAAAATCTGCAAATACCTCAATCATGCCCAAAAAATTCCCATTACAATCCTCACGAATCTTATCACTACTTCCGCGAAATGCTATATTATTTTTAGCAAGACCCTTTACCAATGCAATTATCCTCAACAACACATCTCTCCAATGTTTTTTCTCTTTGTTAATCTCTTCCTGAATATGTTTATCAATAGTCTGATTCGTCCGTAGTCTCACTTCAAGCTCCATCCAGTTAGTCATGCATATGATATGCTTGTGACTTTTTTCATGTTCCATGAGCATTTTTGAAACATTTCTCCAGTCATTGTATCCAGTGTTTGCCAACTGATTGGTATTTTTGTCTTGCGTGAATAATTTACAGCAAAAACAGAATATCTTATCTTCTACTTTTGAATAAACTAACCATCGCCTAACACATACCAATATAATCTCTTGGAAAATGATAATCGACCGGAAGTCTTGTCATTGGACCCTTTTCAACCAGATAATCTCTCATTTTATTTTCAACTTTTCTCCAATTTCCAGGATCATTGATATCCCCATCTATTTGATATTCCTTAACATCATCTGTTTTCTCCTCTTCATTATGATTATCATGCTCGTTCTCATTCCCATTACCATTATCTACCGGATCTGGCTTATCACCATGTTTACCAATGTTTCCATCTTGGTCATTTTCTAAAATATCATCTTCCCCACCATTCATATTAATCTCTTTTTCTAAAGCTTCATCAGTTTTAGAAGTTTCAGGTTTTTTTACATACCTCAACATCGAATTAGCCAGCGATTTTGTCAATGCGTCTTGTTTCTTCTTTCTCCTTATTTTTTCTGCGCCTCCCATTTCTTTTTTGATTCGACTCGAAGACATCTTACTGTCTCCTTATTTTAGAAGTTTCAGGTTTTTTTACATACCTCAACATCGAATTAGCCAGCGATTTTGTCAATACGTCTTGTTTCTTCTTTCTCCTTATTTTTTCTGCGCCTCCCATTTCTTTTTTGATTCGACTCAAAGATATCTTACTGTAATTAAAATATTGTTAATTGAATGAATCATTATACAAAAAAATATTACACAAAGAACAAACAAACCAAAACCTAACTATGATTAGTTCCCTAAATAGAATGCTTCGTTCTGTTTTTTTTTTTCCCTCTGCCCTTACATTTGTGAGACTGTGACCAGGATTCCACATGTTGCTACAACCAGAAAACAAAGCCAAATCTATCATCTATGACATCTAAATTTCCAGTAGACTAAAATCATTATACAAAGAAGTCAATGATCAAAAACTTATGCAATATTTTGGACAAAGTGACGAGGAAGATAAATATTTGACTGACCTGGATATTATAACGATGAAAGCTAAAGAGAATTCAAGACGGTGAGAGGAAGAAAGAAGAGAGAAACGACGATTTAGGTTTTTTTTTTGTTCGTTTTTTTTTTGTTTGTTAACACGTTTTTGGTAATTAATTTTTTTATCTATTTTTATTTCTATATTATAATTTTCATTTAATTTTATTGTTATGTTAAAAAACGGAAAAAAAAAAAAAAATTAAACGCCTTTAAGTATCGAACTCAAGACTTCTTTTTCGAGGAGTAAATAATATACCACTAGACCAAAGTAACTTCTGGAAATTTTTGGCCGAAATTAATTAATAATATTAACGGCCGCAAGCTGATGTTTGATGGGCTTTGCCTCAGGGCCGGCTCTGCTTCCAACCTCCAGCGAAACCTGACACCCATCTTGTACCGCCGTACTCACCAACAGAACTCTTCACCTAACCCTTGCACCGTTAGGAAGACTTTCGACATAAGCCACCGACACCCTTAATTCGCAATGTTACCTAATTGAGGGTTCTCCTCCCACAACGAATTTGTAGGCCACACCCACTTCTCCAGGTCCACATTTTTTTGAACTTAGGCTCTGATACCAATTGTTGGGCTATTGTTGGGCTCTGCACGCCCATGTCCAACTCATCTCATTAGTATGACATTGTTCGTTTTAGGCCATGTGGGTAAGCACGCACAGATTTGTTCTTTGCCTCATTCCCAAAAGGCTTCATACTAATTAGAGTTGGATATTAATTATATACTAGACAATATTTGTCTAAACTTTCGATGTAAGACTTGGATTGATATCCCAACAATTTGCGTTTGCGTTTGCGTTTTTGGATAACCATAGATAAATTTTTATGATTATTATTACAAAAGATGTAATGATTTTACTAAAACGATAAATTTTCTTAAGACGTTTAAAATTAAATGATGAAAATAAGAAAAAAACATATTATATTAATAACTGAATAACTTTTTGATAAATTATTTGATTTCAATGTATAGTAAAATAATAACTCAGTCAAATTTTTTCATTACGACAACAACACATACGTTGCATACACAAAGCATTATCAGGTGCGCCTCCACATTTCTGGATACAATCTTCTTTTACCGTACAAGAAACAACTGGATCATAGGCTCCACAAACTTCCCTCGAAAGTATCGTTCCTGTATAATCAATTACAATATAAAATTATTTACTATGTTATCATAATTGCTTTTAGTAATATGTAAAATGATATATAATAAGCACATATCTGTACGTCGTTATATGAAAAATGAAGAGATGAAAGAGATCTCACGAGTGGATTGCACACTGTTAACAAGGAGAGAAACAATGATGAGAAGAGCAACAAACTGATGAAGTTTCGACGATGCCATTTTTTAAAAATGATTTTTCTACTTTTTAAAGTTAATATGAAATATTTGTTGTTATATGGCTGCATGAATAAATTGAGAGATAATGGTTGCTTTTATAGTTGGATATTCAAGAAATTATAAAAATTGTATTAGCTTTTAAAAATTACATAAATAGTTGTTAGATTTAAGTACATGCATTATACATGCACTTGTAAATTACATAAATGAGAAATACATGTATATATTATCATTTAGAATGGAGAAGATGACTCATCTTCAGCTCAAGGGAAAGATTGGTCTAGAGATCTCATATGGATCAGACGCGTGTACATGTACATGCAGAAAGACACACAAATGATAAATACATGTATATTACAAATGATAAATACAAGTATATCATTTCCACATGCATATGTGGCATATATGTACTAAATTACATAAACAGTAATTTTAATATATTGATATATTTCTTTATCAAAAAAAATATATATATATATATATATATATATTGATATATCTTATTTACGTAATAATTTGTATTCTAAAAATTCTACATGATTATTTTATATTCCGATTTAAAATCAATAAAGCAAACTTGCTAGAAGAAATATTTTTTTTTATTATTAAACACTGACTATATAATAAAAAAAAAATTACAAATCCCAGTATTATGTCATAAATCTTGTTGTCTCATTCTTTTCTCTATTTTCATGTGATTTTACATATTTATTTTGAGTTTTAAGGGCATCTTTTTTATTGATAAATTAGGCTATATTTTATTTTCAAAAGATGAATAACTGGATTATGCATATTAGGTGATTTTAATTTTAGGGGCATAAAAGAAATTTCTGTAGAATCTATGTGAAATATTTTCTTTTGTTTACCATGTTTAGTTTAATACCTTTTTTTTTATATATATCATTAGAAAATGAAATGTTTAAATGTTACAAATTATATTGGTTAACATATTGCTTAATCTATTTAATTGGTGTCATGGCGAAAAAAGGATAAAAGAAATATGAAAGCAAAGTAAATCGGTATTCTATCGGGACTTTAGTTGTGAAGCATCCGATATCAAAAAAACAGTGATAATGATCCTGAATATTCGATGAGAAGATGGATTCGTAAAAAAGTCGAAGATGGATTTACAACTTAAATAACTGGAAAAACGCCAATCACGCATATCAAAAAGTTGAACCTATTTCACATATAGTCGGTGGCCAGCACCTTCAATCTAAAGAGTTAATAAGCCGATGAACAGAACATGTTCTCTTCACATGTGAATCGTGGTTCGTCCAACAAACCCTAGAACTAGCATTAAAACAGAACTACACAACCGAAGGAGCCTTAATGCGCTCACTCTACTAATATTCTTTCTCGATGTCAGCCAAACAACACCAAAATTCAACAATTTTACTATCTCCTCCAAAAAAAGCAAGGAAAGCGCTACACTAACCGAATGAGCTTTCGTTTTAACTTTAATTGGTCGACTCTCAAACATATGCAGTTATATATATTTGAGATCTAGCAAAAGATATGTGGACTTCGTTTGAAATATTTTTACAACAAGTTCGATGATCGATTTCTTTGGGAATTCGTAATTAATATATAGAACACAGAATAATATTTATACATAAGGTATGTTCATAAAGTATGTTTTCCAAACAACAATACATGAAATTTGGCGAGAGAGAAATGATTGTCGACATGGAGAGAAACCAACCCCGATGCATCGTCTCACTCAACACATTGATAAGCAAGTACGAACCGACTCTCCTCAATAGGAGGCATTGCTCCGGATCTTGAGGGAGCTCTGGAGAAGTGGTTTGAAGCAAAGAGTTCGTCATAAAATTCTCTCGGTCTCAAATTTATTAAATCAATCTCTCAATTTTTTGCAATATTTGATGTAAAACAATTTTTTGGATTTGAATAAATTTTATATTCAACTAAAAAAAATTAATTTTGTGATTTGACCACAACACGAATTTGTCTAAAAACTATAAATAATCATTCTATATAATTTTCCTCCTTATACTACTATATATAGATTATCATTCTATATATATAATTTCTCTTAAGACATCTAACTGACGAAAAAATAAAATATTATACTAATAGTTGAATAATTTATTGATTTTAATAATAAATAGTTGAATAATTAATTTATTGATTTTAATAATGTAACAATATCTCAATCAAACTAGATTGGAATACAACAAAATACACGATCATTTCCATAAGGCACACACAAAGCATTGTTAAAAGGTGGTGTGCCTCCACAGCTCTTGAAACAATCTTGTTTTGTCTGACATGGTCCTTTGAATTCACAATCTTGTGACGAATCATCCATAATTCCTGTTTAATCAAATCATAATTGAGAAATTTTAAAAAATACTATTTTCGAAATACTAATTTTCAAAAATACCATCCTTCTAAAATCTTCAAAAATGTCACTAAAATTATATCATTTATTTAATATATCATTTATGTTTGAGTTAACTATTTTATGTTAGGATTTAGTTTTTAGGGTTTAAGGTTTGTTAAGGGTCAAAACCCCTTTTAGAATTTAAGATTTTAGGATTTAGGATTTAAATAATCCTTAATAAAAAATATTTTTAAAAATAGACAATTCATTGTAGCATTTTTAAAAATTGACACATCAAAAATGGCAGTTTTGAAATTTCCCCATCATAATTTAAATTTTTACATATTATCATAATTCTTTTTAGTAATCAATAAAATTAATATCAGATATTCATACGCATCATACATATATTATAAAGACACAACTACTATTTTATTTTTGTTATATGAAAATAAAGAGATGAAAGAGATCTCACGAGTAGATTGCACATTGTCAACAAGGAGAGAAGCAATAATGAGAAGAGCAACAAATTGAATCTTCGACGACACCATTTTTTGATGAGTTTTCTTAACTCTATAAGTTTATATGAAATATTTTTTTATCCACTGCATGATAAACTAAGACCCTATGGGTGTTTTTATAGTTAGATATTCAATATAATTTTAAATTTGTATTACCTACAAAATTACATAAATAATTGTGAGATATAAGTACATGTATCATTTTTTGTGGGGTCTATAATAGGTGGCAAAATGACATAAATAACTGTGATAATATAAGTAAATATATTATTGTGTATGTACATTTAAATTACATAAATTGTGTACAGATATATATTATATATATATATAATATGTTAAGAAACAAATTATGAGAGAAAATGTGAATAAGATTAATCATGTAAGCACACATAAGTTTTAAAGGATTTGATTAATTTATGTGTCAGAATATAATAACATATTTAAAAATACATTAAATCTAGTATAAACAATATCTTAATAAAGTGATTTTATTTTATATATATAATAATTTATGTAATTGTTGTGGAAAAATGCTCTGAAATGGTTTGTCTCCTAAAGGACAAATCTATTGCTAAACAGACACATGATTGCCTAAAAACACTGTAGTGGTATTTTCTGATTACTCTATGAGACTATGACGTTCAAACAAGATTAAAGACCACAAAATTTTGGGAGATATATATATATATATATATATATATATTATATATTTTTATAAACCATGGGAATTCTGAATTTGGCTTATAATTTCTCTCAGTCATGTTTTAGATATTCCGATTTGAAGAATAATTTTTCGTCCCAAAAAGGATTTGAACCCGGGACACAAGAAAACTAATTCCCTTGTGTTATCATTTGATATATATATATATATATATATATATATATCTAGTGTATTATGTTTGTTTATATATGGATTCTTTTCCCAGTGGAATGGCAGAGGTCATGGTTGCTTTTCGTAGACGTTAAGACAATTTATAAATCAGATGAGAGAGAGATAAAGTCCTTTTAAAATTTATATATAGAAATTTTAACAAAGATACGTCTAACTCTCGTGGTTGTTTTCACCTTAGAGGTATCCCTGGATTTCTAACGGTATGGTGAGTTACATGACATGAATTAAGGTTAAAGATCGGGTAATTATTGTCGTAGGTGAGTTGGAATTTGTGGTCGTCTAACCACTGATCGACGAGTGTTTTCTGTACCGAGTAATGTGATCATGTAACTAGACATTCGGGACATACAAGCTGAAAGTGGATATATCCATCAACAGTTTTGTGTCTTTGTAGGATCGAGCCAAAACATCTTTAAGGCTGATTCGCAATGAACCATAAATATAAAGTAAATGTTCGATGCTACACAACTTTCTTAAACGAAGCTACACATAAAGATATGTGGTTCGCTGTATCCAAGTTTCACATGACGTCTAAACCCGAACGGTAATCTTAGTTAAAAATAAACTTTTTAAAAAATTTATATTTATATTAAAAAAAAATACACTTTGTGAAAATCCAATTTGATCGGATATTATGTAACAACTCCTACCAGAATAAAACAGACTTGGAATGAAATCCACGTGGACATATAGATTCTTCTTCGAGTATCAAACAACCCTTTCTCAATTGGGAAATCTTGTCCCAATATCAGAGACATATTTCGATCGTTGCTCCAAAACAAACTCCATCTCTTTAGTCTTTCCATTAAATTTCAAAGAATCAAAACAATGACACCCATCCTCAATCTTTCTAAAGTTGATTATCTTCTTAGTTTCAAGAGTCGAAATCCAAATACCAATGCAAAAGCCAATTAATCTGTGGAAAGGACCAAAATCGATGCAACAACAATGTTAGCAAAGCGGAGGCACCTTTTACGAAGCGTTTTGGGCAGATCTTGGAGCCAATAGTGGTTTGAAGTAAATAGGTGGCAACCAAAGATAAGTTGTTTAAAAAAAAAGTTTTGCTAACGAAGGATTGTTATGGAAATGTTTGTAGTGATTTTGACTTCAGCTGAGTTGAAGCTTAAGAAGTATTTGAGTTTATCAGATTCGCCAATAAGACTAAAAATGTAACTTAAATTTCTAAATCTGACCAAGAAATGGATAAAATCAACAAGTATATATAACTTCTTATATATGATTATTGTTAAAAAAAAAAAAGTATTAACTTCTCATGGTTTTACTATGTTCAAGAAAGTGCTAGGCGTTAAGCGAAAAGCAACCTTCCGCCTAGCGCCTAGAAAGTTTAGCCGGAGCCTAGACGATTTTTAGACCATTTATGCAGTTTTAAAATAAAACTATATATATATATATAATAAACTAGTTATATATATTATTAATCTTAATACTATATATTCATAATTAAATCTTCTTAAGGCGTTTAAAAGATGAAAATAAGAAACAAGCATATTATATTAATAACTGAATAATTTATTGATAAATTATTTGATCATTTCAATTGTAGTAAAATAATAACTCAGTCAATTTTTTTCGTTACGACAACAACATATACTTTCAATACACATAGCATTCTCAGGTTTGCCTCCACATTTCTGGGTACAATCTTCTTTTACCTTACAATAAACAATTGGATCATCGGCTCCACAAACTTCGATCGAAAGCATCATTCCTGTTTAATCAGTTACAATATAAAATTATTTACGTATTATCATAATTGCTTTTAGTAATATGTAAAATGATATATAATAATCACATATCTGTACATGTAGTATATACGTACATACAGTTACTATATTTTTCCTGACCAACAAAAAAAAAGTTACTATATTTTTCTTGTTAAATGAAAAATGAAGAGATGAAAGAGATCTCACGAGTGGATTGCACATTGTTAACAAGGAGAGAAGCAATGATGAGAAGAGCAAAAAACTGAATTTTCGACGTCGCCATATTTTTTAAATGATTTTCTACTTTTAAAGTTAGTATGAAATATTCGTTGTTATACGTACGCTGCATGAATAAATTGAGAGCTAATGGTTGCTTTTATAGTTGAATATTCAAGATAATTAAAAAATTGTAATGGCTTTTAAAAATTACATATATAGTTGTTAGTTTGAAGTACATGCACTTGTAAATTACATAAAAGAGAAATACATGTATATTATCATTTTAGACAGCAGAATATGACTTGTCTTCAGTATAAATAGTTAAATACATGTATATTATCATTTATACATGCACAAGTGACATGTAATACATTACATAAATGGTAATTACATGCATATTATCATTTAGGCAAACATATATACACCAGTAGATTTAATGTTACCGTTGAAAAAAAAAGATGTGATTTTTTTTTTGGTCAACAAAAAATAAAGATGTAATGTTACCAGCTGTTAGTCAACAATCATATCTCAACTACACTAATTTATTTTTGATAAAATAATTGCATCCACTTATTTATTTTTAATAAACTTATTTAACAAAATTTACAGAACACAATATATATTTTTAATTACACATAAAAAGTTAAAAATGAATATTTTGTACTCCAACACTTGATCAAGTTTCTTTTTTACTTAATGTCTAAGAGAATTAGTCGGGACATTGTAATTAACGAATGCAAGTTTAAAAAAAAAAAACACTTGACCAAGTTTTTCCCCAGAAGTGTTATATGCTGCAAAAATATATAGATTTTTATATACAAAATGGGAATTGATAAAAGAAAAAGGGTATATGGACTTATAAATCGTCTGCTATTTAAATATATTTTTTGTTTACTTTGGAGAAATAATAGACAAAGCTCTCATGTTCTCATATAAATGTTTTAATTTTTTTTTTTTTTTTTTTTTGGTAGAGTATTTGCATTATATAACAAGTATTAGCATCTGCATTATATAACAAGTTTTTACACCATATTTAAATAAATGACAATTGATTTGATTGTCTTAGAAAACAAAAAGCGAAAATGGAGCGTAAATAACCAATTATCCAAATTAACTCAGTTTCTTACATTTTTATTTATTTTTCTACTCCGAAGCAAAACAAACTACAGACCACAAAAGAAGATGCAAAGAGATATAAAAAAATGGTCCGTATAATGAGCAAAGTATATAATGGATTCCCCTCGTCCACAGAAAATAAAAAATCAAAATCATTTTAAAACTTAAAAATAATGCACAATAACATGACAATTATCTAGTAATAAAAAAAAAAAAACAATGACCCCAAGCGAGATTAAAACTTGTCCGGTTTAAGCAGAATGCAATGGCCTTGATGGTTAACGTGCATCTATTCTTCAAGCTTTGTAACATATTTAAACGATCAAAAGCTTCCAAAGTGTTTCTTTAGTTAGGATCTGAGATTTCAGAGATCCCATTAGCTTCTTCTTCTTCAATCTTTAAGGCGGAATTGCGTTTGCAGCAACAAAAATACTCAGGGACGTGCCCGTCTTCTCCGATCACCCACGGATGCTCCGACACGTTCTTCAGTGTCATTCTCTCGCTCGGATCTGCAAAAACAGATGGATTACAAATTCCGCCATTAATCCAGAAACATTACTCAGGTCTATAGTTTAACTACGCCAAAAAAGGATGAAAATAACTCACTTTTGCAAAGGAGACCTTCGATCAAATCTCTTAGAAGAGGATTCAATCCATCCGGGATTATCAACGGGTTGTTAACAATCTGTTTTAAGAGATCAAATAATGGGAGGCTTAGGGTTCTTCAGATAGACTTCTTGAGATCCAAGAAAAGCATTGAACACTGTATAAACCTACCTTGTCGTAGGTGTCCTGAAGAGTATCCGCGAGAAACGGGTATTGTCCCAATATCATACAATACAAAGTAACTCCCACTGCCCATGTATCCGCAGCTCTGCCACTATACGTTATACCTGATACTGCTTTCGATCCAAAAAGAAAAAAAGAAAGATATTCTCTTCATTCTCTGTACGCTTACGAGTTAAGACCAAGTTTGATGACACTAGAAAGGAAGCTGACCTAAACAACATTCTGGAGCAGTGAAGACTGGAGTCCCGGGAGATCGACGCAGTTGATCATCATCATCCTGTAACAACAACGATTCGATGCTAACACTCAGGTCACAAGATACATATCAAGAATTAATAAAGATCAATGATTTAAATATCATTTATTACCTTGAATACTTGGCTGACACTGAAATCTCCTATCTTCACTATACCGCTACTCGTAACCAGCAGATTGTCGGGTTTAATGTCCCCGTGAATTACATTCTGTTATTTTTTCCCCATAGAAACAGTATCAAGACAGTGTAAGGTGATGAACCATGAAGCAAGAGAAAGCATGCTAAACAATGAAGATCATACATGAGCATGAAGGTACATCAGGCCAGCAACTATATCCCGCAAATACTTTCTAGCAGTTTTCTCTCCGAGAGCACCCGGCGGTCCAGAACCGTCATACACCCATTTTCCATCAATGTATTCGAGAACTAAGAGAAAGCAGAAAGACAAACATTATAAGATAAGAGGCTCTTTCCACTGAGAGCAAATGCCGAAACAGCAGAAAAGAGAAGAGGAAAATAAGTACCCATGTAAAAATGATCCATTTCGGGGTCATCTATCACCTCAATGAGATTAACTATGTTAGGATGCTCCAGAATTTTCATAATCATAACCTGAAAGTGATGAAATAAAAGAGCGTAAACACAACTTCTCTAACATGAAACCAATACAACTGCTGTTTAGGAAAAACAATGCAGCAAACGCATGATACCTCACGAAGAACATCGCTCATAGCAGTCTCTGAAGGTGCAACCCTTAGCCTTAGTAAATGCGACTTGTGAAACGCCTGGAAACCCAAGTATCAAATCACAATATGTCAGAGAGCTTTAAGCCCAATAAGTGATCAATTAAACAGATTAACTTGTATGGTTTGCACTATATTGAAGGATCATAGTTCAATTGAATAACACCATAAACATCAGCTAAACAAAAAAGAAAAGGTTTCACGAGGTAATGAGGGAAATAAAACAAGAGCTTACCTTGATAGCATAATACTGGCCATCTACAGTGCTTTGATATAAAACCTGTTGTAAATGCAAAAAAAAAAATGTTATGGAATCCAAAACCCGGGATGCTTTTGGAGAATAGACTTAAAAGGATTGTTTAGTATTGTAAATGAGATTCACACTTACCACTTTACCATAGCTACCGGATCCAATTTTACGCACGCGAACATACTCATTGATCATCTTGTTACCATCTTCATCCTGAAAATCAAACAACAAATGAATTGGCATAGACGCACCATGTGATATTCTATGAAGCAATAATAACAAATACACTTGCTAGAATATGAAAGATAGGCACAACAAGTCACTTACCTCTCCACGGATAAGTTCATTAGTTTCTTTCACTGGAAACTGCCTGCAGATTAATCCATTATCTAATCTATATTTCAAAATTTCCTCAGATCGTTTAGAGCGGCTCTTCTGCTCTACTTCTTCTTCATCTTCTTCATCTTCTCCTCTCGCAATGCTAGTTACATCACTATCAGATGAAAATCTATCATCTTCTTCGGGCTCGGGAGATTGTCGGGTTCTAGTAGAAGTGCCAAAGCATCCAAAGCAACCCATAGTCCGGGCAAACAAAAAACTATCACGAAACATGATCTACTTCCCCAAAAAAAAAAATTCTCTTCAAAAGTAAGAGTAAATATAAATTGCTGAAATTAACCGAGAGGAACCTGTACAAGAGAAGGTAACCACCAAAATCAACATTTTAACTTGAGCATCCAAATAACAGAACCTCTGTAACGAATCGAAAACTCACCCCGTGATAAAAGGGGTTTAGAGGGCTTCAAGCCCGATAAACTTCTCTATTCCAAAGGATGCCATTCAGCGAGATGGACAAAACAACTTGTGATATCATAACCACTGCATTCGAAACGCGACATTTCTGAAAATGCAACCTTATAACAAAGATATATATATATATATATATATCTCGATTCCTCGATTCCTCGCCTCCTTCCTTCACGAGCAGCAACTTGCTCTCGTTGACTGCATAGCCCCCAATTATTAAGAGCTACACAGCTTCAACAACCTCCAATAAAAAGTCAAGATGGCTTCTGCATCAAAAAAAGGTCAAATTCTCATTAAATTCGCTGATAACAACCACTACGGAAAAAGAAAACTTGAGGTGATAAGTCAAGAAACACAAACCCAAATCCATTACATCACATTGTTGATATTATGAGTCTGCCGTAAAAGGTTACACTTTTTTCAATCAAAATGGTCAACTCAATGATCGAAATCAACCGTCTACACAAATAATCTCCAAAAAAAAAGGCGAGAAGAACAACCAAATTCCACCGCAGACTCAAGAACCCCAAAACGGTGGCTTCATAAATCACAAAACCAGAATCTCTCCTTAAATTTGTTAAAATAAAAAACCCTAATTTCGAAATCGAATGTCGCAGAATAAAAACCCAGGAAAAGAAACGCAATGCAAATTTAGAAGGAGATCGAGTAATCTTACATTCAAACTGATTTGGAATTCGATCGGAGAAGACGGAGACAATATAGAAAAAAGGGATTTTTTTTTGTTGGGTTGCAAGGTAAGAGGGATTTCTCTCTCAGCGTCGTGCGTGAGATTAGACACAAAACGAGCTTCAAAGCCTTCGATCGAGATTCTCTCTCTCTCTCCCCCTTTCCGTTTTTTTTGTTTTTTTGGTTTATATTTTTTCCATTCTCTTAAAAAAAAGAGTTATATATTCAAACTTTACCTACCAGCTTTGAGCCAAAAAGAAATAGAAAAAAACTTTACCAGCTAATGCGACTAAACACCTAAAAGAGAATTAGTATTATTTTGTTCTAAAAATAAAAAGATACCACATTTGCCTACCTGGACGAGTTTTGAGCATGGCATGATCATCTAATAAACCTACAACAAAAGCACTAGCTCTCACCAACTTACAATATTTATTACTTCTTGTTTAAAGAAATCATCTAACTCATCATATTTGTATATTGTGGTTTGTTGTTTTTTATATGTAAAATTTAATCTTCCATAAAATATACAGAGACAAAAGCTAATGAAACGTTTTGGATTGAAAACCATCTTTTGCTAAAGTGTTTTAGTTTGGGTGAATCATAGCAGCGAAGAGAGAATACGATTTCGAACTGGTGATATTTTCGATGGTGCTTCCTTCCATTTGTTTGTTTTTTTTTTGCAGATATGGTAGATCCGACGCTTAAAAAACAAATAAAATTAAGATGAAATTCCATCTATCAAAAGTATTTTTGAGAACAAGATATTTTTGAAATCATATGGTGAATACTTTCAGAGTATGATATCTCGACTTGTTGTTGGATAGGAGAAATGCGAGCTAACAAAACTTGAAAATGTTGAAAATCTAAAATCAGTTATTTTTAACAAACCAGATTATCTGTGTGTGCGCGCGCGCTCGTTCACTCGAGCTCGTAGAGACGTAGACACGAGCACTGTCCCATGCTTAAGCGTACCCACGAGCCACTTGCAAGAAGCACAAACAAGTTTTAGAGATTAGGTTGTTCTTTGATCAACTTAAAAAAATGTTACATTTAGATCTAATTTGAAATGGTATATACAATATACTTTTGTTATTTCGAAAAATATAAATAGATTAATTTCAGGAAAGAATCTAATTTCTAGATATCTGATTATAATTCCAAATCGTGGGCAAAGAAAAAAACACAAAACAAAAGGGTAAAAGAAATTGTCGCCACTCGTAACAAGAAAAAGGCTGTCTGAGAGTCCAAACACGCAGTTTTAGTGTTTACCTGACACACTCTCTCTCTTCTCTCTCTCTCTCTCTCATCACGCCGCCGCAATGACCGTCGGAGTTTTAGCTTTGCAAGGCTCTTTCAATGAGCACATCGCGGCTCTGCGGCGGCTCGGCGTCCAAGGCGTCGAGATTAGGAAGGCCGAGCAGCTTCTCTCCGTTTCCTCTCTCATCATTCCTGGCGGCGAGAGCACCACCATGGCCAAACTCGCCGAGTACCATAACCTGGTCCTCTCTCTCTCTCTCTTTAGAATCTGTGTTTTTGTAATCCAATTGTGTCTGGGCATACAATTTTATCGTTTTCGCGATGCCCCACCTGGTGAAACTAGGAAAAGGTTCCTTTTTTATGTCTGGCGTTATTCACTAATTGGGAAATTCACAATTTGACGAGAAATGATTTCTGTATGAGTTAGGAGAATTTTGTGGTTTGATGGAGTCAATTGTCTCTAATTCCGGAAGAATTTAGTTAGTATTGTCCAAAGATATTGGCTTTGAGATTTGAAAAAGGAGCAACTTTGGGACTATAGGTTTCATTTTACTCTTGAGTTAATCTACAAGTTAATGTGTCAGTTTGTGGTTTCTCTGTTTATGTTTAAATGTTTGTATCTGAAACCCTTATGCATAGTCGACGAAACCACTCTGTAGGAGTTGCTCTTTGATTTGATGTATCTTTAACAGAGACATTTGCAAAGCTATACGTTCGATTGTGAGTCTGGAATTGTGTAAGGAAAAGCTTTGATTTACGTTTTGGTTTAACTAAACCCGTTGTTTAGATTTGATTGTTTATACAGTTTTTTAGTGGTGAGGATGAATAGTATAGAAGTCTCTTCTCTGTTCTAATTTTGTTTCTTTTGCTTCTTTCAAGTTTCCGGCTCTACGTGAGTTTGTTAAGACGGGAAAACCTGTTTGGGGGACATGCGCGGGTCTTATATTCTTGGCAGACAGGGCTGTTGGTGAGTACTTTAATTCATCTTCCTATCAACTGTGCCGCGAAAAGGTTTTAAACTGAAACGAGGAAAAATGTTGAAAATTTCAGGTCAGAAAGAGGGAGGTCAGGAATTAGTCGGTGGCCTTGATTGCACTGTGCATAGGAATTTCTTTGGCAGCCAGGTAACATTGTGTCTTTTGCCAAGATTTCAAAATCAATGCTATTTACCATAGCTCAGATTTATGTAAATCAATTTTACTTGCGGAATGTGGAAAAAGAGACTAATTAAATCGGCATGAGCTGTGACGTACTTATAAAGAAACTCGGTTCAATTGGAGTTAAAAAAATTACTGGTGTCTAATTTCATATGGATTACCAAATGAAAATCTTAGATTGTTCTTCAACAATGAAGGTGCCAAAAGCTGATATCAAAGTTTTTACGATGTGTAGATTCAAAGTTTTGAAGCTGATATCTCGGTACCTCAACTAACATCTAAAGAAGGTGGGCCAGAGACATTCCGTGGAGTGTTCATACGTGCTCCAGCTGTTCTCGATGTGGGTCCTGATGTCGAAGTCTTAGCGTATTATCCCGTCCCATCAAATAAGGTCTTGTATTCAAGCTCTACCGTACAAATCCAAGAGGTTGGCTTAAATTTTGCACCGATGCTCATGAAAAGATTATGTTTTTATGAGGACATGTATGAATGAATCTCTCTTCTTGTTGGTTTCAATTTGTTTCCGGGATCAATCAGGAAGATGCTCTTCCGGAAACAAAAGTCATTGTTGCAGTGAAGCAAAGAAACTTGTTAGCAACTGCTTTTCATCCCGAGTTAACTGCAGACACGCGATGGTAATTAGTTAAATTCTTTTCCCGGTCCTCTTGACTTCTTCAAACGGTTATGATCTATATGCTCAGATTTTACTACTCTTTCTGGTTCATTTTTCCAGGCACAGTTATTTCATAAAGATGTCAAAAGAGATCGAACAAGGAGCTTCTTCGAGCAGTAGTAGCACTATTGTTTCCGTTGGAGAAACCAGCCTCGGTACCGAGCAAGCTAAGCCTGATCTTCCTATATTTCAATAATTGAACAGAGAGAAGACAGACACTTCTCTTGAAATAAAAAGCTATCAGAAAGTGTCAGATTCTTTTGATGTTTTGGAAAAGAATAACAATGCAAGCTAGTTTGCAATATAGCACACAAGAAAGTTTCACAGGACTGTTTAATGGATCCATGTACTTGTTTCTTGATACAACTTTTTATACCGTTGAATCAAACCGGTTTCTTGGTTCGGTTTTGTTTGTGCCTTGTGAATTGTGACAAGTCGTTTGGCCAAGAATTGAGCTTTAGAAAATTAGCAGCTTTGTAGACAGAACAGAATAGAACAGGCTTTGAAAGTATGTACATATCTCGGTATGGTTTTGGTTCAAGGGTTAAGAAACTAAATCGGTTTATTAGTAAACCGGTCAACTGGTTTTGGCGCGTTTGACTTTTCTTTGGTGTCTCGAAAAGGTACAATCTTGTCCTTGTAGCAGTGGGTCGGTAAAAGTCAGAAAAAGGTTTCTTAAAATACACACATTTACAGAGGATGTTCAGACATGAGGGATTCCTTTCTTCATTTAAGGAATCCGCACGTTCTAGCTACTCGTTCCTTGCACATAAAGGCATCAAAGATCACACAATTAGAATTTCTCGTAAAAGTTTATAGAGAAAGTTTCTGATTTCTATAGTGATTACATAATATTAGCAAGTTACTATGAGAAAAAGACTGACGAATTTGGGTTACTGAAGTAAGAGAGAGAGAAAAAAAATCAATTTTCAAAACTATCGCATATGTTTTGTTTTACCACAAAAATAAAATAAAAATTAAAGAAATACACATAAATTTGTTATTAATAGAGTTTTTCCAATGTTGTGGTATTTTTGTAGCTAAAACTTGTTTTAGATCAAATTTAGTGTATTTCTCATAAGAAAAACAAATATAAACCTAGAAATAATACAGATTGAAAATGAAATGGCTTATATATAACCTAAAATACTATCACCGAATCTGAGTGTTATTTTTCTTTTTGACCAATTTAGTCTAGTGGTTATGGACCACTTTTTTCTATCAACATATGATTTTTTTTTTTACTTGTTATAACTTCGGAATGGATTTATTTTTATGCCAATTTAGTCAAGTGGTTCGATTTATTATACTTTTATTGGTAACACATGAAGTAATTATAAATATGTTTTGATTATGAAGATTTAAGAAAAGGGTAAAAAAGAATGTGAACTGAGACATATCTACGCTTTGTTTAAATTAAACAATTTCTTCTAGCTGGAAATTTTGATGTTGAAGCTTCATCAAGTTAACAAATCAATAGAGACGACTTGAGATTAACTCAAAGGAGTCAGCTTCTTTCCTAAGATGAAGCAAGGGATATTATCATATGAGGTTTTAATAAGTCAACTCAATTCTTTCTCCACTCTATAAAATCCCGTTTTCTGCAACAACATTTCACCACACTAAAAACAAAAAACACATATTGAGAAACCGAAGAAGAAGAAGAAGAAGAAGAAGACTTGAAGTTGAGATATGGAGCACAGAAAGTCATATGTGCTCGTCGCGCTCTTCGCATTGCTTCTCTTGACCGATATTGTCATTGCAGAGAGCGATGGTGGCAAAGGCAACGATAATAACGGCAAGGGGAATGAAGGACAAGTAGCCAAGGGTAAAGGAGATGATGGCAAAGGTAACGGTAACGGTCCAAAGGACAAGGAGAAGGAGAAGAAGGAGAAAGACAAGAAGGAAAAGGAGGAAAAGGAGAAGAAGGACAAGGAGAAGAAGGAGAAAGACAAGAAGGAAAAGGAGGAAAAGGAAAGGAAGGAAAAGGAGAGGAAGGAGAAAGAGAGGAAGGAGAAAGAGAGGAAGGAGAAGGAGAAGAAGGAGAAAGAGCAGAGTGAAGCGGCTGCGAGATACAGATTACTAACACCGTTGCCTACAGGACAAGAGCAGGCGATGTGCCTGCAGGCTCGCAGCGCATGTTATTACAAGACTCTTGTTTGTCCTGATGAATGTTCCAAGAGGAAGCCCATGAAGAATAAAAACACCAAAGGTTGCTTCATTGACTGCACTAGCAAATGCGAAGCTACTTGCAAATGTAAGTACATCCTAATCAACTGATCTCCTTTGTTTTAGATTTAGATTTCTTCTCGCACAAGTAATATCGTTATGGATTGATTCCTTGTGGTTCAAGGAATAGGTTTGCTTCTAACCCAAGAAACTTGGCTCTTAGTTCCGGTTTTCTTCTTTCTTACAGGGAGGAAAACGAACTGTAATGGCTACGGTTCTCTGTGCTACGACCCTCGATTTGTAGGAGGAGACGGTGTGATGTTCTACTTCCATGGATCCAAAGGCGGAAACTTTGCCATCGTTTCAGACGACAATCTCCAGATCAACGCTCATTTCATCGGTACAAGACCCGTTGGCAGAACCAGAGACTTCACATGGGTTCAAGCCCTCAATGTCATGTTCGAAAACCACAAGCTTGTGATCACAGCCAATAGAGTGAGTCAATGGGATGAAAAATCTGACGCTTTTACCCTCAGATTCGACGACAAACTCATCACACTCCCCGAAGACGAACAATCCGAATGGAGGGCGATTTCGGGACAAAAAAGAGAGGTCGTCATCGAAAGAACCGACGAGAGAAACAGCATAAGAGTACTTGTCTCCGGTCTTGTTCAGATGGACATCAAAGTGAGACCAATAGGGAAAGAAGAGAACAGAGTTCACAACTACCAGTTGCCTCAAAATGACGCTTTTGCCCATCTCGAGACTCAGTTTAAGTTCTTAGACCTAACTGATCTCGTCGAGGGCGTTTTGGGGAAAACCTACCGTCCTGATTACGTTAGCTCCGCCAAGACTGGAGTACCGATGCCTGTGATGGGAGGAGAAGACAAATACCAAACGCCTTCTCTGTTTTCGCCGACTTGCAGACTCTGCAGGTTCAAGCCTCAAGAAGAATCACTCTCAGCCGATATCTAATGACAAAAAGAAGAAAGATGGAAACTTCTATGGTTTTAAATAAGTTCATGAAAATTTAATTCGTATTTGTAACTGTTTTGTTTCTGGAAATATTTTATATTCATAAAAAGTAATGTAATAAGAGGCAAGAATATAATATTTGGCCCGTTTGTGTGACGACTTTGAGGGTTTAAGAAATGTAAGACGTTTCTTGGGCCAGAAGCAAACCCTTGATTTTTCTTCTTGTTCCTTTGTTGTATTATGTATACGTATACGTTTATATATAACAATTAAAAAATAAAAAACTAAGTTTTGTGTATGTATTAATGTATTTGTATCTGACATTAAATTTCTTGGATCCAGTTTTTTGTATGTTCTTCACTTTAAAAGCAAGTGTTTTTTTGGGGGGTCTCAAAGAACAACTGGAGATGCTTAAAGAACACTCTTTTCGCTAATAAACCAATAGCAAAAATCTGATTTAAATAATTAAATAAGTTAGTACAAAAAAAAGAAGCTTGCAATTTTCTAGGCATAGTTTCATGTGATCCAAAGAAATTAAACTATGACACACATCACATGAGTAGATTGACTTCAAATACCATTTAATTATATTTTTTTTGCTAGATTTTGACTTTGGGACAAGTACATGATTAAATGATTAAATAGGTTGATTAATAAATTTTAATATATATAATTTTTTAATATTTAAACGTGTATGACAAAGTATATGAATTATAATGATATGTATTGTGCATAAATGTAATAAAGTTGAATACTTTTGATCAACCATCTGTTAATACCATTAGTTTTAATATTTTATGCGTAAAATTAATCAAAATATATGCAAATATTATTTATTTCAATATATTTTAAGTGTAAAATTGATCTTTATTATTCGTCTAAATTATAGAGCATGCGATAAATCAGATAAATTTTAGATTTATATGAATTTGTGGGACATAACAAACGAAAAATATATGTTTTCCAATAATGAATTGTATAAATATTTGCAAGTGTGATTAAATATGTATAATAGACTACATTATAATAAAAATATTTGTATGGTATACTAATTTAAATAGATATATACACGATAGATAATATTGTTATAAATATAATAATAAAAAGTTTTTAATATATAAGAAAATTTAAAAATAGATGATATGATAAGTCTAAAATACTATATTTAGTTGGGTTTAAATTTGTAAAACATGTATTAATGAGCTTATGTTATAAAATTAATGAAAATATGTAGAGATTTCCACCATGACATATATTTTAATTAAAATATTCTGATTGGTTAAATTAAATGACATGTCTCTAAAATACTCTTTAAATCATACCTATAATTTTTTTTGAATGTTGTTCTATTAATATATATAGAATATTATATGAAATTAATATATAAATGTCAACTCCACAATGATGATTAGTTAGTGCAACCACTCGTGGTTTGATTTTTTTTTTTTAATTATGTATACAATTACGTAGATCCGTGTTCGATGGTTCTCATTATACTTAACTTAATCTACGCAATAGATATCGTGAGAAAATATAAGGGAAAATCGTATAAAAAATATTTAAGATGGTACGTACTGATACTTTAAACTTCCAAAGTTTATTATTAGTACTTTAAATCTCTAACATGATATTAGTTACAATATAAACCATCAATATGGTACTTTTGTACGCGCCGCCAAAATTTTAAACAGAATAATAAATGCTGTTAACAGAACAACAATTCCGTTTAAAATCAGTTAACTCTGTTTTATTGTAATTAAAAATATGTATAATTTATTTAAATAAAAAATATGTTTTTTGTATTTAAATACATGTTTTATTATTTTAGTAACATATGTTATAATTGGTGGTAAGTTTAGTAACATATATGTCCGCATCTGAATCATTTGGTGATAATTGTTTTAAATAAAACAAAACAATGCAATCGTAGGATTCAAACTCTTGGTCTTTCAAAAATTCCGCATCACCCAACCACTTTGCCACGGCAAGTTTTGTTTAATTCCCAAACATATACATAGATATAATACAATTGTCGGTGTAGATGAATCTGTCGCACCATTCGATCTCTTTTTTTTTTTGTCTCTGGTTAGTTCGATTACTCTGCATCTCTTGTTTTTGTTTGTTTCGATTCAACGTTTATACAGGAATTTGATCTTCGAACCAGAGAGATACTTAACCAACCACCTGAAACAAAAAACAATTTCAACAAGACATGAAACAACTAAATCCATCCAAAGCGAACTCTCTGCTTTGGACAGGAAAGACACACCCTTTAGCACCTAAAAATGAAGCAGAAAAACTCGACAGAAGATCTGCTCCATCGAACCCCTAAACCAGACGAGCGAAGCCCGAATAAAGAACTCGACATGGCAAGGGAAACAAGGCACATCCAACCGTTTGAGACCAGCGACGAAAGAAAACAGACTGCATCGACGAGAAGAGGAGTTACCGCACGGCGAAACCCAGATCCAACTATGGATCTAGATCTGAAACAATCGGAAAAGAGAGGCGTTTACCGCTGAAAATGCACTGCCATTCCACCTGAAACCGGTGCCTCCCTTCCGATAGATCTCAATCCGACAAGACTGCACCACATCCACTCCTCACCGACTACCATCGAACAAGATCCACAACGATTAAAGGTTTCACTCCGACAAACTATAAACAGGGCAAGACTAAAACGAGAGAGGCTAAAGAAAGAGGAGACCATTGACGGAACTGGAGGAGCCGCCGGCCGCGGGTCAAACTAGACAAAACGACGACGACGGCTAGGTTTAGAAGGATTCGAGAGAGAAAAATATTTTTGATGGAGATTGGATCTATTATAGATCTCTTCTTCATGTTTTTTTTTTAAATACATGTTTTATTATTTTAGTAAAACATGTTTTTTTATTTAAATAAATCAGACTTGTTTTTAATTACAATAAAACGGAGTTAACTGATTTGAAACAGAGTTACTTTTCTGTTAACAGCGTTTACTATTCTGTTTAAAAATTTTTGATGGCACGTACAAAAGTGCCACGTTGGTGATTTATATTGTGATTAATGTCAAGTTGGAGGTTTAAAGTGCTAGTAATAAACTTTGTACGTTTAAAATGTCAGTGCGTGACACCTTGAAAGTTTTTTATGCGATTTTTCCGAAAATAGAATCCATGGCTTGCAGAGATAATTTGAAAAAAGTGAACTGCTATATTGTTAAATAATATCTATGATAGATGTTCCTAATTTTTATAGTTATGCTTGATTAAGTACAGTAAAATCTCTATAAATTAATACTCTATAAATTACTAATCACTATAAATTAATAAATTATTCTGATCCCAAGTTGGACCAGCGTAAAACTTGACGAAATTCGATAAGATAATAAAATAATAAGTTTTTTTGAAACTTCTATGTAAAATATGGTCCCAATAATAGTATAAATTAATAATTATAACTCTTATGTGCATATATATAAGAAATTTAGTAATGTATGACTCTAGTGTTGTATATTTTCTTTTTAAAGTTTGACTCTTGTTGGAACTAATTTCTAATTTTTTTATTGCATCAAAAATTTATGGTGTTGTCAGCTTGATCTTCATCCAATTGAAGAATTCTAGACGTGATAATTGTTTGCTTATGATTAAATACTTCCAAAAGCATTGTTATCTCATTTTCAACTTCATCATCAATACCAAGAATTATAACTGCAATTTTTTTCATTTTCATATGGATAGTCGTCAAGTAGGCTATTAGCATCCATCTTATTATGATAACCGAGATTATTAATATAATGAATATGTAAATAATATAAAAGAAATTTAAAATATATTTTTTAAAAGAATTTGCATGAATTTTAGTAAAGTTTTTATTTTAAATAAATAATTTTTTTATAAAAATCATGGATTAGAAAAATCACTCTATAAATTAATATTTATTAATTTATCGATTAATTAATAACTCTATAAATTAATAAATTTCTAGAGTCCCAATATTATTAATTTATAGAAGTTTTACTGGTGAAACTGTAAAAGAAAAAAAAATCTCCTAATGTTATTTTGAAAATGTTGAAATAGTGATTCTGGTCAAGAATTTTTAAATTAGTCATTTGTTGATCATTTTCATTTGGCTTGAATTATTGTGTTGTGTGGAATCATAGTGTGGTTTCCTAACATTTAGCCGATTTTCTCTCCAATTATAGGATACAGCCAATATGTAGGCATCCATATATACATATACACATAGGAGAAACCATGTAATTTAGTAGACTTATTTTACTTTACTAAATTTGGTTAAAAATATATTTAATTTACTAACATTTATTTAGGTTTTTTTTTGTGCATTCTTTATATGTAGTCTAACCATAATTAAGCTAGTGTCATTGATGTGTAATCACCCATTGCATGTTGTTGACAAAAAAAAATAGCAATGCATTGTATTTCTTTATAAAATTATAAAAAAATTGAGATTTAAGTTTTATGATGCGCTGTATATATATATGCATGTTGAGTCGTTTGTCTTGTATATAATGAAATTGTATAAATTGTGGAAAGGTTTGATCTTTCGTCATGAATGATGAATTGTTATTTGCAATAAAAGTTAGAATATCAAAATAACTGATGCATATATTAGATAAAGAAGCTATTTTTCTCCATTCAAACCTCGTTAGTCACAATTAGAAAAGCAATTGAAACAATGAAACACACAACTTCGTTAAATAGTTTAACACAAGTTGGGCATATATATGTTGGATTTGAAAGTGTATGTCTAATTTCTTTCATTAGTATGATATTGTCCGTTTTGGATTAAGTGGCCAAACCCACACGGATTTATTCCTCGGGTTCTTTCCAAAAAGCCTCATACTAAATAAAGTTGGACTTGACTTATATATTAGACCATCTTTGTCTAAACTTCCGATGTGAGACTTGGATTGATATTCCAATAATTATCCCCTCAAACCAAGGACCACACACACCTTTGGCCTCCAACCTCCAGCGAAATCTGGCACCCATCTTGTACCGTCATAATCACCAACCAAACTCTTCATCTAACCTCTCGCGAGTCAGGAAGATTTTTGACAAAAGGCTCCGATACCATTAATCACGAATTTACCTTGAGGGTTCTCTTTCCACAGCGAATTTGCTGTCCATACCCACTTCTCCAGGTCCACATTTTCTAAAGCTGGGCTCTGATACCACTTATTGGGCTTTTCAAATCCATGTCCAACTCTTCATATTAGTATGATATTATCCGTTTTGGATTAAGTGGCCAAGTCCGCACGGATTTATTTTTGGGCTCTTTTCTAGTACTATCAATTCGGATTAATCCGCACCGCGGCGGTTTTTTTTTTTTTGCGGATTTTGGTGGACTTGTCGCGGCGGACTGCGGTACTAAAATTAAAATCCTAATCCAAACCGCTTAAGATTTGCGGATATGCGGATCGATCCGCGGACTAATATTTTAATCGGGACGAAAAATCTTTTGTCTTTAGTTGATCTTAGGAGCCATAACTATAACTTAATGTCCATAACCATAAATAAAAACCAAGTAGTAATTTAAAGATTATAAGAGAAACTTTAGAAACAAGAGAACTAGAAATGTCAAGTAATGGAGAAGTAACTTCAGAAGCAAGAGAACTAGAGAAAGAGAAATAACTACGACGTTTGTTACCGTTTTCTTGTGATTTGTTGACACGTTTTCTTTGTGATTTTCTAACACCTTGACTCTCTGGAGGAGGAGGTAATTCTTCCGCACCATCGAGAACATCAAAGTCTTCTTCTAAAATATTGTCTTCTTGTTCAAAATCCATGCTGGAAATTATACAAGGCAGCATAAAAGTTATTAAACTAATTGGTGCATGAATCCTGATGATAAAAATTAAAAGTCAAAGTCAAGTATAGTACAAATCATGATTGAGGGATGGTTCACACACGTATATTAACACAAACAGTACGATTCCCTATTTGTCTATTTACAATTGAAAAAAAAATCAATAAGTTGACAAGCATACACACTTACACAGACACAAATATAGGAATATATATATAATCGTCAATCGTGATTCATGTCTATGTATGAAGGGGGAGTAAATCTTAAAAGTAGTTACAGAGAATTACTTACAAGTTACAATTAGGAACCAACGTCAAAGAAAAAAAAGTGTGGTTAAATCAAAACTTTATAGAAGGCAGAAGAGAGACGAAGGGTTAGTGAAAAATAAAATCTGGAGCCGCAACGTGAAGCATAAATCAATTGCAAAACCCTAAAAGTGCAATAGTTGCAAAAAAATTATTTTAATTTTAATATTTTTTTTTTTTTATAATCCGCGGTAAAGTTCATAAACCGCACGTACCAATCCGCTACAGACCGCGAACCGCGGCAGTTTCAATTCGCCAAACCACGGATAGAAAAAATAAAATCCTAGACCGCTTTATTATAGGGCGGACCGGACTACAATCCGCGGACTTTAGTCCGAATTAACAGCAGTCTTTCCTAAAATATCTCATACTAATTGAAGTTGGACTTAACTTATATATTAAACCATATTTATTTAAATTTTCGATGTGGACTTTGATTGATATTCCAACGATATATTCGAACGACAAATCAGAAAAAGTAAACCGACCATTTCATTTGTCAAGTATATATATTTACACAAACGTACATATATTGTATTATACAATTTGTATACATAAACGTAAAAAGATGTAGACGCGTTTCAAAGTTCAAACGTGTGCGTCTGAAGGTTTTCTAGAAATCTAAATTATCCTTTACTTCTAAATTCTAATTGTATACACACACAACATTCTACAAAATGCACAATTTTTTTTTTCACGTTGCAGTATTTCTACTTTATTTTTATTTTATGGTTGATCAAATCACTTGCTAAATACCATATTTAATATACAATCCGTGTATATATATATAAACTAATGGACCATGTATATATATACCAAAAAGTTATGGATCGAAGTCATATATTTTTAGACAAAAGATCAGAGCACGTAATATAAATTCATTCTAAACGCAGTTTAAACTTCCAACCTCCAAAGACCCCTCAATCAACCAAATTTGATGTCGATGCTTGGTATGAATCCATATTTTTTAATTACCAAAAATATATTTTGAACTAACTGTTAGATTAATCTTGAAATTTACGCAGGTATGCCAAACTTTCTTATTTTCATAGTGGCGTAGCAAATTAGATTAAACCAAAAATTTGAATCATACATTTTATTTTACGATCTAACCACCTAAAATTGTTACAGCCGACCTTCGGTTAATGATTTATATTACAATTTACTTTATTTTCTAAAGGCTGGCTTTTCCCTATTAAGATATATATATATATATATATATATATATATATATATTTCAATTTAATATTCAGGTCAGGATTTCGAATTCGAGTGGTAGTTCTCCCAAAGAATTTAATAAACAAAAGTCGAAGCTGTTTCTTTACACGGTCTTCGATTCTTCATGTGATTTGATCAAATCCGGACCGTTAATTAAGCCGCTCTCTGCTGCTTACTTCCAGCCTCTCTGATCTATAAGAACACCCCCTCCACTTCTCTCTAATCATAATACAAAGAAATCTAAAACAAAAAGACTGTTTGTTTTCTCCTCTTGAGTCATAGAAAAAAATGTTACGGGTCCTTGTGATTATTGTCGTTCTTGTCTCTGTTTTCGCGGTTTCAGCTACAGAGAAAGGGAAGAAAGGTGCTTATGATGCAGCTTCAACGAACTACAAGGTGTTGTCTCCATTAGGTTCGGGCCAAGAGCGATTTCAATGCTCGGCGAGAGGATCTTGTAACCAGAAGATCCTCACTTGTCCTAAGGAATGCCCCGAAAGGAAACCGAGGATGAACAAGAAGGAAAAAGCGTGTTTCATCGATTGCAGTAGCAAATGTGAAGTCACCTGCAAATGTAAGTCCCAAACTCTCAACGTTTCGGAACATTTTGTTTTTTCTCGATTTATGCGTGTCATCTTTGCGTAGAGGCCATGCTAATCTTCTCTGTATCGGTTTTGGAACATTTTCAAAGCTCCAAAATTCAGTTCTAGCATACATACATTTTTGTGAGCTTTTACGTTGAAACCAATATGACAATGAGTAGAATGGTCTATATATTTTACATATTTCGATAACGTTTATCGATGTGATATTATTAACACAGTGATTAATTTTGATTATTTGTGTTGTTAAACAGGGAGGAAAGCAAACTGCAACGGGTATGGTTCTTTGTGTTATGACCCGAGATTTGTGGGAGGAGATGGAGTGATGTTTTACTTCCATGGAAACAAAGACGGGAACTTCGCCATCGTCTCTGACGAGAATCTTCAAATCAATGCACATTTCATCGGTACAAGACCTGCTGGTAGAGCCAGAGACTTCACATGGGTTCAAGCCTTGTCAGTCATGTTCGATACTCACAACCTCGTCATCGCGGCCAAGAAAGTTTCGTCTTGGGACGATTCTGTAGACTCTCTCGTTGTGAGATGGAACGGAGAAGAAGTTGAAGTCCCTACAGAAGGTGAAGCAGAGTGGAGAATCAATCTTGAAGAAGAGAGGGAAGTTGTTGTTGAGAGAACAGATGAGAGGAATAACGTGAGAGTCACGGTATCTGGGATTGTTCAGGTGGATATTAAGGTAAGACCAATTGGTAAAGAAGAAGACAGAGTTCATAACTATCAATTGCCTGAAGATGATGTTTTTGCTCATCTTGAGACTCAGCTTAAATTCTTTAACCTGAGTGATCTCGTCGAGGGCGTTTTGGGGAAAACATATCGGCCTGGATATGTTAGTCCGGTTAAGATTGGAGTCCCGATGCCGATGATGGGAGGAGAAGACAAGTACCAAACTCCTTCTCTGTTCTCACCTCTCTGCAATGTCTGTATGTTCCAAGGCAAACCTGGTCCTAGAGTGGCCAAGTACTAAAATCTTCAAAGATTTGTTTGTTTCTATTAATCAAATTGTGTTTCAATTAAGCCTCTAATTCTAGCGTTTTAGCATCGTTAAATCGAACGAATCATCGATGTTTTGTGCTTTGTGTTTGTCATTTGGATCCAATACATAATAAAAAAGGATTTCTTGTGTTTTCTCATTTCGACTCATCGGTTCCTTATACCACACACATGTAGATCAGACATAAGGGTTAGAAGTTGATTCTAGGGTTTTATTAGTCAAGCTTTTGCTTCTTCTGCAAGTAATCTTGCATTCTTTGGAATTTAAGGATGGCCCAAACCAAATGCCAGAGCCCTAACTCCGGCCAAAGAGCCGCCGTGGTGTGAAGGAGCGACTTCGAAGTCTGCCACGTCATGAAATTACTCAGCTGGTCACCTCCGCCGGTTCTTATCACAATATCCGGATCCGGCACGGCAGATGCATACATACACTCTTCAATATCACTCAACTTTAAAACTACATCACTATCTCCATCATCACACTTCCTCAGACAAGATTCTCGAACAGCGTGAACAATCTCTTGACTTGTGCTGTAAGCAACGCAAACCACAATCATAAGATCTCTATTCTCCTGCGTAATTTCCATCAGTCTCTGTGCCGCGGCTCTAAAACGCTCGTTTATCGAATTCAAATCACCGGCAAAGATCACTCTCACGCCCTTTAGATTCCCGGAGATAGCTTGATCGATCGTGAGCTCGACTTTCTCCAGCATCAGATTAATCAAACACTTGACTTCTTCAGGCTCTCTCTTGAAATTATCGACACCAAACGCGTAGAGTGTGACGTACGGAATACCAATCTCTTTGCAGTACTGGAGAACATATGTTACGGATATGAAACAGGCCCTGTGTCCTGCGTTTATGGCTTTAATATTGTGTTTCTTGGCGAATCTCCGGTTTCCATCCATGATGAATGAGATGTGATTCGGGATTGGACCAACTCGTAGAACTCTGAATATGAATCTTCTCATTAGACCCATTAATCCATTGAAGATTTGAGCGAATTCGCCTATTTCTTGACGGGTGTTCATCTTGGAAAACCGGGATTTTATTGTTATGAAAGAGGACAATTGATCAAGAACATTGAGGGTTTTTGGTTTTGTTGTGAGTGAAATATAAACAAGAGAAACTGAGATTTTTGTTTTTGGAGGGAATGCAAATGGGATGAGCATATCATATGGCATTTTTAGGGGAAGGGAGAAAATGGCTGATTACTGATTAATGACTTTCGTCTTAGTTTAACCAATCTGTAATGTCTCCGGTTAGAACAATAAATTTTAAATTAGTAGTATATGTTAGTACAATTTTTGTTTATAAAATATTTGTTTTCTTTAACCACATAATATGTTCATATTTTACATTAAATAAAGATATAATACAATTAACTTTTTTTTTAATTTAATGGTTTAGTATATTTCTGGAAAATAAAACTTGACAGAAGATTGTGTTGTTTTTGGACCTAATTATTAAAAAGAAAGAAGATTAGAGGCTCTTTTGAAAAGAAAAGAAAAATGGATTAGAGGCTCTTTTGAAAAGAAAAAAAAATGGATTAGAGGCTCTTTTGAAAAGGAAAAAAATGGATTAGAGGCTCAAAGAAAGTAATAGATATAAATTCTTAGCTCCCAACTTCACACAACTTAAAACAAACACGTAAAGACTCTTCTATGTTCGAATGCAATGACACAAAAATGGTTGTTGGGTTTGTCAATTACAAATATTTTTTTTTAATGTTATCTTTTAGTTTCCACAATTATCTTCTCCTTCAATTACAAATATTTTTTGTTCAATATAAATATAGTTGCTTAATGGTACTGCCATCTCTGCAAGATGCTTGAGCACGGGAGTTCGACTCTACGAAAAAGGTCAGGTGGACCAGTTGACAAGAAAAACATTATTTTGTTGCGGGTCCTTGTGATTACTATCTTTCTTGTCTCTGTGAAGAAATGTGCTTATGATGCAGCTTCAACGAACTACAAGGTATATTATAACCAGAAGATTCTGTTCGAGTTTCATACATTTTTGTGAGCTTTTATGTCCAAACCAATATGCCAATGAATAGAATATATTATACATATTTCGATTTATCGATGTGAGAGACATAACGTGAGACATAACGTGAGAGTCAAGGTATCTGGGATTGTTCAGATGGCTATTAAGGTTGGACCAATTGGTAAAGAAGAAGATATCGGCCTAGTGATCTCGTCGAGGGCGTTTTGGGAAAAACATATCGGCCTGGATACATTTTAGCCCCGTTAAGACCGGAGTCCCGATGCTGATGATGGGAGGAGAAGACAAGTACCAAATATTGACTTAAGCTTGAAAATAACTTGAGGCAATAAGCTATTTTAAAGAGATTAGGAAAAAAGTTATATTTAGGAGTTATCTAAATATGTAAAATTTCCTTTTAAGTTTAGGAAACTCTTCTCTATATAAGAAGATGCTAAATTGTGGCATAATTTTTGGAGTTTGAGAAAGAGAGATTGAGAGTTTTAATTTTGAATAATTTTCTAAAGCTAATAATAAAGAGAGTTATTCTTTGTTAATCTTTAAGTTCTTAAATTTTGTGTGATTCTATATTTGGTATCAGAGCCTAAAGAAGAGAAATCACCATGGGCGATAAGAAGGAGATAGATGCTGAAATAAAGTCCAAGGAGATCGGACCTTCCTCTATTAAATATCCGTGCTAAATTCACTACAAGAAAACAGCTGATGAGTAACTACTTTTTGTGACTGTTTTTTCGGTCGCAAAATTTTGCGACTGTTTTGGGACCACTTTGCGACTAATGAGCGACTACAGAAGATATAGAAGTAAACCAGTCCCATATTTACGACCGAACTATTCAGTCGTTTAGTAGTCCTAAATTAGCGACTGAATAGAGACTATTATTCGACTGTTTAAATGTAGTCACAAAAGAGTCGCAAAGTGAGACTCTTTTGCGACTCTACTTTTAGTCAGTAAATGTAGTCGCAAATCAGTCCCAAAATTGCAACCAATTTGCTACTTGTGGTGAGCGTGGCAGTTGTGTCACAAATTAGTCACTAAAGTAATATTTGTAATATATTTATCCTATTTATATATAAAAAATACCTACTAATTTGTGACTAATTCGCGACGGTAATTTGAAAGTGTGACTGCTTTGCTTCCGATTACCAACTCATCCGTATGATTTTTGTGAAATTCAACAAAAGATAATGGTAAAGAGATTAGTGTTAAGTATGTACATAGATTTTAACTACTTGTTACACTAAATATATTATATAATAGTGAAAATATTTAACTTTCAATTTGATGAACTAATATTTGTGTCATCCATAACATGTCTTAAGATAAACTACATGTGTTTAAAGTTTCAAATTTTTCAAAATTTACTTAATTAGTATTAGTTAATACTATATACCGAAGCATATACTTAAGAAATATATAAAAAATGATTGGTTAAGCATGTGTATCAATTTGTTGGCTCTAAATATTTAGGGTTTAGGGTTTAGATTTGTGACTCATAAAAAATGTCACAAAACAGTTACACTTTGCGACTACTTTGCTACTGTCATCTCCTATTTGTGACTAATCTGCTACTAACTTGATTTAAACTACTTTGCTAATATATAAAAAAAAAAAATTGAAAATTTTGGGTTTTAGTGAAATTTTAGGCGGTATTTATCCCCCAAAATTTAGTTTGCGACTAATTTGGGACTTTTATTTATTTTTTATGAAAAACTTTAAAGCATCTCCTTCCTCTTTTTCTCTTTCTCTCCGTAAGAACCGCTCTGTCTCTGATTTTCTTCTTCGTCTTCTCGCTAGGGTTTTGATTTCTTCAATACAGACCCAAAGCATATGCGTTTTCATTTTCTTCTCTCTACGATGACCTCGACTTCTGCAAAGAACAACGGTTTGTCAGCCGCGCTTGTCTCGAATCTCCAGGATGTGCTTTCGAAGAGAAGAGGAGGGAACGGGGAAGTAGTTGGGAGCGATGGATCGGCGGAGGAGGCTCTTCTACTTCTTATTCCGTCGATGTTGTTGCGGTGGAGGAGGAGATCGATGACTCCAAACCCATCATTTTAGTCACGAATGGCGATGGGATTGATTCGCCTGGGCTCGTCTCTCTCGTTGAGGCTTTGGTTCTCGAAGGGCTTTACAATGTCCATGTTTGTGCTCCTCAAACATTCGGTTTCCCCCTGTTTGATTACGAATCCGATTGTTTTCGATTGTTAATTTGGTTTTGATTTGTTCAACACGCGTGACCCAAAAGGCTTGTGAATTCGAATTTGCAGGGACAAATCAGCTTCTACTCATTCTATGACTCTTGGAGAAACCATTGCTGCAAGTTCTGTTATTATCAAAGGTGCCACAGCCTTTGAAGTTTCAGGTATGCTGATTTGATCAATGATTGTTAATACAGTTTTTGTGAAGTTTCACAACATCTATAAGCTTGAAAAATTAGGATATCTAATGTGAAAGTTGGAGTCTTTGTTGAAACAAGATCCATTGATTCTCAAGTTTTGGAAAAGTGTAGATTGAGTTTTTCTCTTTTTCGCTAGTTTCATGTCTTAATACATAGTGTGAGTACCGTTTTTGTTCATAGGCTTTCAGATTATACATTTTGTCTCAGGGAATCCTGTGGACTGCATCTCATTAGGATTATCAAATGTAAGTGCTTTTGTCTTGTATATAACTGGTTGTTCCTTGTCTGTCTTTCTGCTATGTGTTTCCTGATTTGAGAATCCTCCAGGTTCTATTCAGGTGTTGTTGCTGGAGCCAGGGAGGCTTTGATTTCTGGAGTACCCTCTTTGTCAATATCTTTGAACTGGTAAGTATATCACGAGAATGCGTATGGCTTCATATTCGGAATTGTTTGGCCATAATTTTTCTTATCTATTGTAGGAAGAAAGATGAAAGCCAAGAAAGTGACTTTAAGGATGCTGTTGGTGTCTGCTTACCTTTGATAAACGCAACTATCAATGACATTGAGAAAGGGGTTTTCCCTAAAGACTGCTCTCTTAACATAGAAATTCTAACATCACCCTCATCAAACAAGGTTTGTATTTCTAACAATACTCGTCTCAGAAACTGATTTTTGATTCGACTTTTGGTATGCTAAGAACATGATCTATGCTGGAAGTTGCTATTATACTCTTTGATGTTGTAAAGTTAAAGCCTCATCGGCCAATGGTTTAGGGAAGTTGACATTTCGTGACATATGAATAGGGTTTCAAGGTAACAAAACAAAGCATGTGAAGGCAGAGTCCTAGCTGGCAAGCTGTTTTAGCTAACCGTTATCCTAGTGCTGGGAATTTCATGTCCAACCAACAAAGTCTAGGAGCTCAGCTTGCCCAGCTTGGTAGAGATGCTTCAGCTGCTGTAAGTTAACTCCTATTCAATTTTTTTTTGAACCTCAACTTTATCCTTCGCAGACACCCTCGTGACGATGCTGCTGCTTCTTCTAACCCTCAGGCTACTTCTTACCGTGGTAGGAGTTCCAGTCCCGGTCCTCACCAGCCACTACACCTTAGTAGACATCATCCTTTTCTTTCTTTTAAATGTTTTTTGTGTTAGAACATGAATTTATGTTATCTTTTATTCCATGTTTATAGTACTATGAAACATAAGTTATGGATCTTATATGTGATGTATCTTTTGCGTTAAGAGTTTCAAAGATTTGGTTTTTCTTTTTAATTTCAGCTTTTCAAATTTGAAAAAAAAAAAAAATATATATATATATATATATATATAGATATATTAATTAAGTGGTTGCAAACAAGTTGCTAATTAGTTTCTAACTTATCAATCTCAAAAAAATTGCACATCTACGACTACAAAGGCAGTTACAAATTAGTCTCAGAAATATAACTATCAACATCTGTCACTATTTAGTCTTTAATATACGACTACTGAATGTTGTCTCAAAGTGGTCGCTTATTTACGACTAAATTTAGTAGTCACAAAATAGTCCGTAATACGCGACTAATTTGCGACTGTTTCAATTAGCGACCAAAATTTAGCGACTACTTTTTTTAGTCTCAAATCAGTCGTTTATTGCAGATTAGCGACAATTTTGGGACCGTTTAGGGAGTCACACATGTTCTGTTTTTTTTGTAGTGATTCTTCTAACTACACCGTCTGGTCTATGCGAATGAAAATTGCTCCCAAGGTAAACAAAGTGTGGGACCTATAGAACCTGGAATTAAGAATGAAGAGAAGAACAACATGGCAATTGCTTTGTTGTTTCAATCCATACCAGAAGCTTTGATCCTACAAGTTGGAGACCTTGACACATCAAAAACAGTTTGGGATGTAATAAAGGCAAGACATGTTGGAGCCGAGAGAGTAAAGGAGGCTAGACTACAAACCTTAATGGCAGAATTCGATAGAATCAAGATGAAAGAAACCGATACAATCGATGTCTTTGTGGGAAAACTTTCAGAACTTTCATCCAAATCATCATCTCTTGAAGAAACCATTGAAGAATCGAAGCTCGTAAAGAAATTTCTGAAAAGTTTGCCACGGAAAAGATACATTCATATCATCGCAGCTCTTGAACAAGTTCTTGACCTAAACACAACTAGCTTTGAGGATATTGTTGGAAGGTTAAAGGCATACGAAGAAAGAATTGGTGAAGAAGAAGAACAACAACAAGAAGATCAAGGCAAACTGATGTACGCCAACATGGACTCGAAAGTATCCTATCATGAAAGCTACGGTGGTAGCAGAGGAAGGGGACGAGGTGGTCGCTTCAATTGGAGAGGAAGAGGCTGCAGACATTTTGGTAATTATCAAAATGGATCATATAGACAAGGACGAGATAAGGAGAGAGATTCCATGATAACATGTTATCGATGTGATAAGCTAGGTCATTATACATCTGACTGTCCCGATAGATTGCTTAAGCTTCAAGAAGCTGTGGAGAAAAAGGACGATGCAACACAAGAAGACGATGAATTGATGATGCACGAGGTGGTGTATCTCAACGAGAAAAATGTGAAACCAAACAGTTTTGAAACTGATCTAGACACAAAGAACGTGTGGTATCTTGATAATGGTGCGAGTAATCATATGAGTGAAATCGATTTTTTTTCTTATACCTTGATGAAACAATTGTGGGAAAGGTGAGATTTGGAGATGATTTCCGTATTGATATAAAAGGTAAAGGGTCAATTCAATTTGTGTTTAAAGATGGTGAGAAGAAGGTCTTAAAGGTCTTAAAGAACGTATACTACATACCAGATTTAAAGAGAAACATTGTAAGTCTTGGTCAGGCCACAGAAGCAGGATGTGAAGTACGAATAAAAGAAGATGATGCTCTATGATCGGTTAGGTCAGTTGTTGGTGAGAACAACCAGGTCTAAAAATCGTCTATACAAGGTCATATTGGAAGTTGAAAACGTCAAGTGTTTACAATTGATGTCATCAACCGAGTCAAACAAGTGGCATTCACGGTTAGGCCGCACTAACTTGGAAACAATGAAGATGATGATCAACAAGGAGTTAGTGACTGGTATACCAAAATTCACAGTTGAGAAAGAAACGTGTGTGTCATGCCTACTTGGAAAACAGACAAGGCAGCCTTTCCCACAAGCAACCTCATACCGAGCCACTCAACATCTCGAGCTCATCCATGGAGATCTTTGTGGGCCTATCACACCAGCTCATAAGAGATACGTATTTGTAATCATTGATGATTACTCACGCTACATATGGACAATTCTGTTGAAGGAGAAGAGTGAAGCACTTGATAAGTTCAAGAAATTCAAGATACTTGTTGAACAAGAAATGAGAGCTACGATCAAAACGTTTCGAACGGATAGAGGATGAGAGTTTGTATCAAATGAGTTTCAAGCTTACTGCGATAAATACGGCATCAAGAGACACTTAACTGCACCCTATTCTCCTCAGCAAAATGGAGTAGTCTAAAGACGTAATCGAACGCTCTTGGAGATGACTAAGAGTATTTTGAAGCACATGAATATACCAAATTATCTATGGGGAGAGGCTGTGAGACATGCTACCTACCTAATCAATAGGATTGCAACAAGATCACTAATTAAATCAACTCCATACGAAGTGTTTAAAGGAAAGAAACCAAGCCTTGAACATCTTAGAGTATTTGGTTGTATCGGTTATGCAAGAACAGAAGCTGCTGGAAGTAAGAAGCTAGATGATAGGTCGAGAGTTTTGGTACATCTAGGAACATAGCCTGGTACGAAAGCCTATCATCTACTTGATCCTACAACCAAGAAAATAATAGTAAGCCGAGACGTGATATTCGATGAAAGTAAAGATTGGAGCTGGAACAATGTAAAAAGAGAAACTCATAGAAACTCCGGAACGTTTGTTATTGGCTTGGGAGAGTTTGGTAACAAAGGCATAAGGGAAATCGAAAATTCATCTAGAATAGAGGAAAACACTCACGCCACTCGAGCTATGAGTGAGGACATGGTGAATGAAGAAATAGATAGAGTGGAAGAAGAGAACGATGGTGTTGTAGAGGATGAAGACGATGGTGATGATGAATTGGAACAATCACAACCACAATTAAGGAGATCAACGAGACCAAGTGTGAAACCAGCATATTTGAGCGATTACGTTCTTATGGCAGCTACAGAGGCAGCTAAACAATCAATTTGTCTTCAAGAGCTTCTAAGTGAGGTCGTTGGAAAGGCTTGTGAAAAAGTGACAATACGAATCGATAATAAGTCTGCGACTGCACTCACTAAGAACCCGGTGTTTCATGGACGAAGTAAGCATACACACAGAAGGTATTATTTCATAAGGGAATGTGTTGAGAATGAACAAGTGGAGGTAGAGCATGTTCCTGGCAATGAACAAAAGGCGGATATTCTAACAAAGCCACTTGGAAGGATCAAGTTTAAAGAGATGAGAAGTCTCATTGGAATTCAAGATGTGAGAGAAGATAACTTCAAGCTTAAGGGGGAGAATGTTGACTTAAACTTGAAGATAACTTGAGCAATAAGCTATCTTAAAGAGATTAGAAAAAATGTTATATTTAGGAGTTATCTAAATATGTAAATTTTCTTTTTAAGTTTAGGAAACTCTTCTCTATATAAGAAGATGCTAAATTGTGGCATAATTTTTGGAGTTTGAGAAAGAGAGATTAAAAGCTTTAGTTTTGAGTAATTTTCTAAAACTAATAATAAAGAGAGTTATTATTTGTTAATCTTTCACTTCTTAAACTTTGTGTGATTCTATACCAAACTCCTCCTCTGTTCTCACCTCTCTGCAATGTCTGTAGGTTCCAAGACAAACCTGGTTCTGGGGTGGCCAAGTACTAAAATCTTCAAAGATTTGTTTGTTTCTATGTATCAAATTGTGTTTAAATTAAGCCTATAAGTCTAGTGTTTTAGCATCGTTAAATAAAATCATCGATGTTTTGTGCTCCGTGTTTGTTATTTGGATCCAATACATAATAAAAAGGATTTACTTGCGTTTTCTCATTTCCATTCATGGTTTCTTATACCGCAAGAAACATGTAAGGGTTAGAAGTTGATTGCTAGGGTTTATTTACTCGAGCTTTTGCTTCTTCTGCAAGTAACCTTGCATTCTCTGGAATTTAAGAATGGCCCAAACCAAATGCCAGAGCCCTAACTCCGGCCAAAGAGCCGCCGTGGTATGAAGGAGTGACCTCGAAGTCTGCCACGTCATGAAATTACTTAGCCGGTCTCCTCCGCCGGTTCTTATCACAAGATCCGGATCCGGCACAACCGAGGTATACATATACTCTTCAATATCACTCAACTCCAAAACTACATCACCATCTCTATCATCACATTTCCTCAAACAAGATTCTCGAACAGCCTGAACGATCTCGTGACTTGTGCTGTAAGCAACGCATACCACAATCATCTGACCTCTATTCTCCTCCGTAACTTCCATCAGTCTCTGAGCCGCGGCTCTAAGACGCTCGTTTAACGAATTCAAATCACCTGCGAAGACCACTCTCACGCCTTTTAGATTCCCGGAGATAGCTTGATCGATCGTGAGCTCGACTTTCTCCAGCATCAGATCCATCACACACTTTACTTCTTCAGGTTCTCTCTTGAAATTATCAACACCAAACGCGTAGAGTGTGACGTACGGTACACCAATCTCTTTGCAGTACTGAAGAACATATGTTACGGATATGAAGCCGGCTCTGTGTCCTGCGTCTAGGTCTTTAAGATTGTGTTTCTTGGCGAATCTCCGGTTTCCATCCATGATGAATGAGATGTGATTCGGGATTGGACCCGTGCGTAGAACATTGAATATGAATCTCCTCATTAGTGCCATTAAACCATTGAAGATTTGAGCGAATTCGCCTACTTCTTCACGGGTATTCATCTCGGAAAAGGGAGCTTCTATGGTTATGGGAATGGAGACTTCAAGAACATTGCAGTTTTTTTTTGGTTTTGGTGTGAGGGAAATATAAACAAAAGTAATGAAGTTTCTTTCTTTTTGGAGGGAATGCAAATGGAATGAGCATATTATACGGCTGATTTTTAGGGGAAGGGAGAAAATGGCTGATTACTGATTATTTCTTCTTGGTTTAACCAATTTTTAATGTCTCCGGTTTTATTTTTTAATCAACCACACATTAAATTATAAAAGCGATCCCTATTTGGTTGTCCAACCCAAATGAACATAGTTTACAAGAGAATCATCAACAAGTTTGATTCGGGAAGCGCATGCTAAACAGTGAGTCTTGGCATTTTAATTAATGGTTATTTCTGGAAAATAAAACTTTACAGAAGATTGTGTTGTTTCCGGATTATTAAAAAGGAGGAAGGTTAGAGGCTCTTTTGAAAAGAGAGAAAATGATTAGAGGCTCAAAGAAAGTAATAGATTAAAATTCTAAGCTCCCAACTTCACACAACTTAGAACAAACACGAAAAGACTCCTCTACTTTTCTAAGTTTGAATGCAATGACACACAAAAATGGCTGTAGAGTTTGTTTATTCTATTTTTTTAATGTTATCTTTTAGTTTCCACAATTGTAATATCTTTCAGTTCTCGAATTAGTAATCCAGTTATAACATAACTATTCTTATTTTTATTTACCAAAAAAATGAGCCATTATGTTTTAGCAGAAAATGCAACTAATTCATATATGTTTCTTAGAAAATGAAAAAAAAAGAGACATGGCGATTACAGCAGTCTAGAACTATTTTTTTTATTGCATCATAGGAGTCTAGAACTATTTGACGCATCGTTGATATTAAATATGAGATTATTTTGTAACATAGTAATTAAGCAAATGAGAGTATGCAATCAAATTCAAATCTGATAAAAGCATAAACATCATAGTAAGATGACAGTGTGTTTTCATTATGCGGCCCACTTAAACTTTACAAAACCAATTCACACCCACCTTCACAAATCTCCCTCCCTCGAAGTAGTTTGTAAATCACAAATTAAAATACGATTTATAATTTGTTTTTTCTTTCAATTTCAAAGTATTACTTTTCGACACTAATTTTTATTTTATAAAAAAACAATTTAATAAATATTTGCTTACATATATATTGGGGTGGGGGGGGGAGGGAATGGAATTCAAAAAGGTGGAACACAACCTTTGTTTCCTTAGAGAAATGGCAAAAGTTAAATGAAAATTGTTTCAACCCCTTTATCAAACACAAATTGTTTCACCCAGAAAGCTAAATACAAGCTATTCACACCTTGAGAACTATTATCCTTTGATGTATATCCTTGGATCCTCTTCGATCAATTCCAATATACAATATTTTAGATGCCTAATTTTTTTAATTTTTAAAATTTATATATTTTGTTTTTATCAATAACATGCATTCTACCAAGTGTGAATGTGGCACATCGAAGACACTAATATAAATTATTATACTATATATTTTAATACAAATATTTAAAGATCTTAAATGTGAAATATGCTTAAAATTAAAGAGTGCCCACCACAAATCAATTTATGTCTGCTTTTTCTTAATTTCCAAGCAAAGTTGCAAGTTGCTCCTTCCATTATCATATACCAGACTCTCCATTATTCCTCCCACCTTTCTATACACAGGATTTGATAATTACTAACAAAGTAATCATTTTCTTTTATTTCTTGCACACACATTATCACCGTCGAAACAACTACTCTGCTCTGCTAATATTTTATTTTATAGCACAGCACAAGTTTGTTATCACGATAGTAGATGTTATATACACTGGAATTATTAGCTATAATTGTTAAAAGGTTATATCAATTAGAAATTGATGAATTACTTCTTTTTTTAAAACCATTATTACTTTTACATATATCGATTCGAGAAAGTAAAAAAAAAACAAATTTGTTTTGTAATAAATTATACTATATATCATTAATTATACGTACATATATTATAAATAAAGTAGGAGACTTTATTATGACAATTAAAAAACTGAGTAAATATATATATATAGTTTACTGTACAAACTATTTATTTTATCTATAAAAATATTATTGCTCGACTATATATATATATATATATATATATATATATATATATATAAATGTATATACAGTTATGTGTGTGAATACTATATGCTTACTAAATACAATGAGTTAAACATTAGTAAACCTAATTTTACATATTGATATAAGTTTTCAAGCCTAATAAACTTTCGTATTTAGCTCCATAATTTAATATATTCATATAATTAATTTGATACTTAAAAATAAAAATTAACCGTGCGCATAGTAATTAAGTTAATGCTTTGATCATTTGATCCATTACACACTACCTAAACCAAAATACAATTATCCCTTTTTATTAACGGCGTAAAGTCTATGTATATCAAATAATTTAATTTGCCTGGAAGTAAAACGGTTCATCTGATAAGACGTGATGAAATTTTTTTTTTAAATAAAATAAAAATCATCATTGATTATTAACAATCAACTTAGTTGTAAAAATGTTGACCCCTTAACCAATTTAATTTCCCCCATTTCAAAATAACCCTTACTCTTATTATAAAGAAACTCGCATCTCACGCAAACACAAAATATCAACACTCTCAGAAACAAAGATCGATCCGCCATCGCCATGGAACATTCTCTCATTATCCTCCTCTCATGCACCGTCCTCCTCCTCCTCACCGCCACTCCAGGAACCCGATCTCAGCCTTCTCCAGCCGTCGCTCCGGCCCCACCAGGACCCACAAACGTCACCAAAATCCTTGAGAAAGCTGGTCAATTCACCGTCTTCATCCGACTTCTCAAAGCAACCGGAGTTGCTAACCAACTCTACGGCCAGCTCAACAATTCCGACAATGGAATCACTATCTTCGCACCGAGCGATTCCTCGTTCTCCGGTCTCAAAGCCGGAACACTAAATTCCTTAACCGACGAGCAACAAGTAGAGCTAGTTCAGTTTCATGTCATACCAACTTACGTCTCTTCCTCAAACTTTCAGACAATAAGTAACCCTCTCCGGACTCAAGCCGGTGACTCAGCCGAAGGGCATTTTCCTCTCAACGTTACAACCAGTGGCAATACTGTGAATATCACCACCGGTGTAACCAACACCACCGTCTCCGGCAATGTCTATAGCGATGGACAGCTCGCTGTTTATCAGGTCGATAAGGTATTGCTTCCTCAGCAAGTTTTCGACCCTCGTCCTCCGGCGCCGGCTCCGGCGCCGTCGGTATCAAACTCGAAGAAGAAGACGAAGGAAGACAGTGATAGTTCCGATGATGATTCTCCGGCAGACGCTTCGTTTGCTTTGCGTAAAGTTGGTTCTGTGCGTAATGCAGTGTCGTTTTGCGTCATAAGCGCATCACTCGCATGGTTTTATTTGTGATGATGAATTGCTATTCTTACTCATAATTTTTCTTCCACTGTGGTGATTTTGGGGTATTCTTTTCATCTGTTTTTATTTCTTTTCATTTTCATTTTCGTTCGAGTGAATTTTGTTTTTGTTAATATCTCGTTTATCTCTATTATATTCCATTCATCCTATTTTTCACATTTCTTTCATTATAAATACGGTTGCTTTAAATGATCATATATACATGGAAGACTAATTTTTTTTTTTATCTTATAGGTTGGTGAAACAAAAATTATCATATAGATACAATTTAAAATTAATAGTATCATATAGGTAAATAGCCGTATAAATTAAATGAATGACTATGATTTTTTTTTTCTGCAAAAAATACTTAATTGGCTGCTATTTTTTGTTAATAACAGTGTGATATTTATAGAATCTCATTTTTTTTGTTGGTCAAATAGAATCTCATGTTATTTTTTAAAAATAACACCAATTTAATTATTTTTTTTGCAAAAAAAAGTTTAATCAACGAATCAAATACAAAAATCATTACAAGCTTCAAATCCATTACAAAGTTTAATATAGAGGAAAAGGGTTTGATCGGGGTTCGAAGAAATGATAATACATAAACAATACATCATATCCTATGAAAACTATTGCAACAAATTCGTTCTTCATCATCAACTCTAAATCTTCAAACTTACATTCCATTGGTTTTATCTTCTCCACCACATTCTTCTTCTCAAACTCCACTTTTTCAACTGATTCGTTCTTACGAATCTCTAATTCTTCTTTGAAATTTCTTTGTTTATCAGACAAAGTTAAATTCTTCTACAAAAGTTTCATCGAGCCATTTAGAAACATAATTAAACTACGACAACATCAAGACATGATCACACTTCGAAAACCAATACTATACATTAACTGTAAGAAAACTTATCCTAATTTTAGACTTTGTTTTCCCGATATGAAATTTGATATACTTTTTTTTATGAGTATTAGTAATTTACCTCCTTTATGAGGTCAATTACTTTAGAGGTTTGTATATGCCCCACCCCTTATTGAATTAATTAATTTATATATATTTATATATATAATTCCACGGTCTCTTTTAAAATTATACGAATCACTTTTTTTTTCTTCACACAATTATCATATTGTTTTTCTACGATCTTTCTCTTCAATTATATTTACGATATTTTCTTCAATTGTATGACTATGCATCGTCTCTCTGATAGGAATTTGAAATCGTCTCTCTAATTATCTTTTTCATCTTTTAAACTTGCTACTTCTTTTAACATCGTTGTGATAAGTTTTTTCTTTTTGTTATAGAAACTAATGAATGATATAAGATGAAGAAGATTAAACGACTTACAATAGAAATCAATTTCTAGAAAAAGAACATAGTAGTGTAAATATGTCTTTTGAAAGAAAACTGGTATATATATTAATATAAGAAAAGAAGAATGTGATATGATTTAAAAGACTATGCAATATACATTATTTTATCCTTTTTGTCAAATATTTTATCATATTTTTAATTGTCTATTCTAACCCCGAATTAGGATGATGACTTTGCTTACAAGACAAAAGAAAGAAACTCACCTTTATGAATAATTAGTTTTAACAAAAAAGAAAAAGCACATTATTTAGTAGTCAAGACATACCGACGATGCCCATACAGTCCATTATTTGATTCTAGATAAATTTCATCAATTTTGTCAATCCATGAACGTAGCTAACCACATTGACGAAAAGAAACTCTTACATATGCTCTTGATGTGTTAAAAAATACTCCATTCTTTTACCTTGCCACGACAGACGACTCCATATTATTCTTACGCATGAACGTTTTGAAAAGCTAATTTTGTATGCATTATTGAATTTCACATATTGAATAAACGGTTTCAATTTTTGATATATTTCGCATGATCTTGCTGGACATTTTTATCCTCGTTTTGATTGGATGAGCAATTAATTTTGAATACTACTAGAAACAAGTCCGTTTCGCAACTCTAAAATGTTATCGGGACTAAGTCCACATTCATTCAAATCAAAATGTAAAGCAATAACTACGAGATGATTTATTTTGTGGATCTAAAATATTTTTTGGAGTAATATTAAAAAGTCAAAGTGTAGTATTTATAGTTTCTTTTCGATGTAAATTTGTTTTAAACGTTTTTATCAAAAAAATTTTTTGAAAACAATAGCTAAATTTAAACACAAACATGAACCAATTAAACACATGGTCGGAGGAACCTTTAGTGTCAAAAAATAAAGTCAATTAATAAGATCAAAACAAAGAAATTAACTTTGTAAATCAATGTTGACCACTAAAACTAAACAAAGTAAAAGTGTAAGATCGATGTTAAAAAAATCTTGGATGTCCACGCAATGCGCATGCGGTAATGTAGTAAGTATTATATCAATAATATTTTTCAAAATATATCTTAATCTAAAAGTACTTAATAATTATTATACTCTTTGGAAAGAAAAATACATATTTTTCTTTTTATTATACTTATATTAGGTGATTACCCCGCACTATATGCGGGACAATATTAATTATCGTTATGTTCACAAAACACTATAACATCAACTTTTATTGTCTATGGGTGCTTTGTTCATCTAGGTTCTTTCATGCTTTTAAACAAACATGTTTGGTGCGTTAAACAACCTAAGATTATAAACTAGGTAGCTAATCAAGTTTCAGCAATAAAAACAATCTAAATAAAGAAACCAAGTTATCAATCCTAAATCACAATCTCAATCAATCAAACCCGAAATCCCTTTGAAAATCATAAAACTCAATTGGAAAACTATTCAGACATAGTAGAAATCAAAACAAAAGATGAGATAATAAAAGACATGATGATATCAATAAAATAAAGAAGAGGGTTCAGAAATCTTTTCCAAATTGTCAATAGTGTTCATAGTTATTCTTCCAAAGCGTAGAGAGAAAATAAAACCAAAAATCTGAATGAAACATAAAGTGTAGCCTAAACAATAAATAAAAATAAGGCTATATAGGTCAAATTCGAATTGGATCAGATATGAAAATTTCTCAGGACAAAACGAAAAAATCAGAAATTTTTTTTTTTTGTAGTCTGGGCACAGAATGATCGATTCATATAAGAGAGGATCGATCGTACCATACAAATCAATCATTCTGTGGGTGTATGGGTCGATCTATTTTGCTTCTGGAAATTTGAAAAGTGCAGATCGATCCACACCAAAAGCTGGATCGATCGATCCCTGATCTTCAAGGCAATTTGCCATGTGTGGTTCAACAGAAGGATCGAACAATCCATTGGAGGAGGGATCGATCGATCTATTCCTTTTTGCTCCTGATTTATCCGTTTTTATTCCAAAAACTTCAATCTTCATCCAAAACGTTTCTTAATCTAAAATGACCCAATATGAATTCAAAGGACTCGATACAAACACGAAAACACAATGAAATCACGGTTAAAATGCATTAAAAACGCAACACATCAGTCATGCTCACACTGAACGAGTCCAACTTTATATAATAAGATATTTACGCAACATTAATGCAATAATCTAAAAAGTATTATATCAATAATACTTTTCAAAGTATATTTTAATCTAAAAATACTAATTAATTATTTTACTTTTGGGAAAGAAAAAGTACATATTTTTCTCATTGATATACTTATATTTCGATCTTTTCCTATATTAGCTAAGTAAAAACTTAAATTCTAACATTGTTGAGCATTTAATCTAATATATAAGTGTGGAGGTTGATTGGTTAACTAACATTCGCATGCAAAAACAAAAAAACAAACATCTGGTAAGATGTGATAGAAATTTCACCCAAAAAAAAAATGATGATTTCTATTAATTTTTGTGTTTTAATGAGATTTTTTTTTTTTAAATTATAGAAATATATTCAATTTGAAAATAAAACAATTTTAAAATACTTGAAAAGTCATAGATTACTCGTTAAAATCTGAATCATTCCAATCCATTAACAAATAAATGCACGAGCCATAGCCTGATGTTTCACTATGCGCTGTTGTGGCACGTGGGGGCGTAAATTAATCTTCGTCAACCGAGTTAACTAAACCGAGCTGACTCAGAAATTCTCAAGACAAAAACTCTCATTTCTCCTATTCTTGTGATCTCGAATCTCCATAGGTTTAGATAATAGAATGTTCGTTGTCTGCATTCAGATCAGAGCAAATATACAAATAAAGGACTTTTGCTTAAACAATACAACTTTTCTAAAGACTTCACGTGAGTTATCGCTTAAGACATTTTTTGCATCTTTTTCCTAAAGAAAGCCTGAAAGTTTTCATATATCCCTAAATATAAATTTGATTACCTTGTATTGGACCCATAATATTACAAGGGTAGACTGATATTATGTGAAGCAAATAATAGAATAATATGGATCTAAAGAAAAAAACCTACTATAGATGGATTTGGAAAAGAGGTGAGCACAGTCGGTTTAATACGCTTAAGAATTTCAGGATAAAACTGTTTCGGTTTCTGTTGTCTTTCAATACTCAAAATCAAAAGCTGATCCTAAAAATTGTATTGCCCTCCTAAACACAAAACCAGAGGAAAAAAAAGAAAGAGATTGTTGTTTGCTTTTTGCTATGTATATAAGATTATCAGAATGAAAATTCACGGTTTATTTTTTTGGTACAAAACTTCAACTTTAGCAATAAAGAGGGATATGAGAATTGATTCTCATTTAACGTGAATTGATTTTTATGTTATAAAAATCAATCACAATTAATTTGTCTTTAACGTTACAAAGAAAATCAATAGAAAGATATATTTGATTTTAATCCACTACATGATTCAAAAATAATTAGGGTCAAAAGAATTAATATTTTGGACCGTTGGCCCATTTACCAAATTCTAAAGTCCAAAACCCAAGTCCGACCCGAATATTTATTTTCTCTAATACACCAAAGTGTACATAAGATTTTGAGTCTTGTTTGAGTTTTCCACTTTATATACTTAAGGATTTTCATCCAAAATATTTGCATTTTTTGCCACTTAGTCAAATTTGCAAGACTTCTAAGCTTTCTAAACTACCATTTGAGGAGTTGATTTTCCCGTTCAAATTAATCCCGATTTTGACATATGAATACATTATGTTATAGTATTCACTGCGAAGAATCCAATTGACCAGAAAGTTACCCTGAGCCACTTGTCAAAAACGGGTTCCAATACCTTGTACGTACATCAACTTTCTCGCCTACAGTGGTTACAGCCAACTTCAATATATGATGGTTCAGCTTCAATGGCACGCTTGGTGAGAAGTGATGATGATGAAGACATTGTTTGTCATCTTGACTTCGCACACCCAGAAAGTCTCTGGTCAACTCTTGTTCGTCATTCTTCGGCTTGAAACCATTGGAGTTTGGCATTGTATTGTTAGAGATGGAGGAAGTCATTAGCCCAAACATGGTGCTAGTGTTTGAGCTTGATGATGATCCCATTTGAGCCGCCTTTTGAAGCAATGTTGTTGGTGACAAGGAAGCCAGATTCCCGTCTTGGTTATTCAAGAACAAGGATGCTATGTCTGGACCGGTTATGTTCGAGCCATTGTGGATATTTCCCTTGTTGATCTCATCATCTTGATTCTTGGATAATTCCCATTGCAGAATGTTTTTGTTGTTCACATATTCATTGAGTTGCCACTGGTGTAAACCTTCTCCTTGTAACTTCCATTGATTGTGAACAGAATCAGATGTACCATGAGGTGATTGAGGCGATAACAAGGCGTAAGCATTGACTTGTAGGGGGATTTGGTCGGAATTGGTGAAGTTTTGCCTCAATAAGGTGGTGTGATTGCGATTGACGTAACCGGCCGTACGCGTGAGGGAATGATCCAATTGTGATTGAACAAGAATCAGATTGTTGGTAGCGGCGGCTATGGGGATGGTCGATTTTTCTGCTAAAGGTGATGGAGTGGAGACGAATTTAGCACTTGCTTCAGCTAAGGCATCACAGAAGGCTCTATGTGTGATGAAACCATCCGTCCTGATCTCAATCAATCAAATCATTCATCAAAGAAAGTAAGAAACGATCGATATCAATATACATGGGCTTTATGAAAATATATGAAATGGGTCTCCTTGTATATTAGATGTGTAACTCTTTATTAAAAGCAAAGCTTAGACTATAAAATTGATGTATATATGTAAAACTTATTCAATGGAAGTTTACTAGCGATGTATTTATTAAGGTGGAAACATAAGACTTTAGGTTATTGAGACATGACCACATGATGTTCTAATCATACATCAACCTTTTTCACCTCGATATTGGTGTCTCAATAAAACTACAAATTGGACCAAGACAAAAAGAAGCCAGGAAATAATAAACGGTAGTGGTATCCAAACGACAAGCTAAGAGCCAAAGACCACGTACTAAACATAACTTACACCCAGTACTATGACCATGTAATTTGTAACATTTATGCTTGACGTTGTTATGTCATAATCCGAATTAAAATTAGTAAACATACGTGTATGAATTGTATACAATTATAAACACGGACTAAATATGTATGTATATACATTCATTTGTTGTCCAGTCATAGGACCGGTTTGTTCAAATACAAATTTTTGTTTGTATTTACGTTTATATTTATATTTTTAAGAAATCATCTTTTTATCAAAAATTCAAATAAAAGATTAAATAAAAATATATATTTACGAAAAAATATATATATATATATATTTCATTTAGTTAAAAACAAAAAAAAAGATATTGGAAATTTGGAATGTTAAAGTTTATTTTTCGAAAATAAATACAACAATTTAACGTGTAAAGAAAATTGATAAGATTTTAGACCAAGACGTAGAGAGAGTAGTAATGACCTGGAGAAGAGGGTACCACAATCACATCTATAATCTCTGCTACCACAAATTTTGCTATGAGCTTTCCAATCGGATATCACAGCATACTTCTTGGAACACTTGTCACATTTCCACTTCTTCTCTCCATGTTTCCTGCTAAAGTGCTTCTTGATTCCAGTGAGGTCTCCTAGGGCTCGAGCTGGATCATGATGGACACAGCTCTTCTCAGGGCAAATATACACTTTCTTCTTGACCTGATCCTTGTTTGTTCTTTGCTTCAGCTTCCATGGAAGGTTGTGGCCTCTTTTGTGAAGCTGAAGATTCTGTTCTCTCTGAAACCCTTTGTTGCAGATTTCGCAGAAGAACCGATTTGTCGCCATGATGGATTTTGGAGATAGAGCGATGACTTCAGCATCTGGATCTGTGTTTTGTTGTTGTTGTTGTTAGAAACAAAATTAAAACCAGGAAAATATAAAATAATGAAGAAGGAAACAAAAAAAGAGAAAAGATCTAGACTTAAAATAAGATTATTGATTTTGATGAAACCCATCAAGAGAATTTGAAAATTTTGAAAACCATTGAGAAGAGATGTTCAAAAAATACATATATGTACACATGCCTGGATTTCCAGGGAGGTTTCTCTTTCTCTTGGATGTGTTAGTGGAGGCAGGCTTAGAGTTAGGGTTAGGATTTGGGGATATGTGTTCTTGGTCATGGACAAAGCTAGAGAATGAGAGACGCTCATGATTATGTGAAATCATCATGTCTTGATTCAGAGTAAGAAGACAAAAAAAACTCTCTAATTTCTATACTAAAACAAGCAAGAATCTGAGAGCAAGAAGACAGAGAATGAGAGAAATGAAACAAGAAAACAAGTAAGAATGCAAGTGATTATCTAATTACAGTAAAACTTTGTTATTTATAGGAAGTAAAGCAATATATTTTTATGGGTTGAAAAGTGGGATGCTTTTCTCGGAGTTTTTTTTCCAACTGCATTATGTCGAGTTTGGAATCCGGATGGTGATGTAGTGACAGTACCAACACAAAATAATAGGTTATATGTCATGATCGTTTTTTTCTTTTCGAAGTTTCAAACAAAAAAAATATTTTTAAATTTTCGTTCTGGATAAGAAAAGTACTTTTTTAATATTTAGGATATTCTAGACCTTTGATTCAATAATTTCTCTAGACCTAAGACCAAAAAATTCTAGATTTTTGGTTCGTACCGAAAACCAGCTTTTCATAATACTTGTGGTGGATCTACAAATGTAAATCATCTCTTTTCTAGAAACGTAAATCGATCTCTTTTCTAAGTGAACACCTAGTTCTCGAACTCGGGTCCGATCCAATCGCTCTTGAATAGAACGAAAAGTTTATTTTATTTATATTTTTAAATTGATTTTTTTGTATGTTTTAGAAATTGTGATGGATGAAGTTGTGATCACTTGTGAAGAGTCCTGTAGGATAACACCAAAAAGAAAGCTGGCTAAGAGGGAATCTCTCTCCCTTTACACACAACTGTCCTCTTACAAGTCTGTCAGCGATAGGCTCAAATTGGACCATTCTCGATCTAGTTTTAGTTACACCGTGTAACACAAATCTTTATAAAATTATTTTATAATATTTTAGTTTTGAATTTAAGATTTTTTATATTAATTAAATTTTTCATTTTTAATGTATCGTTTTCATACCGTTTTAAGAAAATTAATATACAATTACCATTTGTTTTTCATATTTTTTCCTATTAAAATAAATATTTTTTTAAATCATATAAAACAGCTTCTTTGATTTGTTTTTATGAATTTGGCATTCATAGAAATGATTTTTAGTAAATATAGACATATAAAACAAATGTCAATATGTATGTGTATTATATATATACACACTATTATTGTATATGCATGAGATGTGAACAACTTTCAACTTTTGGACTTTTCTTACTCTCGATCTTCATATATAAGTTGACTAAAAATTAAGACCACAATATTTTGGAATGTGTTACCAACTCTTTGTATATCATCCCCTATACATTATATATATTAGGGCATTATATATATTAGGGCCGGACACGAAGCGGATATCCGAAAAAAATTTAGTATTTATGATTCACTTTGTTTTTGTCGGATATTTAATTTTTCGATTTGCTTTGCTTCGAAAGATTTCGGATATTCAAATTTTTTTCGGGTATTTGCGGATATCTGAATATTCGCGGATATCTGTTTTAAACAAAACAAAAAAAATCAAAACACCATGTTTTAAAAAAAAAAAATTGTTTTAATATAATATTTAAACTAACTAGTGAATAAATATATTAAATTACCTAATTTGACATCATATAATTAAAGAAAAATGAAAAGTGAAAAATTAAAATGTTGAAAAATGAAACATGTGTTTTTAATTTAAGAAATAAAATATATTTTCAATTAAAAAGTTTGTATCTACATATTCTTACTATAAATATTTTCGCCAAATGAATTAAAAAAGTCTAAAATGCAAATATACGTTATACATCTATCATATTATATGTATAATATCAGTAATATATGGATCAGAGCAGATATTCAGATCTTTATAATTGGTATTTGTGATTTCCTCCGCTTTAGACGGATACTAGATTTTACTGTTTGCTCCACTTTGATTCATAACGGATATCCGGATTTTTTGGATCGAATTGGAGCGAATCTAACGAATAATTTGCCCAACCCTAATTTTTTTTTTTTTTTTGGTTATACATCACAAGCTACTAATGAAACCGGCTCTGTGCACTACAGGAAAAACGGGTATTAATAGCAACCGAAAACCGCTATCTAACGATACCATAGCGTTGTAGAAAGCGCTCTGTCTATACCCGTCATAATAGGTCTGGCACTTTCGATAGCATTTTTTGGAACTGCTATCGTGTTTTCATTTAATATAGCGCTTTTTCTTATACAATAATATATAAATACAATAGCAATTAATTATTGTTATTAATTGTATTTAAATTAAGATTTTGTTTTTGAATAAATTAACATATTAAAAAGAAAAGTACCATATTTTATTATATTATATAAAACCATGATACAAAAGAACTATATTACAAAGTACAAATACATAATTAAAAGATAAGTATTAGGCCTGGGATTTAAAACCGAACCGAGAGAACCGAACTGAACCGAACTGAGTTTCGGTCAATTTGGTTATGATTCGGTTAGAAGGGAAGAACCGAACGGCGAGATTCTAAAACGTGTTCGGTTATCGGTTCGGTTAGCATAAACCGAATGGTTAACCGATTTTGGTTAAAAAATAAAACCCTAGATTACACAATACACACACGAGCCACAGAAATCGTCACACACCGTTTCTTCCTTCTTCATCTTTTTCTTTTTCTTTTTTTTCTTCGATACTTATGATTTCGGTGACAATCATCAATTAATCAACCACGAAACTTGTTTTTTCCATTGGAATCACTAAGCTAAAGCTTCATCTTCATCTGGTGAGTTCCAAGTTCTGATTTTTTTCTTTATAATGAAGTCGATTTCAATGGAGTTTCGTTTGTATCCATTGCTCTTTCTGTTAAAATCTCAAACAGCTTGTTCGAATCATGATTATAGATATATTTTTCATTTCGAATTGCTATACTGCTTTAGTGCTTTTGTTCGAAGAATTTTCTGTACTTGAGTATAATTATTTGTTGTTTTAGGATTCATTGATTTATGCACTTAGCATACTTAATTAGATGTATAAACGTTGGATACAAATTTTTATCAAATCTGTTCAACTACGTTTTACGATTTGTCAAATCTCACAGATTATTATTTCTTGTTTTAGGATTCATTGATTTATTACTTTGTACATTATTGCAGGTCTTGAAATTCAAAGCACACGCTCCATCACTCCATCTCTCCCGGCTTTTCCTTACCGATGGATTCACACCATATCACTCTCTTCTCTTTCTTAAGCTTAAAAATAGCATCAGACTCTATCTTTTTAGGCTTGTTTTCTTTTCAATTTTAAAAACCAAATCATGCATTATGCTTTTGTACTTCATTATTGAACTTATTTTTCATTGTTACTAAAATCTATGAGTCGAATAACATTTGTGTTTAAACCGAAATTAACCGACACAATCAAAATTAACCGAATTCAACAAATTTTTTTGGAATATATCAATAATTTCAGTTCAAATCGGCACAAAAATTAATAACCGAATTTTTTACTAACCGAACCGAACCGACCCGTAATTATATTCGGTTAATTTCGGTAGATTTTTCGATAACCGAACTAACCGAAAAACCAAAATAACCGATCGGTTCGGTTCGGTTTATCCGAAATCACAGGGCTAATAAGTATAGCCAAAGTACAAAAAAACTCTTAACAAAAAAAATCGTTTTTCTGAAGAAACAGAGAGTCGAACCCGAGTCATTTCTTCACTTCTTCTTCTTGGATACACCACCAAACCTGTAAAGAAACCAAAACCAAACCAAATCAGCAAAGTCAAAAAATATTGATTTACATTCATACTTAAAGAAGCAAACTCTTTTAGTTAGACTAATGAAGATGATAAGAAGATCTATATCTCATCTTTCGGAGAACACGAAACATCTCCTCTCTCTTCCTCTTGGCTCTCTTGTGAGTTCCCAATTTTCTCTTGGCAACTTTTAATGCTCGCTTGTCTTTATTGACCTTTAAAAGCTCAGTGATCCTCTTCTGATAAAGAGAGTCCTCTTACTTGTTTTCTGATCACAAGTAATCAAATCAGAAAAGAAAGAACTCAGGGCAACTAGGAATGATAACAAAACTTTAACTTAAAATGGAGACACGTTACCACAAAATTCGATGAATCACATTACAAGATTGTACAATAGGTAAATAAAATCAGATTTTCAACAAGGCCAAAAATGGTTTCTTTTTTAATCTCATGAGCTGCACATATTTTACTGTATAAATATCAAAATCTAAGATTCAAACACAAAAATTGAAAAATCTAAGCATACATGAAAATGGAATCAACTACAAAACGTAGTATAAAAACATGAGGTAAGTATACCCGCTTTAAAAACAACACAACACAACGGAAATTGACATCAATGAATCCAAAGAAATGAAAAAGCACGAAAATTTATCTCACGGATCAACACAAAAATCAGATTTACAGAAAAGAGGAGAGAGAGAGCTAGAGACTGACCGAGAGAGAAGCCAAGCAAGTTATCGTGAGTGAGAGATGGGTCTCTGGCTTACCTGGGTTTTGCCGTGAACTGAAGGAGCCGATGGAGATGGCGGCGAATATGAATATCCAGAAAGCGGGATTTACAGATGAAGTAAAATCTGGAAGGCTAGGAGCTTAGTCGTTTATCCGTGGTGACAGAATCAGGTTGAGTTTCGGATTTGAGTCTCCTCTGAGGCTGAAATGAAACAGAAAAGAAGTTGGAACTTCTCTGATTTCACAAGCAAAGAGAAATAGAATGGAAAGGAAGAAATGGCTAGAGCTTGGGAGCGTATCTGAGCTCAAAGATCAGAGTCGCAAAGACGCCGTGAGTAGAGACATCGGCGCCGTGAGTAGAGACATCTGCGATGACACCATACGGTGAACGACGGAAGCCAAAGGTGGGGGCGATTCTGGTTCGTGTCATCGGCGATTCTGGCGCGCATAGATTTTCTTATAGCTATAAATGATAAAACTATTTAACAACCAAATAACTTTGGCAAACCAATTGAATTAAAACATAATTTTCACAATCATAATATTTGTAAAAATATGTTAAACACATAACCAAATTTTAAAGAGAACTAAGAAAATCATATTTTCAAAATATTAAACATTGATTAGAAAATTTAAAATACAATTTGACTTACTAACTTCACTTTCTTAGTTTGTAGTTTTGTAATATTTATGTTCTTAATAAGAAACAACAATTTATTGTACTTTTTGTTAATTGATAAACAAAAAAAAAAATTTCTAAAATGTGAATCCCTAAACCCTAGATCACACTTTATTTATCCATAAAAATCTAAAACCTATATCAAAGTTATTTTTTTTAGTAACAATAAATTTTTGTATTTTATTTTCTTAATTGAGAAATTAGAACAAAAATATCTTACAAGTATAAATCCCTATACCCTAAATCAAACATTCATTAATCCATAAAAAATTAAAACTATCAAAATTATATATTTATCAAACAATAATTTATTTATTTCCATTGTTAATAGAACTTGAAAAAAAAATATTTCAAACCCTAACCATATACCCTAACTCTAAACCCCAAATTTTATGCCCTAAACTCTAAATCAAAAATCATGACTTTTCTTTTTTATTTTGTATGTTTAAACTTTTTTTACATAGTTTATGAAACAATAATTTATTGTATTTTTATATAGTTTGTGAAACCCTAAAGTCTACACTCATTTATCTATAAAATTATGATACTCTAAACCCTAAATCTATTGGTTAAATTAAAAAAATTCAAACTGTTTCATTTATATTAATATTTTGTAATATATAATTAATTTAAAATCATTACATTATACAAAACTTTGAAACATTAATAAAAACAAAAACAAAATATATAAAAAGAAAGAATATACACATAGTAACATAAAAAAATCATTAGTGATTTCCAAATTTTCAATCCCCTAATTTACAAAATTCTAATCATTATTACATATCCATAAAAAGCATACTCGAATTCACAAATAACAAATAAGATTACTAGTATTCCTCCTTATGTCACAACTTCTACATGTGTATAGAATTGATGTCATCTTCTTCCCTTCTTGTATAAGCGTATTCTGCATACAATTGTCGAAACATTGCTTGAAATATTCATATTCTGCATACAATTGTACAATAACCAAGAACGGAAAAAACAAGAATATAACAATCAAAACTTAATTCATAAGATGAAGCAAATAAAGAAGAGCCACATACCAACTGGTTAAGAGTATGCTGGAACATCTTATTTTCCTTTTTAGTCAAATTACTAAAACTGAAGTCCATAAAAGAACATTATAGTCAAACGACAAATATTCGCCTTCCACACCTCATCTCTACTCACATGCCACTTTAACGGGATCTGAGAACTCCATAAACAACATCATCATCATCAACCACTAATACCAGAGCCATAACATATCCAAGAATGCTCAAAATTCTGTAATACAAGGGAAAGAGACAGAAGTCCGACCTTATAACCAAGTGGAGGCGGAACAAGGCAATTGAAACGCAGTTCTGGTGGAGGACAATGACGCTCACAGTGCTCCATTAAGGTTAAATTGAGTTTCAGCTCCAACTGGTAATGAAGATTTCTATCCAAACACGGTATCTACTCAGAGTGTCTCGAATCACATATATGCAGAAGATTTTGTTTCGCAAACATCAAATAGGATCAACACGAAAGAGCAATGAGCATTAATTAGTAAAAGATAAACATAAACTCTACGAAACTCACTAAATCGGCACAGATCACTCCTCCACTACATATGATTAACAATTTTGAAAGACTAATCAGTAGAAGAACGAGCTAATCTACACAAAACATTCACTTCAACACTACAAAATCTGGAAATTATGCTCAGCTAGTCTAAAAAACAACACGAATTAATGCTTGTACACGAACCGGAATACTTTTGGGAACTTCGAAACGGCTCACTCCAAGCACACCACCATCTCGATTCTTCACGAATCCGATGGGAGCGCCGTTAGATCCATCGAACTCGTCGGACTTTCTAGGAGCTTCGGAGTCGCACGGACTCTCGCTCAGTTCCAGAGGGATTGAGACTGAGAGGGATTGGGAGTGAGAGGGATCGAGAGTGAAATAAGAGAGAAACAAATTGGGATCGAGTGCGAGTGTTTCCGATCGAGTTTCAGAGAGAAAGAGATAGCCAAAAAATTTCAGATCGATTTTTTCTCTTTCTCTTTCTTTTTTTTTTTTTTTTTTTTTTTTCTTTTGTTACTTAGTAAAATTTTGGAGCCACTTTTTTTACTTTTCCGTTGCACCTACTGATGTTTTCACTGTCATCTATGTTATCATAAATATATTGATTTTTTTTTTTTGATCATGATGCAAATGTTCACTTTTAATTTGATAATGGTAATCAAAGTTCAGCCAAATCATTTAAAAAGTGAGACAAATGACATCACATCCATACTTTAAAAAGAACTAAAATATATCCCACTTCATAGATTAACAGAGCACACCACTGCATGTGTATGCTTAATTGAACTAGTTATAATTCATATTTTCAAATCAATTTTAGTTTTTTTTCCGTTTTTTATAATCATTAGTTGTCCGTCCATATTTCTAATTTTAGTCTCCATTTCTGGAATTTTTGTTGTCTTAGTTCGGATAGAAGAAAATTATTACCCTATAATTCTTCCACAAGAATCATTCCTCATGCTTATTTTTGGATATTGCTAAACCCTTTTTGATGTTATGTTTTGGAGTGAGTAAGAAATAGTACAATAAAAAGGGGTAAAATTTGCAATAATAAGTAAAGAAAGACAAATAAACAAACAGGATAACTTGGAGATGACATCAACATAAAAAGGATATAAAAGAAAGGTTTAGAAACGAAAATAGAAAAAGAAGAAAAGAACGGTATAAAAAAGGGGATTATTTTTACAGCCAACACTCAAATTTGATGGGGCAAGAAAATCGTCATTACATAATTAAGCCATATATAAGTACATTATTGACCTCTAATAATCAAATATAAATACACATTTATAGAGAGACAGAGGCATGTGAGAGAGCATGTCCTGAGTACACATCATGAGACTTATAATCACCAAAGTGTTCACATGCACATCATGACACTTAATAATCACCAAAATGTTTTATAGTCGTGGGATTTAAAGCCAAATCTTATTTAGTCTCTGCTGGTTTCACCACAAAAAGAAAACTGAATATAATTACTATATATGAGTTTGATGAAAATCAATCCCTAATCTCTGACATTATCATATATGATATATCCATGCATGAGATAATTCTTCATTTCAAGTTTTCTAGTAAAAAGAAATTATAAAGCTAAGAAACTTTAGTTTGTAACTTGTTGGTCGACCTATGTTTTAGAACACGAGCTTTTTCATATATATATATATATATATATATATATATATATATGTAGTGATCTCTTAGTGTTGTAAGAGATATATACATGTTTTTTTAGCTTTAAAAATAAAGAGTTTTAAAGATTTAGATGTCTTTTCTTTAGTTTGGTATTCAAAAATATTAGACTACTCATGATTTTTTTCATTAACAGAATTTTTTTTTGAACATAAATAATTTTACAACAAACGAAAAAATAAAGGGAAATTAGGCTAATTAAACAAAAAAAAAAATAGAATGAAAGGTCGTAAAAGTTTGTGGATTTTCAAATAGTATTTTATCGTATAATACTACTCATCGTACCGTAACTAACGCCCAAAAGAAAAAAAAACGTCGTTGGTTTGGAGAATCCTAGTTTCCACTACAGCTCCACGTCTCTTCCTAATCATCAACATTCTATAACTCCTAAGTACCCCCAGATTTGAGTTTATTTACCATTTTGCCATCCTTCACCACTCCATCTCCATATCCTCTCTCTGTCCCTCCCTTTTCTTGTCTCTTTCTCCTTTTTCCGTACAACAATGGCGAGAGGCTCTTCTCAGTCCCAACAATCAACCTCCACGGCTTCCTCAACCGCCAGGCCCGGTCTGGCCGCTCCTCGTGGATCCGCCGCCGCAACGGCCGGCATGCGTCGCCGCAGGATCGGTGCCGGCGGCGGAGGAGTATCGTCAGGCGGCGGATCCGCGGCTGGATCAGGATCGAGTAACATGCTGAGATTCTACACCGATGATGCTCCTGGATTGAAGATCTCACCGACCGTTGTTCTCATCATGAGCCTCTGTTTCATCGGCTTTGTTACCGCTCTTCACGTCTTCGGAAAACTCTACCTCCACAAGTCGGGAACACAAGCTTAGATCCGGATCTTGATCTCCTCCTCCGTATCTTGAATCGGTGGTCGCTGTTTTTGTTTTTTTTTTGTCTTTTCTTGTTTTTTTTTTTTTTTTTTGGGTTTTCTTGATGATCCATGCAAATCGCTAAAACGTTGAATAAAACATGTTACTTTTGGAACAGATTCACTGATTTTGGCATTAGTCGAGGGAGATTGACATTTCTGGTCCAACTTCCTATCGATGGTTTTGTCGGTCGTTTGATCTAATCTTGGTTTGACTATGTCCCAACTATAGCCTACTGAGTTCATGCTCTCAGACACAAGCAAAATCCGAAAAATGGCTTATTGGGAGGCTGTCTTTAAAAGTTGTTGGGTAATTTAATACTAATCTCTGGTAAAGTATATGAAGAATATCTTAATAAATATGTTTATTTAAAACACAATCACCAAAGTATATGAATAATCCAAAAGGAAGACTTGGAAACAAGTTTTAGACGATAGAAGCATATGTAGTTTTATTTATTTAGTTTTCGATAAACAAGCATATTCGAAGCTTTTGCAAGTTTAAACGACAGAAGCCACCGTCCCAACCAGAGTCAAAAATAGGAGAAATACGGCCGCACAGGTAGCTGTTCCGGTCCACAAGTCGCTGAAGTATACTCTGCTGAGAGTGGCCCAACACCTTTTTCTACGAGATTTATAGTGAGCTCTGAGTCTCATGGCTATGACGTGATATTGGGAGGTGTCTGCTACATCCACACCAACCTTTAACTTGTTCACCATCTCCACCACTAAACGCGGCGGCCCACACCGTTCTGTAGCACCCCTGTGTTCGTTATCACCCATGTTTTTGTTATTATTTCATCAATCATCATATATTTATCGATTCAAGAGATCGATAATGAGTTATACCTGCCGCAGTGAGAACATCGACGTCTTTATCGGTAGTAATCAGGAAATTGATTAAATGTATGTAGTTAAAGGGTGTTAAAGCAGCATGGCACTGCTCATATGCAATGACATTTCTTAAAATGCTATCAGAAGCTTCATCCGCACGGAAACTCGACATCACTAAGCGGCCTTTCTTAAACTCAACATGTAATGGACAATCATCAATCTCATTTCTGATGGAGAGTAGAAGCGATAACAAGTCCAATGACCCTTGATTTCGGGAATGCCGATGGTGAAACCTGTCTTCTTTTGAAGAATTCATAATATCGAATGCCTAAAATAAAGAAGGATTGAGAATACTATTTTCAAAGCTTAATCAAAAACCGGTTTATTAAAAATCTCAAAATCGAATGTTAATTAATAATAACAAATAGCCTTAGTCCCTCAAATATTTGGGACCCTATATTTTGATAAATTAGTATATGTGTAGGGTTTTCAGCACAATAATAATTACTTTTTAACATAAAAAATAGCAAGAACAATGTAAAATTCAATTTACTATTCTTTACATTTTCCTAATATCGATTTATAGTGTTTGAATTCAAATTACTATTCTTGGTAAGAAAAAGGAAATAGTGCCATCAGTTTACCTTGAATTCCACTCCTACACGGGATAGGTTTTCCGCGTTGTGCATCTCCACGATAGCTTGCCCTCTCAAGCCATTCAGCTTTGAAGTTAGATCAAGCGATTCTTCATACACACACCGGAACATATCTGTGAAATGCTTGAAGCTTGTATTTGTTTTGTTCTTCAAATCCAGGGAAAATGATTTCAGGATGAATTGGTCGAGCGTCTCTTCTATAAAAAAGAGCCTCCATATTGGAACGGAACAATTTAACAAAAATGAAATAGGGAAGTTGATTCTCGAGCAACATGAGATCTCTTATAACTGTTGAAGTGTAAAAACGGGGGCCTAAAATCAAGTCACTAATCTTCCGCCAAGTCTGATAATGAACTCCATGATGAAAATTGAATCGACAAGAATAAGCTTCACGAAGTCAACAGATAATATCGATTCAGTATGTACCGCATAACTTCCTCGAACACTTTCTTCTTCAGCTTGTATGGTTTTCTTCATTTCCTCAACACTAACTTTCCCGACTCTATTAATGAAAGATGTTAAGTACTCCTTTCTGTCCTCCATTGCCTGATAGAGACTGTTTTGTATATTAGAGACTGCTATTTATATATCTTGGACTATATATGTGTGTCTTTGTATTATGTTCATTTTTCTAATTAATATCTTGTGTTGTATTAGATCCTTAGTAAAAAGAGTTCGCTTGCTAATTAATTGTTATACCGCTAACATGTATAATAGCGGATAATAATTTATTTACCGGTAATATGTATCAATAGATTTGTAATGATTGACATTATTATTGTATTTATTATTTAGTAAAAATAGTTTGATCGTTAACAATGGATTGTGGTGTAATTGGTGACAACATCATAATTTTCATAAGCTACCAAAGATATAAGTACATTAATATGGCTATCTTTGAATTTCGAATTAGTTTTCTAAATTAACTGACAGACCGCTAACATATGTAATAGCGGATACTATTTTATTTATCCGTAATGTGATGGTTCATTGTTTAATAATTGAACACATTCCACATAACTAGCAAAACTCAATGTTAGACATCTAACAAATGGAATACCCAATTACAAATTAGTTCTCCGATTATAAAATTTTGTAACCAGTCAAATAATTATTTAATGTGATAACCCAAAACCCGATCTGGTCATGGTCTCACTCTTCTTCAACCTCCCAAAAAACGTCTCCGTTTTAAACAAATTCCGCCGTCAAATCCACCACACCACCGGGAGAGGAAGTTAGGTTTTTGTGCAGGGAAAATCAATCTCACCGTGACAAGCCGGAGCTAGAAGGGGCTGGTGAGAGCAATGTGACCTCGTACGCCGGTCACCCTCCCTTGTCGAACTCCGATTCCCCACGGAAAGAACCACGAACCGGCGAGCACCTCGCCTTCTCCCAACGCTGAAAATAGACAAAGACGGAAGCGAAGGAAGATGGCACTCTCCGGCAGCCGACGCTCCTCGCAACTGGATCTAAGATCTACTCTCTTTTTCAGAGAGAGAGTATATTCTCGAACCAAAATTGATTTTCGTATTTGAATTTTTGTGTGTGGGAAAAAAAAAACAATTTAATCACAAAAGATCAAAATTTCAATCCAAAAGTTTCAGTTTTCCAAAAATTCGCAGAAAAATTCACAGAGAACAAATCAGAGAACATGAATCGCCTTCTAAGAGAATTCGCAGAAAAATTCACAGAGAACATGCAGAACATGGCCCAGATCATCGCTTCTAACTCGAATTGGAGTGGAAAGAGAGAGACTTCTACGCAGATTTTTTGCCCCCAAAAGAGGCCTGTCAACATTCTGATTCGTCTTTTGTTCTTGCCCTTGTGCATTTTATCACGTAAGAAATTAAACTCACTATATGCTAACTTCAAAACCCTTTGAGAGTCCCGATTCAAACCATTAAATATTTTGTCATTCCGCGCTTTCTAGATAAACTATAAAATCTATGGAAGAATATTTTTGGCATCTAGTTGAATATTAAGTTTAATTTTAATTTACAAACCATTTACAAACTATTAAAACTATAAAAGGGAGAATATTAAGTTTAATTTTAGAAAGAGTGGTAAAAACATAGAGATATAGATGTCGTAATTTTTGGCCAAATTATTGTAAAAATATAAACCAAAACAAAAACAACAACCAATTGGTTTTTGTCGGGCTTCATAATTTCAAGTCTTTTTGAACTCCAGCTTCTGGTGGGCGGGGTCATTTCGGATTCGGGGTGGGCTGGACATTTTTACCCACGGCAACATCCCTATCAATATCACCAACATACATGAATAATCCCAAAGGAAAACATGGAAACAAGTTTTAGACGATATATAGAAGCATATATAGTTACTTGAAGCTTTTGTAAGCTTGGATGACAGAAGCCACCGTCCCAATTAGAGTTAAAAACAAGAGAAGTATTGCAGCTATTGTAGCTGTTCCAGTAAATAAGTCGCTGAAGTAGACTTTGTTGAGAGTAGCCCAACACCTTTTTCTACGAGATTTATAGTGAGCTCTGAGATTCATGGCTATGCTGTGATATTGGGAGTCGCGTGGTGCCTTCAGGCCACGATTTAACTTGTTTACCATCTCCACCACCAAAGTCGGACTACCCATACCGTGTCTTAGCACACCTGTGTTCCAGCAACACATGTTTGCTGTTATTCATATCAATTCAAGAGATAATGTAATAATTAATTATGTAATGTTTCTACCTTCTGCCGCGAGTATCTCGACGTCTCTATCGGTAGTAATTAGGAAATTTATGAAATGTATGTAGTTAGAAGTAAAGGGTGTTATAGTAGCATGGCACTGCTCATATGCAATGACATTCCTTAGAATGGTGTCAGAATCTTCAGCGACACGGAAACTCGACATCACTAAGCAACCTTTCTTAAACCCCACATTCAGCGAATAATCATCAGCCTCCTTTCCGATGGAGATCGTTTCCAATGGCTGTTGATTAGCGGAATAATGGCGGCGGTGAAATCGTTCTCTTTTTAAGGAATTCCATTGATTGAATGTCTGAAACAAAGAAAATGTTAAAATATCCCATATCGGAAGTGAAGATGATTCAACAATAATACATAAGAGATATGAACCTCTCCATTCATTGCTAATTGGTTTTGAGTTGGAAACCCATAATCTCAGTAAGGTTTATCAAAAGCAGTTAAAAGGTAACAAAGCACCGATTGAGTCCTACATATAATTAAGACCTAGGCTATCCCAATCAAAATCTAGAAAATGACTAGGAGTTTTAACTGAAAGCACAATATATTAAGGCTAATCAAAAAGGAAAACAAAACCCAAAATCAAAATAGGAAACGAAAACTTGATATGAAAAAGGAAATAGAAAGATGCCGCAGCATGGCTTTACCTTGAATTCCACTCCTACACGGGATAGGTTATCCGCGTTCTCCATCTTCTCAATAGCTGGCCCACTCAACTCCTTTAGATTTGGATATTGGTAAAGTGATTCCTCATAAACACACCGGAACATGTCTGTGAAATGCGTGAAGTTTGTATTTGGATTGATCTTCAGGGAAAAGAAGTTGAGGATGAATTCGTCAACCGTCTCATCTACATCCAATCTTTCCATAATTGAACCGAACAGTTTTTGGAAAACGAAGTAGGGAAGTTGATTTTCTAGCAAGATGAGATCTCCTTTCACCGTTGAAGTGTCAATAGTGTTGTCCACAATCTTGTCATGGTCATGTAATTGAAGCCTGATAATGAACTCCATGATGAAAACTGAATCCTTAAGGATATGGTCGACGAAGGATGCTGGTGATACCCATTCAGTCGATTCCCTATAGCTTCCCCTAATGTTTTCTTCTTCTGCTGTTATGGTTTTCCTCATTTTCTTAACATTAGCTTCCCCGACTCTTTTGATGAAAGAGTCCAAGTACATCTCCTTATGTTTCTCCATATTCTGATACTTATTTTTCATTCTGTTGTTTGAAGACCTAATAAACATCCATCGCAACATTAATTTTTTGATATATATTTAAAGTAACAAATCCAATAAAAGACTAAACAATAAAATTAGGAAGGAGGTGCGAAAGTTTATGGTTTCATCTAATTATAACTAAACCGATGATTTTATATTTTAACAGATCTATTTATTAACGGCGAGTGAATTGTTCATGTAAATATTTGCACTTCCAATGTAAGACATTATCATTGTGAAGATTTTACCAACTTATAGAATTAGTATAGTTAAAATTTTTAATTTAAATCAAAATCAAAACCAAAACTAAAATTTACAGTTAATTCTTATTATTTTATTATCACATTCACATACAAGACTGTATGTTTTGTTTCTTTATTTCTTTTTCTTTTATTTATTTATTTGGATTTTTAAATTATTTTTATATTTAAAAAATTAATTTGTTCCATAATAATGTAAATATTTGTTTTTCTCGAAATGTAATATGTATTAATGAACGAGTATAAATAAAAGATTTATAGATTTAGTTGAACAAATTTTTTGTCAATAATTTACTCAATATATATAATTTCTCATCATCAAGAATCGTTTTTAAAAAGTATACCGAATCAATTGTAAAAATTATATATCTTATACTGTTATTAAGAAAGCCAATTTTTGAAATAGAAGTCTCACGTTGAAAGTTATGACCTTTAAGAAAGTCAATTTTTGAAATAGAAATTTCACGTTGGAAATTATGACTTAGAATTAATAAAGTACCCTTAATGAATTTTTTGTATGAAGAGAATCTCTACGCCGAAAATGAATATTATATACATTTTGAATTGTCATAAATACCCTTATGTATAATTGTTAAATTTGATTCTTATCTTTTCCAAATAAAAAAAAATTATTTTATTTGCTTATAATGGCTAGAAAAAAGAAAACTTTTAAAATTGTTTCTTATATCTTATAAATAGTGGGTTTAGATTTTCATATGAGTTCATATCAATGTAAACTAATGTCGATTAAGAAGATTGTAGATATGGTTTGTACCTATAATCAAAAGTGTTTGGTGTGTGGAAACATCTTTCGGGTATTTTATATATATATATATATATATATATATATATATATATATATTGTCGATCGATTGTTTTTCTCTCAATTTTATTCTAAAAAATAATCATCGAATAAAATTTGTTTTACATCAAATACGTATTATGATTTTGATATGTTTATGTTTAACCTATAATAAAGTGCATTGAAAGTTAAAGACGATGTGATTGTTACTCTTTTGGTTTCCAACGGTATAAACCTGTCTCAACGGTATGATTTTATCCCAGTACTTGTCATTTTTATTTCTCTTTTTGTATTTTGTTGTGTGGTTTTAATCGACGTGTGTGGTCTTAATCTAACATGCAGAAGATGCTTTAATCCTCTCACATATAAAGAGTTTTTGGAATCGAGATCTCTAAAAGTTGTGAAATTTGTAAGAGCTTATAATCAATATAGATCAATGGATCACATATACGGTATGTATATGGTTTTTATAATCGTCTTGAATTTTGTTTTTGTTTATGTTGAGCATCGCGTTGATTATAAATAAACTATTATTACAAAATTCGAATAAAAGAAGTTGAGTGAAGATGGAGAAGATTACATCGAAGAACAATCACTCGAACAAGAAGATAATTTCTTTTTTCGGTTAATATTTTCTATTAAACTATAAGGATATTGATCAATTGGTTTTTTCACTTTCATTCTAAAAAAATATCATTGGTTTAAAACTGTTTTATACCAAATATGTATTCTTAAACTGACTTCCAAAACTGTTTTCTATCGGAATTCGAATTAAATATTCTTAGATCGGATCTTCAACTATAAAATAATATTTTAATATTTTATCTGATATTAATTAATATTTAATCACACGCATAACGCGGAGCAACCACCTAATTTATAAATTAAATCATGTGCTGGAAAAAGATATATATATATATATATATATATATATATATATATATATATATAAAAGGTGATGACAACAAAAAAAATTAACATATTAATATAGGAGATTTTATCAATATTTATCGAAGAGTATTAAGTATTTATGAAAAATCTAAATCTTCATGACTCTATATAAAATATGTCACTATCCATATTGCATGTTATTATTGATAAAAAAAAATATATCTATTATATATTATATATACATATAATAAAGGAATGTCATGTGATGTAATTGTTACAATATAAACGCTAGAGTTTAATTTTGTTTGTCAAAATTAATACATAGAAGATATATGACAAAATTGTCAAATATACTAACTGTTTATTTTTTTTTTAAATACGCTCAATTTTATTTTAAAAAACTTATTATTAAATATGAAGGATTACAAAAATTCCTTTAATTACTGTTTAATTATTTATTATATAATATGATATTTAAATATTTAATTCATTTTGGACTTCAAGATTTTGCAGAAATAATGACTTTATAAATATTCATTAAAATAGCTGAACAATTAGAGTTTTTTTTAAACTCTTCAACGTTTAAAAAAATCTTAGGTAATGCTTGTACTATATGAAAGAATTGTGCATTCTTTTGAAAAATTTCACCATTTACATTGAAAAGAAGTTCCACACACTCCATTAAGAAAACTGAATTTGTTAGAAAAAAAAAAATTATTCATTTACTATATTCAAGTGAAATAAGTGAAAAACAAAATTCTATCATTTCCATTCTATTCTTCTCTAATTCACTAAATTTTGTAATGCTTACTATTTACATCATATATATTTACATTTTTATAGATTTTCTTTATTGAGAAATTTTGAAAAATGTCACTTTTCAAAAATGTCACGCTTCAAATATATTTTTAAAAATGCCACTAAAATTATTCATTTACCCAAAATAACATTTAAGTTTGGGTTAACTATTTTAGATTTAGGGTTTAGTTTTTAAAATTTATGGGTTATTAGGGGTCAAACCCTTTAAAGTTTTAGGGTTTAGGATTTTTAAACTCTAAACCCTAGACCATAAACCCTAATCCCTATAAAACTATAAACTTAATAAATAAATGTAATTTAGTCAATTTTTACTTAATTAGTGATATTTTTTAAAATAAACATCTCATTGTAATATTTTTAAAAATTAATACACCAAAAATGCAATTTTCGAAACTCTAACTTTCTTTGTTAATCTTCTTTGCAGACTTTCTTTATTAATCTTCACTTATATTATTTAATTGGTGGTTGAACTTTCTTAAAGGCGTTGCTTTATTTTCCACTCACTTATATATTTTTTTGTTGATAGTTTGAAACATTCGACTTTATTTGAACTCTCAGCTTAAGCTTATTTCTATGTTTCTATACATACATGATACATGCCAATGGTAGGGGTCATGTTTTTGTTGACTTAACAAAACTGACTAGTTTGAAATGTCGAATTACATTTTGTGTTAATCGACTTAAAAAATAAATTAAAATCAACTGAAAATTAAACATATTTATTTTAAACAGTCAATCTATATGGCTTATTATTTTAACATAACCGATTTAGACTATCATCTTATAATTCATAGTTATCGATTTTTATTTTATTTTTATCTATTTATTTAATCTTGATAGACACATATTATTTTCAGTTAATTTTAATTTTTTATTTTTTTTTGAAAATACTGTTAATATCATTAGATGATAGCAGATTTTAATTTTATATTAGTCCACTTATATTTTATTTTGGTCACTTTACCAAAGATATAGATTTACAAAACTTTTTCAGTGACTTACTAGTTACTAATAGAGTAGATTTATCAACACTATCGATTTATATTTCTTGATGACTGAGTTATTTTAGTTTGGTTGACTTTTACCAACGGTAGAGTTTTTTTTTTCTGCCTACTAAGACAGTAAAATTATTAAACACAGATTTGTTCTCCAGCCGTTGATTTACATGTAATTTTCAATCATCATTTTTTCCCTGATCATTATATTTCTACCTCAAATAATGAAATATGCTTCATGAAATGACAAAGTTGTATGTGTATATTCGTGTGTATGTGTGCGTTTTATGTGTTTCACGTACGTACCCTGGATCACTACTCGTTTCAGCACCGTCCTTAGCAGCTTTCGGTTTTGCGGAACGATTATGCAGACCTATGGTGACCATCCGAGGTCTATAGGCTTCGGGTTTCACTTCACGCATAGAGCCTGGTACTTTGTAAATGCAAGTTACTGGAGCCATCTTGGATAAGTTAAGACCTTTTTTTCCTGCATCAAGTTTTGTTAGATATTAAGTACAATCCAACAGTAACATATGTACAGACTAAAGAGATACTGAAGAGTCAACTATCATGTAGAACACACTGCATTGTATTCTATATCAAAATTGGTTATAATTATCATCTTCGTTGTCGTCACTTATATGTCTAATTAAAGATAAATAAATATCAAAGACATAATACTAAGGAAGAAAAGCTTACTGTTAAGATGGATATGAGCTATGGAACGAGGATTTAAGTATCTTATAAAACCCTTTACGATTAGTCTTACTTAGATTTACAGCACGAAGAGGCTAGGGGTCTTATCACATTGAGAAAATTTGACAGAGAGGAAGAGGATCATATTTTATGAATAAAATGGTGCAACTTGTGATGATAAATGAGAAAAATGCAAAATGACCCTCCAATTACGTACCAAATTTATGCAAAATCAACTTCAAATTATTAAAAAAAAAATCTACAAACAACTTGTGATTAGAATAAGGGAATGGCAAATTGCCTAACGATACACGATATATTGCTAATATATATATATATAATAGGTATATTGACTAAGTAGTTGATGCATGTGCATGATATTCAAATTTAATATAATTTTTATGTTATGAGTAATACATGCAGGGACGTGCTTAACTTGTTAAAAAGAAAAAAGCATTTGCCTCAGGATCTCCTAAGTATATAAGTTTTTTTGGGGCCCCAATTTTAAAAAGTCAAGTGTAGCATATCGGTTTAAGTAAGTTAGTTTTTGGTTTATGTCACAAGTTTAAATCCTTTTTTATTTTATTTTGGTTTTCTTTAAATTAGGTTTAAAAACAAAAGGGAAACTGAGAATTTCAAATCTCTGTTTGTATCGTTTTGAAACTATTTTATATTTATCTTTAAAAAAATTAAATTTCATATTGAAAAAGTTTCTATTTTATTAAATTCGCTTTAAGCCCTTATGAGTCTAGGCATGGTCTTGAATACTTGAACCGTCCCGATCCCGATCCACGCTAGCTTAGGTCCTCCATAATTATTTTTTTTGTAATGTTTAATATTATAGTCACCATATTAATTTAAAAAGACAAATTATTATATTTTTATGTTTTAAATAGTTAATAAAAATATGAATACGTAGAATAACACGATTGGGTCATCATGCTATTTAAAAAGGTAAAGATACGTTTCTAATTTATGGTTTTGTAAATTCTCAGCCTCTTTATGAAGGAGAGCCGTGTAAGTCATATAGTTTAAGTTCATATATTTCAGTGATCACATCTTATAAAATTATAGTTGTTATACAAATTATGACTTATTTTTGTTAATAAGATAGAAATTTCTTGGAAGATGTCCTAGCCATGTTTTAAATATAATTTTCACAGTACAGGAAACGAACAGGTAGAAAGCAACTAACTACCTTCGTAAACTATTTTTCTAGACTGGGTAACCAATCAGAGAAATTTATTTTATTTAAATGTATGATTGACAAAAAAAAAAAAACTAAATTATAGAATTGAATCAAGTAGTAAGAAAAAATAGAATACCTCAACATGGATAGCTTAATTATTGTAGTTGTCGATAGCTCATGGTCTTTTAGATGCCTTTTATCGTAAATTCCTAATGTAGATTTATTATTGAAAAAAAAATTGTAAACATGGAGTATGTATACATGCTTGTAAGTTGTAACATCGACATCAATCTTGATGTTGCTAACTCAATTTTTAGGGATAAATATTGCTAACTCCGGAGAAACTTTCCGTGGTATATATATATGTATGTGTATCACTTGACGCTTCTGATAATCTAGAGAGTCATTTTCTATACATTTACGTATTTTAGTGGATTAACGCATTATTATTGATAAATGGATCAGCAAATCGATCAATACTTGGCCTACATTTCTTCATTGGTTAAAGGGACAAAATCTGGATTCATCCACTGCTTGGTTGCGCCTAATTGCATCTCAGGAGGTGATTTACAATATTTGGCAACAAAGGAACAATAGACTTTTCTCCAACCCTCGCACGTTAGGAATTTTATTACCGAGGAATTCGTAACACTTGCTCTCTAAAACGGCACATCCTCGATATGAAAATGCTCTCGCTTTGTGGTTCAGGGGCTCCTTCCCTCGGTAATGGTTCTAATGCTCTGTTTACGTTCGGGATTGTTATGACCGGTGATACACGTTATTTACTTTTACTATGGAGCGAATATCCAATAGGCGATCGAAATTTTAAAATTTGTAAAGTCTCAAATAAAATCACAAGTGCATGATACACCGAGGTAATTAATATTTAAGGGTCAATCCCAAGGGACTTTGCACACTAAATATGCGAGAAACAAACTAATCTATAGCAAATATTTTTGGGTTTTTTGTTGTTTAAAATGCTAAGAAATGCAAGAAGTAAAACAAAGAAAAAGGATTGGACCTTGAGCTAAACTATCATGAGAATGTATTAACAATCAAACAATGATGCAAAATATTTAATTAAGCACTATCCTAGACAATGGAATATTCATTCTTTAGGTTAATCCACGGCAATGGTAAAAACCTCCCTTCCTCTAATCACATTCAAGATCCGCGGTTAGGCATTTTATCTAAATGATTAGACAAGCATCAATATACTCCCATTTTCGTCACAAGAGTTCATAGAACCACGGTCAAGTAGCTATGTGACTCAAGCTCACAAAAAGTTTGGTTTAAACATTTTCACAAACACCTCTCGGGTGTGAAAATACCTAAAGATCTAGATTTGAGTGATCAAGTCAAAAGTAACATTAAAAATAACCTAAGTGAAGGATCTAACAAGGATCAACCATAATAATCATCATCTAACTATCAAAATATCATAATCTAGCACAACTCATGGTCCAACAAAAGATAAAACATGGATCATCGGCATTTTAGATGCTAGAATAAACAAGCATGCTCAATTTCATGACAAGGATCACTCACAATAGACTAATTCACTCTCATGATATTAGTCCATTTATTAATCACCTAATTAAGCTAATCTTCCAATTGCAATTAAGTGATCAATAATCATTATGTTCAAGTCCACAATATCAACTAATCACCTTAAACATCAATTTTCATTGGTTAAGTATGAAAAGCAAGTTTAGAATTCTCCTAGACATTTCATCGAACACCTTCCGGACATGAAATGTCCATGATAAAGATTTTGATTAGCTAAATCTAATCTAGCATTAAACAGATCATAAACCTTAGAAATCACATGAACCTAATGATACAACAAGTTTTAACCATAAAATATCACTGTAAGTGCACAACAAGCGAAGTAGTATTTAGGGATCGAATCCACGAGAACCAAGGGAAACGCTACGAATCTATATGATTGAAATTAAGCTAAGATGGCAATATGATTGTTTGTTGTGATGCAAAACGAAATAGCAATATAAAAACGATGTAAAATCAATTAAAAGCAAACGTTAAGTCTAGGGCAATTCGCAGAAATTTAGAGATCATGAACCAGACAATTATTCAGGGAACGATAAAGCACAGTCTCGAACTCAAACATGAATGTATAATCAATCCACTTTCGTGGTATCAACTACTTCATCTAGCAACCTAAGAATCTAAACTGTCGTTTGATCTTAGAATTCTAAACAAGCATTAACGAGCAGGTTTGATATGTTCACAAATTGCCTTAATATCATATTTCGTTGGTTAAGGACAATTTGCTCACCTATGTTCTATCAAGCAACATATAACACTTTTGATGAATAGATTAAACCTAAAATCAGAGACTAAGTGATCAATTTAATCTAAGCAGTAAGAACAATGATAGGTGAAGACAAGATAATAAATTCCTATCTATGTCTGATTCAGTGACTCATAAATTCCTTTGAATATCCTAAACCTAACTATAGAACTACTCAGACATGGAAGCAAAGAAACAAGAAGGAGATGAAGAAAAACTCATGATCAAATAAATAGAAATCTTCTCAAAGATGTAGAGTCAGAGATTCGTCTCCCAAAGCTTACAAACTCCAAAAGCCAAAATTCTGAATAGAAAATAAAAGTATGTAAAATGGTGTAAAGAGGTAGCCTCCACAATGGCTAAAAATAACATATAAATAGATCTAAAGTCGTTCCCATTCAAAACAGGAAAAAGCCAGGGCGAAAAAGGAAATCTGTTGAAAATCTGGCAAATCTGCGCAGTCACTCGGGTGCAGAAAAGAAGTCCCAGACCGGTACCCGTGACCGAGTGAACTCATGCGGATATGCAAACGGGTGCAGGAGGCTTGTCCGGGACCCGTACTCATGACCGAGTGAACTCATGCGGATGTTCAAACGGGTGCAGGAAATTTGTCCTGGATTGGTGCTCATGACCGAGTGAATTTAACTGAAAAGACTCGTTAAGAAGATAAAGGACCTGATTGGTAAGGACTGTGGCTGTAAACTTTTGCTGTAAGCTTTTGGCTGTAGAGATTTTGGCTGTAAAAATTGTGACTGTAACTTAAATTATGAGCAAAAGTCTGAATAATAATTAAAACTATAGATTTTGATTTATTAATTATTAAAACTCGATAATTATAAATTGACCTTGGAAAATATAATAGATTTTGTGGAATAAATCATAATGGTTTCAAATAAAATTTATAACTCATTCTAAAGTAACTTAATACTATATTAAAAAAATAAATATAAATCATTTTGCTGTTTATTAATTAGTGAGATAGTTAAAAATATATCCAATTATTGATTTCCAATAATTATATATAATATAATTAATATATAAATAACATAATTATGAAAATAATTTCAAAAATATCAACAAAAATTATTTATATAGTTTATTGAAACTGATTCCCCTAATTAAAAAAATTGATTGCCAATTCAAATTCTAGAATTTAATTAATTTATTTATTAAATATATTTAGCAACAGTTGATTATTAGAAACTATTAATACTATTCCACTTTTCTTACAACAAAATTCAATTTCAGTTAATCACTTAGATTTTATTTTAATTAATTCTATTATCTGAAGAACGTGAACTCAATTGAAAAAAAGTGCAACAAAATAAAATATTAAACAATAGCCCTGTGAAGTCTAGTTTCTATGACTTTAGAGAAAAGAAAAATTTAAAGAACAAATGAAAAAAAAGTCTACGGTTGGACTGTAGAGAAAAAAGAGGAAGGTAAAAGTATGATTGGTTGAAATATAACTGTGAGGATTGTAAAACTCAATAAAATCCCTACGGTCCAAACGCCAATCATCCCCCCCCCCCAAATGTTCCTAGATAGATCGAACGATAATTTATCAGTGCACCTAATTAAATGAAAATTATAAATATAATCATATTTCTTTTATCGTTAATGTCATTTGGTTTAAATGTTCCATGTAAATGTGAAAACTGCCATTTTTACTCTTTTTGTGTCAACAATATAAAATATGATTAATTTTTAACAGACTCTTAATTTGTGGAAACTCTTTGGCCCAATGGTCAAGATTTTATTGTTTCTATACCAAGTTTGAGGTTCGATTTATAGAGAATCCATTTCTTGCATATTATTGATGCAAAATTTATTGGAAATTCCAGCGTGCTATAGATAAAACTGTCTGTCGTGGTCATGTGTGTTGTGGAAAGAGTTGTCCATCCATCACGGGTGTGGTGCATGTAAAACCATATGTCATGAATTGTATGTTGCATGGAAAGTTTTCATCGTGGAATCGTCTGTGTAGTTGTTCATTGTGATCGCATGTGATGCATGTAATTAGATTCGACCGATTAATCATAATTTGTAATATGATAAAATTAAATATCTCTGATGATGATGTACAGAAGACAAACGACTCTTATGTTCTAACAGAGTAATAAGAGATTATCAAATATTCAAATTAGTAATAAGAGATGTTCAAATATTGATTTTGATCAAAGTAATATAGATTATCAAATATTCAAATTAGGAAAAAAAAAATTAATCATAAAATAGTGCTTTTAAATAGGAAATAATTTATTAGATAATAAAATCTACTACAATTAGCATTTAAAAGAACATTAAAAAGGAAATATATGTATTAGAAAAAAAAATAGAAAAATATGTATATAAAAATGTTATAGAATTTATGAAATAAGAAAATTATATTGAATTTACATCAAAATTCAAAAGTAGTATGTATAAAATAAAATACAAAAATTATATTGAGTTAATGAAATAAGAAAATTATATTGAGTTAATGAAATAGGAAAGTTACATGCCACATCAACATTCAAAAATAAAATAGAAAATTATGAATAAAAGGAAATCAGAAAATTATATTAAATTTATGAAATAAGAAAATTATGTATTGGTTTCTTATAAACCAAAAAAGGAAAATCTCTTAATTATAAGATAATGATCTCAATAAAAAAATTATTAAGTATGTTGTGGTCCAATGATGACAAACAACAAAAATCCTAAGACATAAACACTTACCCAACAAAAATATCCTCCAAAAGAAATTTGCAAGCACGTTTCAAGCGGTTTCAAATACTTGAGAAGTCATTTTCTTATCACTGATGATATTAGGAAATTTGATATGGTGTTTTCAATGTTTTTTTGGTAAAATTTCAATGTTTTTTTGGTAAAACGGTGTTTTTATGTTATTTGAGTGTTAATTCATCTTAATCACACATGGTCAATGCTTAAGTTTTCAATTAGTTTAGCGTTATTCTCTCTTTTATAATTAAGCAACATTTGACGAATAAATTGGGAGAAATCATTCTTAATATAAATATTTTTTTTTATTTCTGAATATTGAACAAAAATATTAAAACGTTAATCTGCGCGTAGCTCGGATAAAAAAATCTAGTCTCATTATATAAAGCAGGATGTGCTCAACGTGAACGCGATACGTTGGCAAAATTATAACTCACCAGATCGAGATACGTGTCATTGTTAATTTAGATTGTGACACGTGTCAATATAAATAATATAAAAATGTAAATATTCATATTATTAGACAATTAAAAGGAAATAGTAAACCAAAAATATTAAAAAAGAAAAACATGACATATTATTTACAATTTCTAAAAGTATTAGTAATAAGACATATTATTAGAAAAATTAAAAGGAAATAGTAAATCAAAAAGACTATAAAAAGAAAAATATGACATATTGCTTTCAATTTCTAAAAGTATTAGTGTAGTATATGACAAACCTCATATTAATGAGATTACGACATATGTCAAAATTTTAATATAATTTTCCATATATTTTTATTTTTTTACTAATTATGTTTTACTATTTTTAACTATTTTTTAATACTAATGATATCTTATTATATAAAGCTGAAAGCGTTCGACGTGAGCGCGACACGTATGAAAAATTATAACTCACCATATCGCGACATAAGTAATTATTGATTTAGATTGTGACACGTGTCATTAGAGTAATATAAAATTTCTTTTTGTTAATTAATTAAATCATAAAAAGAAAATATAAAATCCTAAATGAATAAGTGAAAATAAAATTAGTAAATATGAAAATTCAGTATTTAAATTCGTAAATGTAAATTATAACTTGTGTTAATATAATAATATATAAGGTTTCCATATGTTAGTTAATTAGGTCATAAAAGGAAAAAAATAAAATCTTAAAGCAAAATTGAAAATAAAATCAGTAAATAATAAAAAAGGAAATTTTAGTATTTAAATTAGTAAATGTAAAAAAATAGTAAAATAAAAATTTATATGAGTATACTTTGTAATTAATATTATACTCCTTCCATTTCATAATATAAAATGTTTTGGAGGTTTTTTTTCACAATATAAGATGTTCTCATATTTTTATGCAGCTTTTAACTTTATTGAATATTGTGTGACCAATAGTATTTTGCAATCTCTTTATGATTAGTTGAATTGTTTTATTTTATATATTAAATAATATTTTTTGAAAGAAAAGTCTTTAATATTCGCGCTTTTAGCTAAAACATCTTATATTATGAAACAGAGGGAATATAAAATAAGAAAATAAGTGATGAAAATAGTTATAATTCTTTTCTAATAAAAAGAAAATTAATTTGTGGATTCAAAAAAGAACAAAGAAAGTCAAATATGACTAAAAAAATAATTCAAATTAGAAATATGAGAACCAATTCGTCAAGGTTTTAAAAAAGTAGATATATGAGTAGCTAGATAATGAAAAGTAAACTTAATTTAAATAGGATTAAGAAAAACTAAATATTTGGAAATATGTGACAAAATTTAATTGGAAATTAAATAAGAGCAAGAAGAAAAAATAGTAGAATCAAGATAAACAAATAAATGTTAGGCTCTCTATTGGTGGTTTAGTGTTGGCGTTCTTAATCTTATTTTATTTATTTTCACAGGTAATCTGATTTTATTTTTTACTTTTTTGTTTTTGGTTTTTTTTTCTACGAGCTATAAAATATTAAATTATAAACCCGCGTATATGCGATAGGGGTGGGATGGATCCGGATATCCGGAAATTTAAGGGAATCTGGATCCGTCGGATCCGTGGAAAAAGTATCCGGATCCGGATCCGTGACTTCCGGATATCCGGACTTCGGGTATCCGACAAAAAATTAAGATATCCGCGGATATCCGGATCCGGATCCAGGCAAAATAATTAAATAATTAAATTAATTAAATTAAAAACACTAAAAATTAAAAAAAAATTATAAATTTAAACTATAAATTAAAATTTTGAATAGTTTTTTTCAAAATAAATATGATATATTAAAAAAGAACTAAAATCAATATGTATGCATATATTTTTATATAAAAATAACTTAATATATGTAAAACTATATGTTTTTAATATATTTAATGTGTCTGGATCCGGATCCGGATATCCGGACTTTGAAATTTTACTATCCGGATCCGGATTCGTTTTTCACGGATCCGAGATTTTACTATCCGGATCCGGACGTCCTGGATATCCGTATTTCCGGAGCGGATAGGAACGGATAACGGATCGGATACCGGATCCCGGATAATAATTCCACCCCTAATACGCGAGACATAATCTAGTTATATATAAAATAGTAAATGTTATGGTTTTGTTTGAAAATAAAGGTATTATTATAACATGTAAAATAAAATAAATAAATAAAAATCTAAGCGTAGACGTCTTCCGGATTTTTATGGAGTTTGGGAAATTAGTCTGAGTTTCGATCTAGGATTTCTCCGGTTACAAAAAAAAAAAAAAAAATCGAAGCCTATATGAACCGTGTTGAATGGACGAAAGAAGCATTTATGAGATCGAACTGAATGGTCCAAGCGATATCACATGTGGTAAAATAGGCAGTAATAGTTGAGATGTCCGTGAAAAATTAAGCCCAATCAAGGAGCTCGATGTAAAACTTCAGTCCAACATCTGGCCAAGTAAGAACAGCAGGCCCATGAGAGATGAGAATCACTCTCAAGTCCCAACATTATGTGTTTGTGTCTATACATATAATTATTTTTTCCATGAAGTTTTGAAACTCTTTGGGCTCTATTTTGGTCGAGACCGGCATGTGATATATACATTCTTCCTAAATAAAGTTTGAATTTATCTGGTTGTATATCTATATGTTTTTTGTTTAGTTTCTTTTATTGCAATGTGTAGATTATGCTGTATTTCTTCGAAAAAGGTATAAATTTTAACAGAAAAATAAATATATAAACTATTCGATATATATAAGGCAAGATCGAATAGGTATTTTATTTATTTGAATATTAAAATTTATACATTTTTCGAAGAAATACAGCATAATCTACACATTGCAATAAAAGAAACTAAACAAAAAACATAAAGATATACAACCAGATAAATTCAAACTTTATTTAGGAAGAATGTATATATCACATGCAGCTGTAGACAGGGAGGAGTCTAAAGAGATTCGTGAAAACCTCTCCCTTCAAATCAAGAAAGCATATATTTAAAGTAGCAGCTTCGCTATAGTGATCGCGACGGTGCTTAAGGAGGTATGTGGCTAGAGAATCCATGTGGTGCAAATGTCTACCATAATTTTCTAAAGAAATCGCATTTAAAGAAGATATGTTCATGAGATTCAATACATTCGGGACAAATACCACATGTGAAAGGAACATTCATTCCCCAATTTCGCAGTCTATCACGAGTTGGAAGTCTTTGAAACATAGCCAACCAAATAAAGAAAGAGCATCGGGGAACTGACTCCTTAAACCAAGCCACTTAGGTCCAGGGAATCAGAGGAGATCGAATGCAGATCAACCACACTTTTGGTTATGAGAGACATATACAAATCAATATAACATCCACATTTTGAATAAGCTTTGTATATATATAGGTATATCTTCTTCCCGATGTTACATGTAGATGGGCCCTTAGAACAACGTGTAGCAAAAAGTTTTAAAAGGCAATGGCATGTTTTTATTCGAGAGACAAGAGGATCAAACCCCAAATGCTAGAATTCGATATTAACGACAATAGTCGTAACGATGGTAACAAAAAAAAAAAAATGACATCAACTCGGTTGATCAAATATATAGTAAGTTTGGTTTGCCAAGTATAACTCAAGATTTAAGCTTCACTTTTCACTCAAATATGTTTGGTCTGTTATATACCTTTAACCATAACCAAAATAATTAAAAAAAAAAAAAAAAAGTAGGACCCAACTTTAACGTAGGCTCCAATTTGACAAATTGCTTTCTCCTTATGGGATACCATTTGTCTCTACAATTCGTTTTTTTTATGGACCCAGTTTTCTTATCACAAGTTGGTTTATGAATTGTACCCAAGCTGTTTAAGTTTTAACGAATTTACTCTAATCTTGTGGTAAATTAACTTTTGGGTCAGCACATTTAATATTCAACAAAGTTTACTTTATTTAGTAATCAACTAAGAAAAAAACAAAACCTATTATTATTATTCTCATCCCATGCTTAAAAAGTTTAAGACGAGACTCGTTTACAATTTTTTGTTTTGTTTTTGCTATCTATATTAAAGTAAAACTTAAAGTTATATGATATATGATATAATATTAATTTGGAACCCACGATCCAATTTAGATCTTATACTTACAAAGATAAAAAAAATACACTCTGGTCCAAAATTAAATCACTATTTTACGTCAATTTTTATTTGATTATAGCTCTAATTGTAACATACTACCATTATAACATTACATTACACTTGTATCACATCATGTGTAACTAATCAGTAAAGTAACAATACGAAAAATAATATCACTATTCTTTATTGTACAGTCATTTTTTATCATTATTTATATTATTTTTAACAGTACTATCATCTTGTACCGCTGTTTTGTACCATCAAAAAAATTATACCGTCTTCTATTACCAATCAGATCCTATATATTTCACTATTTTATACCCAATTTAAAATTGAGATGATGACACAACAATACTAACGCAAATCATTTATACATATCAAAACAGGTGTTACAGATCACGGCCTTAATTTTTTGTTATATTTACATATTAAAACAGTTGTAACAACTATTTATTACAACAAACATGTAAAAAGGAAAGGAAAAGCCATCGTATTTATTAAGAAAAAAAAACTGAAAGAGAGAGAGAGAGAGGAGTGTCTTTAATCGTATGATACAGACACTTGTGACTTTAATAAAGTCATTGGCGTTGCTTTGTCGTTTCCTTGCGACAATTTTTTTGACACGACGTCTCCTAATTATCCACCTCTGTCTTTTTCCTTTTTATATTTTTCTCTGCCAAAACACAATTTCCTATTTTTTTTATAAAAGAATCTCTATTTTGTGACACCAATATTTTTTTTAAATATATATCTTTGTTTCTAGTTTTTGCTTTATTTGGTGTGTTATATATCCATAACTATGGACAGAAACGGGGATAAAATAGCCGAAAAATAATAACTGGGGTTAATATATTTGGTCGACATAATCTACCATAAAACTTCTGTTAGAATAGTTTATTCTTCTTATACTATTTTTATTGCCAGCTTTGTAATATTAAACAAAACAAACTTATCAAGGGGTACAAATTTTTTATTTTAAGGACATATATACAAATTCATATGGAGTGAAAAACAATATCCGTAAAAAGATTAAACATACACTTTTAAAATAAATAAAACGAATCTTATATAACAGGATAATATAGTCTAATTTTGGAAACTTCAGAAAAATTCTCGATTGCGGTTTCCTTAACCGCGGTACAAACATGCGGTTGGTATGCATGCAGGAGATACATCATACACCCCTAATAGATATTCATTTCCCACGGTCACAACCGAGAAGAGTAGTATAACTAAACCCAAGATAAAACACCAATCGAATTTAAAAGAACCAACAAAACTAAAAGAAACATTAAAACAAGTGCAAATCCGATCTTTAAATTATTAACTAAGGAGAAGTACATGGCTTGTGAAACATGTATACTAAAGAGTCGAGACCATTGAGAGTCATGTGGTGAAAGACTACGTGGATGAACGAATGCTACATATGCGACTATGCGAGGTCACCTAAATATTTTTATACGCATGTTCAATTCAAACCATCTCGATGCATAAACTCGACCGCCAGAGAAACAGACCAAATTAAGGATAAAGTGTGAAAATATAAAGAATAAATTGCGAAAAATAAAAAATAAATAAACAATTGGTTATTATATTAGTTGACGGAATCTACCATAAACTTTTGTGATAGAAAATTTTATGTTATATTATCATTTAACCTATACATTTAACATTGGCAAAAATTTAACATTAAAAAATCTTATTTACTAGACCAAGACATGTACTCTAGATGTATGTATTTGTGTCGTTAATATGCCATCATCCATATTTATATATGACAAATGTATATTGTTTACAAAAGCTCTAACTTAGTAAAATAATGTACACACAAAAAGGGTACAAAGTACCACTAGTAGTAACATGAAGAATTACTTTGACCAATAATATTTTTTGTAAGTGATTTTGAAATAGAATTTTTTTGAACTTTGCGATAAAATTAATATCATAAAAACAAAAAGATCATTTGGTAACAATATATATATATGGTTTGTTAACAACAAATGTTAGAAAAATAAGTTTTTAATGATAAATTTAACAAAAAGAATTTCAAATATTTTAGTCTTAACATTTGTCAAGGTCTTAGAAACTATATATATGCTCTAAACTTTTTTTTATTAAAACATACTTTTGAGTTTTTTCCATAAATTAAAACCGAATCCTAATTCATAAACGTAAACACTATTAAATATTGATATAACATACATTTTAAATATTCACAACAATAAATATTTTAAAATTTTATTTATTGGATGAGGCAAAACTACGCACATGTATATAAAATTGACTAAACAAAAATTTCACTATAAATTGTGTCATATTTTTTGGGTCAATTTAATAAATATCCATAGAAGATTATCTTATTAAGTTTATAACATTGTTGATTCAAAAATTTAGAAATTAACAAAGAGAAAAAATATATATACCATAATTATCCTCCTCATTTAGATAAATTACAAAAGATGTCATTGATCACAATTTTTTTTTCTTTTTTAATGTGAATATGCTCATGACACTATTCATCTGACATCGTAAATACTGTTTATTTAGTTTTCGACGTCACTATTCATCAGATATCCAACAATAACAAGTTCTAATTTGGATGGTTATCTAATTGATTAATATGATAAATTATTGTATATATCGATAATTTTATATAATATGTGTTAAAACTATTATTATCATGCTACATGTGATTTTGTCTAGTGTTAAGATGTTAAATAACAATACAAACATTTATTTATTGTGACAATTACCTATTGTTAAAATGATATAACAAAACATTCATTTACATACTAAATTTGATAGTCATGTTTTACATGGTGTAAAACATTATTTAACACGATACTAAACATTTAACATGTTATATATTTGCTTACATCGATAAACACTGTTACATAACTTTAATTTGTTTTGTATCGTGTTAAATAAATTATTACACCATATAAAACATGAATATCATGTTTAGTATGTAAATAAATGTTTTTGTTATTTTTTGATATATCATTTTAACAATAGCTAATTGTCACAACAAATAAATGTTTGTATCGTTATTTAATATATTAACACTATAGGAAATCATGTAGCATGATAACAATAGTTTTAACACATATTATTTAAAGTTATCGATATATAATATAATTTACCGTGTTAATCAAATAGATAACCATCCAAATTAAAATTTCTTTATTGTTGCATATCTGATGAACAGTGTCCGCGAAGTCAGGTGAACAGTGTTACAGTGTTAGATGACCAATGTTGTCGGCATTCTAATATCAGAAAATAGTTTTCTGATGAATGGCATTTTTTGGTAAATAATTTAAATGAGGAGGATAATGTAGTATTTTCTTTTTTAAATAGTGCACGCTAACTTTCTCTCTGTTAGTTATTTAATTATATAATTATCCATAGTTATATAATGCAATTACCCATATCTTTTTTAATTATTTTATTTTAAGAAATTAATTCTTAGTAAGATTTTTTTTTTAATACTACAAATACTTAAATGGATGAATCAAATTGAAGCTTTAAAAAAATGTTAATACCGATTTTATTAGTAAATACTAAATACTATTTTATTTTATTATTATTATTTTTTAAAATTTATTTTATTACGGTCCAAACCGAGCAATTGGCATCGATTTACAAAGAAAAATCAGAAATCCAGTTAAACTGGAACACAGACGAAACCTAGATCTCTAGCCGCGGGCGATAGAGACGTCCTTAATCTCGCACACCGGTAACCGAACTCCGATGAATGCCAAAAGTCCTAACCACCTAAATCGGACCCGACCTTCGATCCGGTAAAGTGAAGAAGTTTACAATTTCTGGTGGAAGAATCCATCCTCTCTTCCACCGTCGATCGTTACCCGATTAGAAAGTCGGCAAATCTCCATGGGAGCCACACCAACCCGACAAGCGTAGGTGTTTCGGAGTTGCCGTACGTCCACCTCGATCCTCCCCAACACGCAACACTCTCCACCAAACCACCGTTTGACTTCCATCGTGGAGTTAAGCCATCGATGTTACGCCGCTGATTCTTCGACTTTCTTCACAAGATCTGCCACCGTCTTCTAGCAACCAGATCCGATTTCAGAGATATCAAGATCCTTTTCCTTGCAACTTCAACAGCCACTTCTCCGCCTTCACACGATGGTTTCTCCACTCCTCAGTGTTGCCGGAGAAGGAGGGGTCGATCGTCGTCATCCAAATCGTAAAACCAAACACTAAACACCTATCTTGAAATGCTTACCTTAGTACTTAGCGGTCCTTTCTCAATGCCGGTGATGAATGGCGACGTTGGAGAGACGTAATGCGAAGAAGAAATTTTGACGGCTAGGGCGAACTTAGAGAGAAGATGGGCAATGATTGGGTCTCAAATTTTTTTTTTTTTAAATACTATTTTAATTCTAAATACTATTTTAGTTAGGAAAGAAACATCAAAACGATACGATCCACTCTTTCTTTTTAACAATTTAAAAAGATAATCTTTGACCAGAATTAAAACTATGATCAGCAGACATAAGAATATGATAATGGTATCATTAAGATTAAGAGACTACACGTTTCGAGTTGTGATTCAATATTAGAATAAATAATATATATTTCTAATCAGGATTGAATATTAGAAAGCAAAAAGTGAGAATATTAAGTTTGATTTTAGAAAGAGTTGCCAAAAAAGAAAATGATTAAAAAAAAAGGTGGGGCACAAAGAGCAGCAAATATCAAGGGGGGTATTTGTTAGTTGTTGGGACTCAGACTCACTCAGAAACTCAGAAGAGACTCATTCTTTCTCCCTCACCCATCCCATCATCCTTTTTGTTTTTCTTTTTACTTTTTGTTTTTATTTTTCTTACTTACTTTTTTTTTGTTTTCTCTATAAATAAAAGCTATATGTGAATCCTACCCCCACACAAAAAAAGGAAAAATATTAATTACATTATCCTTAAATTTGACTAAAAAGGGTTAATTCTTACACAATTACATATTACATCTTTGTCAAACAAAATTCAAATGTAATTGTTGAATAGATTGCTAAAACAAACTTAAGGTGCAAATGGTTGTTTATTTAGAGGAAAAAAATTGGTAGCACTAAATATTTTTCTAAATTTTTACTATTTGGGTTTAATAAAAATTGATGAAACTAAACATTTTTCTAAAATTTTACCATTTGGATTGAAAAATGTGAAAAACTAATTCAACTAATTCAATTTCAAAAATTGAAAGAATGAACAAATTTTCAAAAATGTTCGTCTACTATTTTGCACTAAAATTTGAAAAATGATTTGGAGAAAATTGTTTCTTTTTTCTACTCAATTATTCCACTAGTATTTACCATTTCTACTTTTAGACCGTAATTGAATGTACAAAAAAAAAAAGAATAGAAAAATGGTGAATGGATCATCCTACGTGATCCCACTAATAAACACCAATTAAGTTGAAAAAACATGACAGAAAAATCAGCTAAATTTTGCTGAATAGGTTGAAAATAAACAAAAATTTCTTGTTAAATTATCTCTTGTCATCTAGGTGCAGATGAAAATATGAAAAAATCATTTTCTTTAACTCAATTAAAAGAGATATATATTTTCTGATTTGTTTATGAATATATTTTTTTTACGTTTTTCACTAAGTTTTTTACTAATTATTTTACATTATTAATTTTTTTTTATTCCTCTAATCAGTTATCATTCATGTTTAATATTTATCTATCTATAGTTACTCATGAAAATGAGTCCACTAAATTAGCCAATTTTTATATCAATTTGATTATTTCATCGAGAGGATTTTAGGTTATTTCAAGAATTTTAGGTTATTTCATATATTTTGGAGTGAATGTCTGTGCAAGAAGCACAAATATACAATTATTTGTTTCTATATAAATTAGACAGAACCGATATAGATTACTTTACGGAACAATTTTCATATCGTTTACATTTGATTTAATATATAAAAAACGTTGAAGAACAAAGTTATTAAATTATATTTCCATTCTAGTATTTCTTGTATTTTTTCAAAGAAATAGTAACATATTAGGGTCGGTATTACTGAATGAGTCGGTGTGATTATTTTAATGAAAGTTTTGAAAGTAATTTTTGTTGATATGGCATTTAAAATACAATACTTTAGTTTATCAATAACAAAATGCTGATTTTTCATATATTTTTGTCTAAAATAGAGAGAAAAAGCGCTTTTGTTACAAAATTGAAAGGAGCCTACTCTTCTGTCTTTAGCCGATTGGTTGGCTCTTAACAACGTAATGAAAAGAAAAACAACAAAAGCTGATTATTTTTTCGAATAAAAAAAGAAATCAAATAATACATAAACATCAAAAAAGAAAGAACAAAGAAAGATTCCAAAGAGATACTGTTTCCTTTGTAAGAGTACGCAAAGAAAACATAAATCAATTTGTGCTTTTCATTCCTGATAAGTGATAAGTTAAGAAAATTATGTAGTGAATGAAAAAAATACCTTATTTCGTAATACCAGACTCCAATCTATGCACATATTTGAAATTTGAATTTATTTGAAATTGATAACTATTTAAATAGATTTTGAAATCAACAAAATTATCGAATTATGAAAAGTAAAATAAAAAAGTATATTTGGTTATTTATTTTTAAAAACGACAAGACGCCAAAATTGTATATAAATTTATCTATTTATCGTACGTGTTTTTTTAATAAAATATTTTTGGCATTTATTTTTTTATAACAAATATCACAATATTTTATATAACATCATGCTACTTGTATAAATCACATAAAAAATATACTATTTACTTACGATTTTTTTTTTTTTTTTTTAAATCATGAGGATTTTGAATTTTTAGTCTCTTCTTTATTTTTTTAAGGAATATTATTTTTTAAATGGATTTGAATTAGGATTTTCTTTTTATAAAAAACCACTAGACAAAAAACTATTTAATTTTCGTTATAATTTTTACAAATAAAAATGTCTATATGATCATCCAACAACCAAAAAAAAAAATTAAACGATTGATTAATCGATTCAACGGCTAGACGATCTATTAATAAAAACTAAATTGTTGATTCATATATTCACTAAGAAAAATTGATAACCAAAAAAAAAACCTAGACGATTAACTGAATTAGGCGTAAAGTTAATCTTCTAATTAGCACCTAACAAAGTCTTAAATATAATTCTTTATATTAAACGAAAATTAGAAAGAGTTAGCAAAAAACGTCAACTTTTGTGTGTGTGTGTGTGTAAACGTGTGTATATTAATAATATAAATAGACTTGTTTTATAGAAAATGTGAAAATTATGAATATAATTCTTAGATATTATTGGGAAACAAAAAAAGGGAAGAAGAAGGCGAAAGAGAGTGGAGGTGTGGGTTCTGTTCTGTCTTGGCTTTGTCTCCCCCGCCTCTCTCTCTCTCTCTCTCTCTCTCTCTCCACTAAATTGGCTTTTATTTCGCTTTTTCTGCTAATTTACTCTTTACTATATTTTTTCCCATCTGCAATTTATCTTATGTCTGTTCCTTCTGCTCCCTCTTCTCAGTACCTGCTAATGGAGGAACAAGAATCATACTTTGAAACCCTTGTTCTCATTTGATACCCTTTCCTCTCTCTCTCTCCCTCTCCCTCTCTCCCTCTCCCTCTCTCTCTCTCTCCACTCTCTTATTACTCATCTTTCCCATCAATAGCAGATATTCAATTTGGTTCTTGCTTGTGAAGTTTATCTGTAAAGGAGAGGGATTATGTCACTTCAAGCACCAATTTTGCAAACTTTCCTTTGATGGGTTTTACTTGCTTCGTTGTAATTTGATTAAAAAAAGCAACTTTTCTTTGTTTTGTTGTCTCCTTGCTCAAAGAAGCTTTTTTTCCATGGAATTTGACTTGAATACTGAAATTGCGGAGGTGGAGGAAGAGGAGAATGATGATGCAAGAGTAGGAGGAACAAGGATTGAGAAGGGTAGGCTTGGAATTTCACCATCATCATCTTCATCATGCTCTTCTGGTTCATCATCAACTTCTACAGCTTCTGCATCTTCCATATACTCTGAGCTATGGCATGCTTGTGCTGGTCCTCTCACTTCACTTCCCAAGAAAGGCAATGTAGTTGTGTATTTCCCACAAGGTCACTTGGAGCAAGATGCTATGGCTTCGTATTCATCTCCTCTTGAAATCCCTAAATTTGACCTTAACCCTCAAATCTTCTGCAGGGTGGTTAATGTCCAGTTGCTTGTAAGTCTGTCTGTATCACTACCTAACAACATTCCTTTTATGTTCTATGTACTGTAATTGAACAAGTTCTGTTTTTTACTAATTGTGGTTATTGTTTCCAAATTTTGGTTCCTTTTTTGGGGGAAAAAAGGCTAATAAGGAAACTGATGAGGTCTATACTCAAGTTAGTCTGCTTCCACTGCAAGAGGTATTCTTTTTACTGAAACGGTTGGTTCGTTGACAATTTAATTGATGTTTGGAAGGAGCAAATTCATATAGTGTTTATACAAAGCATCCTATCCGATTCGAAGTAGAGTAATCTGATATTACTATTGTAATTCCAGACTCTTAGTGTGATTTTAGACTCTATGGTTGTGAATAGTTTTGTTTGTTCTCTTAGTGGCTCAAACCCATCTTTTGTTTAAAGAGGATCACAGAGATTTGAAGCACTGAAATTTTTGGTTTTGTTGAATTTGCATTTATAATCTCAGTGACGTTAATATGTTGAAGAAACTTCTTGGGCTTTATAGTTTTCGATGCTAAATGCGGAGGGGAAAGAGGTCAGGGAGTTAGGAGGGGACGAAGAGAGGAATGGAAGCTCATCCGTCAAACGAACACCACATATGTTCTGCAAAACATTAACGGCTTCTGACACAAGCACCCATGGAGGCTTCTCTGTACCTAGAAGAGCCGCTGAAGATTGTTTCGCTCCTCTTGTATAGTTCTCTAGACCTCATACTCTTCACTTCTTTTCTTTTTTTCGGGGAGAGAGGTGTATAAAGTTGAGCTTAACGTTCTTGTTCTAAGCCTTATATGCGACTTTTTCTTGGATGTTAGGACTACAAACAGCAGAGGCCATCTCAAGAGCTAATTGCAAAGGACCTCCATGGAGTAGAGTGGAAGTTTCGGCACATTTATAGAGGTGGCTCGGGTTGAGTTTGTTCGTTTCGTCTTTTGTCAACGAAACCCCAATGTTTAGTTCTGTCTCTTTGTAATATAGGTCAACCAAGGAGACATCTGCTTACAACTGGTTGGAGTATATTCGTTAGTCAAAAGAATCTTGTCTCTGGTGATGCGGTTCTCTTTCTGAGGTAATAATAAGATTTCAGTTTATCAGACGCTGATGTAGAATGAGGTTGAACGGTGGTGTTCCCCTCTGCTTTTGGTGGTTTGATGCTTTTGATCCAAAAATGTTACATTCATTAGTAATATTTGCGTTTATAGAGACGAAGATGGAGGGCTGAGATTAGGAATCAGAAGAGCAGCACGGCCAAGAAATGGACTTCCTGACTCGATCATTGAGAAGAATTCATTTTCGAACATTCTGTCTCTTGTGGGTAATGCTGTATCTACAAAAAGCATGTTTCATGTGTTCTACAGTCCACGGTAAAATAAAATGAAAAAATGTCATTAGTAATGATTCTTAACTTGCTTCAAATGGAAAAATAGAAGAACTATAATGTTGATTTTATGGGTTCGTATACAGTGCGACACACGCAGAGTTTGTGATTCCTTATGAGAAGTATATCACGAGCATCAGGAATCCCATTTGCATAGGCACAAGATTCAGAATGCGATTTGAAATGGAAGACTCTCCTGAGAGAAGGTATTGTTGCTTTCTTGCTTCTTCTTTGTGTTGTGGCCAGCTCTTTCTTGGATTTAAATTCGCGTTTTCTTGCAGATTCGCTGGTGTAGTGACTGGAGTTTGTGACTTGGACCCGTATAGGTGGCCAAACTCAAAATGGAGGTGCTTATTGGTGCGTCCTCCCTCACCTACTTGGAGTCTCTGTCTATTAGCGTGTAGAAGATTTTTCATTTTCCAAGAATTCTGTAGTCAAATCTTCCACATTTGTTTGGTAGGTGCGATGGGATGAGTCTTTTGTGAGTGATCACCAAGAAAGAGTTTCCCCTTGGGAGATTGATCCCTCGGTTTCTCTCCCACCCTTAAGCATTCAGTCATCTCCAAGGCCTAAAAGACCGTGGGCAGGTCTACTGGATACTACTCCACCCGGAAACCCCATAACCAGTAAATTTAATACACATCTCGTCTTTGGAAGATATGCTTTTGCAAATAGTTCTCATTCTTTATTCAGTTGTGCTGATGATTGATTACTGTTCTTGGTTGAAGCAGAAAGGGGGGGTTTTTTGGACTTTGAGGAGTCGGTTAGACCCTCTAAGGTCTTGCAAGGTCAAGAAAATATAGGTTCTGCATCACCCTTACAAGGATTTGATGTTATGAACCGCCGGATACTGGATTTTGCGATGCATTCTCACGCAAATCCAGTTCTTTTATCGAGTAGAGTGAAGGATCGATTCGGTGAGTTTGTAGATGCTACGGCCCTGGACCCAGCCTGTTCAGGCGTTATGGACCTGGATAGATTTCCAAGGGTCTTGCAAGGTCAAGAAATTTGCTCGCTTCGATCATTTCCTCAAATTGCTGGTTTCAATCCAGCTGCTGCTTCAGGAAAACCTAATCTTGGATACACTGATCCCTTTGCTTATCAAGCCAACAAGTCAAGTTTCTATCCGCTAGCATCTCAAGGGATTAGGAGCACTCATATTCCATATCAGAATCAATACAATGCGGGAGACAAATCCTCGGGTCGCCCTTCTGGCTCGATAAACTTTGGTGGAGAGACTGGAAAGTTTGATGCACAAAATGAAGGTGGTCTACCGCAGAATGTTACAGCTGATTTGCCATTCGAGATTGGTATGACAGGAAAACAGAAAGGCGACGACTTTAATATGAATGCTTCATCAGGCTGTAAACTTTTCGGATTCTCTTTACCCGTGGAGACACCTGCATCTAACCCGCAAAGCTCGAGCAAAAGGATCTGCACAAAGGTAAAAACCTTTTGCTTTATCATATCTTTGGCTTATTGGAGCTGCATTTCTAAGATGTCTCTTCTAATGAATTCTTGTGTTCAAAAGGTTCACAAGCAAGGAAGTCTGGTGGGGAGAGCCATTGATTTGTCCCGACTAAACGGGTACAATGATCTCCTTACCGAGCTTGAACGGTTGTTCAACATGGAAGGGCTTCTCAGGGATCCTGAAAAAGGATGGAGGATCTTATACACCGATAGTGAGAACGATATGATGGTTGTTGGCGATGATCCATGGCAGTAAGTTCCTCCATATCTTCTAAACCTCAATCACAACTTCTTAGCTGCTAACTTGAAATTGAAATTTTTGCTAATGGACAGTGATTTCTGCAATGTGGTGTGGAAGATACACTTATACACGAAGGAAGAGGTGGAGAATGCGAATGACGATAACAAGAGTTGTTTAGAACAAGCAGCTCTCATGATGGAAGCATCAAAGTCATCTTCTGTGACCCAGCCAGATTCCTCTCCAACGGTCACTAGGGTTTGATATTAACAAACCCGAAAGAAGCTTCTTTTCATTTTGTGCTTTTAAGTGTTTGCTTACAAAAGACATAAAAGACTTCAACTTGATCTCTGTCTCTGTTTGTTTGTGTTTCTTCTGGTCTCCATGGATTTGGATCGTTTAACTCGAAAGATTTGTGAGTTTATGGGATGTGTAGAGCATGCCGTTGGATGAGTTTGGACTTTGGATTGAGGTCTTAAATTTTCAATTGAGGTTGTGCATTGGATCTTGAGGTTGTCAATCACATTACAATATATTTATTGGTTTATGTATTTTAATTGATTTGAGAAACTATATAAGATTTATAAATTTTTGTAAATTTTACTGGCTTTCAAATCTAATATGTGGATTTTAATTAGTATTTCTTGATCCGTATATTTTTCCTCGGATTTGATCAGTCTTTGTATTTTTAACATGAAAATCCTTCTAAATCCACTAAAATTCACTGTGAAATCGAACCCATAAGTAAATCTGTAGGATTGAATAACACGTAATTTGAATTAGTATTTATAAATCATAGAATCAATAACACAAGATTTGAACATGGATTTTAATATCATAAAATCACTAGATTTGGTTTTGATTTCCAAATCCACTAAAATATAGTGACCAATAACCTCCACTTATTAGTTTGGAGTTATTTGGTTGATTTTTTTAAATTTCTTAACAACTTATATATGCGGATTTTCTGAATTTTTTTTTATTGATTGATAAGTAATACATAATAGATATTTGATTTCCAAGACCAAGACATGTCACCTAGTGATTTGTGCAATTGATGTCACTGCGTTACCATCCAGATTCAAACTCGCATAATATAGTTAACAAAAAAAATATTTAATCTTCAAAAGTATTTTGTTTTTGAAAATATAAAAAATATTATAGAGAATTGTATGTACTTTGAAAATAATTTGTGAGATAAATATTTAGTTATTTAAACTGAAAATTAACTACTTATATTATAGATGTTTTGTATATTCAATAGCATATAATATGAAGTTTAACATGGCCGATTCAATCAAAGATATGACCCTGTTCTGAAATTTGAAATGGCCCTTTGGTTTTTAGAAGATAGAAATTGCAAATAAATTTTTGGAAAAAAGGTTTATATGTTCAAATACAGAGCTAAAAATAAAAGGTCCACATGTTAAAAGTTTTAACAAGTCACGTGAACTACACTACAACACATGATTGTTTTCATCCTTATTATCAACCCTAATTTCTCCGAATTACTATAGCCCTCCCTGCACATTTGCGCAGTTGCTCAAAACACGACGAAATCGTTCCAAGTTGAACAGTCAAACCCACATATATATATGGATTTTTATTTTATTTTTTGATAATGGAAAGAAATTTAATATTTATGAATTATTGGCTAAATTAAAATGATATACAAGTTTCATGAAGATCCAAAACTAGCCCTTGAATCTGGTGGTCACGTATCACCAAACTACCAAGTCTCGCGCTACAACTGAATCAAATACTCTAAGCTTCAACCACGTGCTCCTCCTCTCGAGCTATGTCTGCACGGAAATCAGAACTTATGTGAGCGAACAAAATCGCTCAGTAAGACTACAAACCCAATAGACATATACCAAGACGGTCTGATCCCGCACAGAAAATATTCACGTGTTGGCACAAAGAACAAATAATTCAATTTCAGATACTAATAAATAAATTTGACATATCCAAATACCTTTAGCAGACATAATATCATCAGAACATAATTACCAACAGAACAAAGATATCATCATGACAGAGCGACCAGGTATCTAGCAATGCAATATCAGAAGCGGAATGGTATGAAGGGTGATATTGCAAAATTTGTATCAAAGTGTTTGGTGTGCCAGCAAGTAAAAATAGAGCATCAAAAGCCAAGTGGTAAGCTTCACCCCTTGCCTATTCCCGAGTGGAAGTGGGATAGGGTTTCTATGGATTTCGTCACTGGACTCCCAAGATCTCAAAGGGGAAATGACTCGATTTGGGTAATAGTAGATCGATTAACTAAATCAGCCCATTTTCTCCCGGTTAAGACGACATTCTCATCATCCCGACTTGCGGAGATCTATGTGCAAATGATTGTGAGGTTGCATGGTGTTCCAAGTAGCATTGTCTCAGATCGTGATCCAAAGTTTACTTCTCATTTCTGGAATAGCCTACATCAGGCTTTGGGTACAAAGTTGCATTTCAGTACAGCCTATCACCCTCAGACAGATGGGCAGTCTGAGAGGACTATTCAAACACTTGAAGACATGTTAAGATCTTGTGTTTTAGATAGTCGGCAGTCATGGGAGAAGTTATTGCCATTGGTTGAGTTTGCTTACAATAATAGTTATCATGCGAGCATCGGTATGGCACCATTTGAAGCTTTGTATGGTAGGCCATGTCGTACCCCGTTGTGTTGGGCGGAAGCCGGAGAGACCAAGGGTATTGGTCCTGAATTGATTTTGGAAACCACAGAAAAATTAAGGTTGATTCGGGATAGGATGAAAGCTGCCCAAGACCGTCAAAAAAGTTATGCAGATCGACGGAGACGTGATTTAGAATTTGAAGTGGGTGACCAAGTTTTTATTAAGGTTCAGCCTATGAAAGGCAAAGTTCGATTTGGACAGTCCGGAAAGCTAAAACCGCGCTTTATTGGTCCTTGTATGATTAAAGATCGTGTGGGTAATGTAGCCTATCGTTTGGAATTACCTTCAGAGCTGGGGCATGCGCATAATGTTTTCCATGTCTCAATGTTGAGGAAGTATCATCATGATCCTTCGCATGTGGTGGATTTCGAACCTTTGGAGATTCAGGAAGATCTAAGGTATGAAGAAGAACCGATTCAGATAGTGGAAACTATGGTGAAAGAACTTAGGAGAAAGACTATTCCTCTCGTTAAAATCCTTTGGAGGGATCATGGGGCTCAGGAGGCGACATGGGAGTTGGAGTCAGAGATGAAAAAGAAATACCCCCACTTATTTCAGGTAAATCTCTGAATTCGAGGACGAATTCTTTTTAAGGGTGGTAGAATTGTAACACCTGAAATTAGAAGATAAAGAAGAACCAAATTTTGGGTTAAATTGATCAATTAAATAATTGAGAATCTGTCTAATTTCAGGGGGTTTTCTGATCGTTTAAAAGTGGAAAGCCAAATCTGTAAATAAAGAAAAGTCCAGGGACGAAAGTGCAAAATCGGGAAAAACTGGAAAAAATTCAAGTCATCCCTTACGAAAATGTTGGGATCGATTTTGGCTTCTCAAATCTTCGTCTTTCAACCCTAATATCACGTATATATATGCGTTTTAAAGCTCCCACGATTTAGAAGCCGTTTCCCTTGCAAATTGAAGATTTTTTGTAAGTTTCGAGACTTTGTTTATCATCTCCGATTTAGAATATTTTTTTGACAAGTTTTGATCGAAAATTATGGTGGTTAGGTTGAAAATTCACCTCTGTTGATAGTGCTCTAGTTCTGGGTCGTTGGCAACCTTCATCGAAGTGTTTGGTAAACTCCACCTCCCTTCTTTTTCAATTTTTCCTCCATTAAAATGAGCTTTAAGCTCTTTAATGGTGATTTTGGTTTCAGGGAGAGTTAGAGTGTGATCTATAGCTCTTTGGAAACTTCTCAATCTCACGAATCCAAATCCACTGACCGCTTTCCGATTGGATTTCTGAGTTGATCGGAATTTGATCGGTAAGTTTTCTAATCTCTGAGTTAGTTAACCAAATCGGATTTTTGGTTGACCAGTTCTTAAAGAATTGAAACCGGTTTTGGATTGCTGAGATTGAGTAGATTAATCGCATGAAACCCGTTTTTGATTTGAACATGTTTTGTTTTTAAACCAACTGCAATTCGGGTCGGTTCGCTAATTTTTAAACCGGTTTTGGTAAAATGGATACCGGATTCGGATTGCTCTCGACGAAACCTTTCTGTTGGTATATCAACCGTAATTTATGAATTCACGGTTGTTTTTAGGTGAATTATTTGGTCTCCGAGGACGTTCGTAGGTTTCTTGGTTCGATCACTTTCTTTTAATTCCAGGTGAGTTCTAACTCCCTTAGTAATATTATACGCTGGTATAATATTTTAGGAAGATTTACAATAATAATTTAAAAGGTAAAATTATGTGATTTTAATTTAATTAAATTAATTTAGCCATAAAGAATTAAGAAATAGTTGAATTATCTGAAAGCATGATATTTAAAAGTATATGTTTATATGGTTTAAATCTGGATCATGATTCTTGTACGATATATGTTTGGTTCTGTAAGACCGGTATCAGCATGCTATTCTGATTTAGTAGCTCTATTGGGCAATCCGTGGTAGTCGGCACTTCCACGGATGTATTTTGTACTCTAGTATTCTGTTAGTGGTATTGGGGTCGACTAGTGCCGTGGCGTACTTCATTACCACCTCGGTAGGCGCCAGCATGGCTATCGAGTATATTATGTATATAATCTGTTAGTATATGGTTTGGGTTGACCAATGCTGGGGTCATACCATTCCGCTTCTGATATTGCATTGCTAGATACCTGGTCGCTCTGTCATGATGATATCTTTGTTCTGTTGGTAATTCTGTTCTGATGATATTATGTCTGCTAAAGGTATTTGGATATGTCAAATTTATTTATTAGTATCTGAAATTGAATTATTTGTTCTTTGTGCCAACACGTGAACATTTTCTGTGCGGGATCAGACCGTGTTGGTATATGTCTATTGGGTTTGTAGTCTTACTGAGCGATTTTGTTCGCTCACATAAGTTCTGATTTCCGTGCAGACATAGCTCGAGAGGAGGAGCACGTGGTTGAAGCTTAGAGTATTTGATTCAGTTGTAGCGCGAGACTTGGTAGTTTTCCTGTCGATCATTTTTTTTTACGATTTGAGACTTGGATTTTCATGAGTTTTTAGACTTTGTCAACTTTGGAGTTTAGTATTTAATTTTAATTCTTTTACTGATGTTCTGGAAATTCTCTTGGAATTTTCGGGGCGTTACAAGTGGTATCAGAGCCGAACCCTGACGAGTGTGAGACTCACACTGTCATGGGTGACGATCTTGGTACGCAACGAGGACGTTGCGATCTGTTAGTGGGGGTGATTGTAACACCCTGATTTCTGGAAATATGTGGTGCATGCGGAGAGGCTTATAAGAATTGATTTGGCTACCTATGTTACCAAAGTGCACTTATCTTTTCCGTCACACATCCTGAGAGAACTCCAGAGTTAAGCGTGCTTGAGCTGGAGCAATTTCAGGATGGGTGACCTACTGGGAAGTTATTTCCAGTATCGTGTGAGTGAAAAAAAAAATACGGGGAAAGATCTCGTGGTGATTTGCAGGGTCAGTAAACAAGTCTTTCGAGCCTTCCGGACTAACGCACCGACCGTCGGACGAAGGTGGGGCCCACGGGCTGAGAGAGGACGTGGGGGCCCACGAACGGTGGGGGTCGGGGCATTACAAGTGGACCTTCGTCCGACGGTCGGTGCGTTAGTCCGGAAGGCTCGAAAGACTTGTTTACTGACCCTGCAAATCACCACGTGATCTTTCCCCGTGTTTTGTCCTCACTCACACGGTACTGGAAATGACTTCCCAGTAGGTCACCCATCCTTAAATTGCTCCAGCTCAAGCACGCTTAACTCTGGAGTTCTCTCAGGATGTGTGACGGAAAAGATAAGTGCACTTTTTCTCCATACAAATATTGACGCCACAACTTTAGCGCAAAAATTACTGCAGCCAGTTCAAGGTCATGTGTGGGGTAGTTAACCTCATGTTTTCGTAACTGCCTAGATGCATAAGCGATCACCTTATCATCCTGCATCAATACACAACCCAATCCTGATAAAGAAGCATCAGTGTACAACACATACCCTACACCAGGTCTAGGAAGAGTTAACACTGGAGCAGATGTTAACTTCTTTTTCAGCTCTCCAAAGCTCTGATCACAAGAGTTACTCCAGTTAAACTTAACTCCTTTACAAAGTAGTTGAGTGAGTGGTCTAGCGATCCGAGAGAAATTCTCAATGAACCTTCTATAATACCCTGCTAATCCCAGAAAGCTGCGAATCTCAGAGACATTGCTTGGCTGCTTCCATTTAGTGACTGCCTCAACCTTAGCAGGATCAACTGCAACACCTTCTCCTGATACCAGATGTCCCAAAAATCCTACCTTTTGAAGCCAGAATTCGCATTTGCTCAATTTAGCATACAACTGCTCTTCTTTCAATCTTTGCAATATTATTCTCAAATGCTCAGCATGTTCTTCCTTACTCTTAGAATAAACCAATATATCATCTATGAACACAATGACAAATTCGTCCAGGTGCGGTCTAAACACTCGATTCATCAAATCCATAAACACTGCTGGAGCATTAGTTAAACCAAATGACATAACCACAAATTCAAAATGCCCATATCTGGTCCGAAAAGCTGTTTTAGCGATGTCACTATCCCTTATCCTCACCTGATGATAGCCAGATCTCAAATCAATCTTGGAGAACCAGCTTGCTCCCTGAAGTTGATCCAATAAATCATCAATCCTAGGCAGGGGATACTTGTTCTTTATAGTCACCTGGTTCAACTGTCGGTAGTCAATGCACAGTCTCATACTACCATCCTTCTTCTTTACAAACAACACAGGTGCACCCCAAGGAGATGAACTAGGGCGGATAAAACCTTTCTCTAATAAATCCATAAGCTGCTTCTTTAGCTCTGCCATCTCTGATGGAGCCATCCTATAAGGTGCTTTAGAGATTGGTGACGTCCCTCGAGTAAGCTCAATTTCGAAGTTAACATCACGAGTCGGTGGCAATCCCGGTATATCCTCTGGAAAAACCTCAGCAAATTTTGATACAACCGGAATTTCCTCCAACTTAGGTGACTGCTTCTCTTCACCCACTAACACGCTAAGAACCCCAAACAACCTTCAATCAACAATTTCTCCGCCTTCAGAAATGAGATAATTGGTAACTGGGGAGTTACTTTCGAACCACAAAACTCTATCACTGAAGAACCTGGAGCTGCAAAAGTCATCTTCCTTCGACGACAGTCGAGATTTGCGAAATGGCGAGATAGCCAGTCAAAGCCCAAAATAACATCATACCTTTTCAAAGGTAGCACAATGAGATCAGCTGGGAGAGATATCTCTCCCACTAGTACACTACACTCCCTAACTATCCCACGAGACTGATATATTTCCCCTCCAGGGGTATGAATAGGCAAGCACAAAGGAACAGTTTTTACCGTAGACAATTTTTCACACCAAGCAATAGACATGAAAGAATGGGTGGCACCAGTATCGAAAAGCACAAAAGCAAAATTTCCAAGAATAGATAACATACCCTCGATAGCATCTCCCTCCTCAGTCTCACCCTGACCACCTAATGCATAAACTCGACCTGCACCTGCTTGGCGCCCAGGCGGTGGAACTGGTGGGCGAGGTCCATGCGGTGGAGCACGAGGCATCTGTGCAGGATTAGCTGAAGAGTTTTTAGGGCAATTCTGTATGTAATGCCCAGACTGACCACAACGGAAACATACATCTCTTGCTCGGTTACAATTTTCAGTTGTGTGGTTAGGCCGACCACAATAAGTACAACCCTGGTTGCTTCGTTGCACTGGTGTCTGGTGATTATAAGATTTACCATACGGTGTTGCACGCACCTCTGGACGCTTGTGCCTATCCACACGGTTACTGCCTCCTGATAAATCTTTTCCAGCAAATGGTTGTGCTCTTTGCTCATTCCTCTCCACAATGAGAGCACACTCCACAACTCCTGCATATGTTGGCAGAATCTGTGGTTCCACCACAACTCTGATGGAGTCTCGAAGTCCATGCTCAAATCTCCTAGCTCTGGATCGGTCATCTGGAACAATGTGGGCACCATACCGAGATAAGCGATCAAACTCAGCTTGGTAACGTCTCACTGTCATATCTTTCTGCTTAAGCTCCTCAAACTCCATCCTCAAGTTGGACCTGACAGACTCTGGAAAGTACAGATCCATGAATGCCGTCTGAAAATCATCCCAAGTTAACTCCACACCAGGACGAGACGTAACAATGCTTCTCCACCAATGCTGAGCCTCTCCTGCAAGCTGATGAGTAACCATGCGCAACTTAAAAATCTCTGGAACTCCCAAATACACTAATGCTTCTTTCACTAGATCAAGCCATTTCTCTGCCTCCATAGGATCAGAAGAGCCTTCGAATTTCTGCAATCCAACTTCTTTCTTGAACCTATCCTGCAATACCCAGTAGTCAGCTTGAGGGTTTGCCTGTGGCACATGTGGCGGGACAGCTGCCTGAGGTAACTGCTGCAGTAAAGCCTGCTGGAACGCTGCATTTTGAACAAACATCTGACCCATAGACTGAAACATTTGTCGCATATCATCCATTGGTGCAAAATTTGGCGGAGGAGGTGGTGGAAACTGGGGATCTGCGGGAACATAAGGAGGAGTTCCCGGACCAGCTGGAGCACCTCGACCAAGGGGAGCAGCAGGTCTTGGTTCCTGAGGAACACCTCGAGCGCGTCCACGTCTAGCCATCTAAACAAGATTACCCATATAATCAAATACTTATACTTAGATAAATTCCCACGCTAATAACTTGAAACAAAAAAATTCAAACTCAGAATCCTATAGCGAGACAAAGTATAATCTTTCCTTAACACTATGAATTTCGAAAAAAAAATACTATTTTTAAGATAATTAATTAAATTTTTTTTTTTTTTTTTTTAGGGCGCAAAATCCTTTAATGAAAACAACGAAAAACGTTTCGAGTACCAGGTTTCGTAAAACCATGCTCTGATACCACCTGTAACGCCCCGACCGCCACCGTTCGTGGGACCCCACACCCACTCTCGGCCCGTGGGCCCCACCCTTATCCGAAGGCCGGTGCGTTAGTCCGGGAGGCTCGAAAGACTTGTTTACTGACCCTGCAAATCACCACGAGATCTTTCTCCGTATTTTTTTTTTCACTCACACGATACTGGAAATGACTTCCCAGTAGGTCACCCATCCTGAAATTGCTCCAGCTCAAGCACGCTTAACTCTGGAGTTCTCTCAGGATGTGTGACGAAAAAGATAAGTGCACTTTGGTAACATAGGTAGCCAAATCAATTTTTATAAGCCTCTTCGCATGCACCACATATTTCCAGAAATCAGAGTGTTACATGGAGAATGAGAGATTAATTTGAAAACCAAAAGAAAACGAGAAAGAAAACAAAGCTAGCTAGATGAAAACATAATAATAGTGATTAATGCACTATAAATGTGCAAAGTTCAGTAGTGCTCTATTTTTTGTTTTTAGAAAAACTGAGATCTTATTTTTTAAAGAAAAAATAGCTTAAAGGTTATTTTCACTTTTCAGTTTACCTTCTCAATCATTGAGAAGATATGTACATATCTTAGATATATATATATTTTTCTTTTCTTATATTTCCTTTTCATAATTATCTCTCTTTTAAGTTTCTGGACTTGCATTAAAGGTATTTCTTATGTGAATGAATAAAATAAGAAAAACTTTCATACGTCTTCGGGTTTTCGACTATTTTCCTTTTCGTATGTTGTTATATTTCTTTTTCATAGTTATCTCTAATTTAGGTTTCTCGACTTATATAAAAAGTATTGTCGATATGAAACAAACAGAAACAACTTATATATATATATATATATACTTTGACATCATTTTTTTTACAAACTTTGTTGTTGTTATCATTTTTACAAATTTTGTTAAAAAGAACGGATTGACATATGTAGAAGAAATTTTGTCTTGTACTATTGTGAGGAATCACATACCATCATTTGATATTTTAATTCTTTTAAAAGTAAATTTAACTGTAATTTACTATAGTTTCTATATATTAAAATTTAATATTTATCATTTTAGGAATATTTCATAATCTCTGTATTTTATTTTTCATAATTATCGTTTTAGTAATATTTATCACTTATGTAATGTTGTCATTTCATTTGTTACAATGTACCAAAATACGTGGGATGTATTTGTAGTTGATAAAATGGTGCACACAGAATTTTCCACGATACTTTTTTCTTTTGCATGTTTATTTTAAAATAGATATGTACATGATTGATTTAAGATTATAAATATTATTTTAAAAAAAATCTGCAATTACATAAAATGTGTTAACATATCCATGGTCAACTCTAGTTTTTCAGGGCCTAAGGCATTAGGTTTTTTCCAAAATATAGTCTTATATTTTTTTTAAATAATATATTTTAATGTTTATCTTCTATTTTTTATTAATAAAAATGCAACAACAACATAATTCTGGGAAAAAAACACAGCATAATAGGAAGAAATGAGGAAAATATGACGAGAACATAATTCTGAAAAAGAAAAAAACCACAACATAATAAGAAGAAATGAGGAATATATAACAACAACAAAAGTAGAAATGAGGAAAAAAAACACAGCATAATAAGAAGAAATGAGGAAAATATAAAAGCAACATAAGAAGAAATGAAGGAAAAAAAAAACAAGCTAAAACAAGTTTTTGGTCTAGAGACTCAAATTGGATTACATAACAAAGGATGTATTTTGTTATATTTTCCACGATACATTTTTTTTTTCACGTTTATTTTAAAATAGGTATGTACATGATTGATTAAGATTATAACTATTTTTTTTTTTAAACTGCAATTACACAAAAAATGCGTTAACATATCCATGGTCAACTCTAGTGTTTCTGAGGCCTAAGTCATTAGTTTTTTCCCAAAATATAGCCTTATATTTTTAATAATAATATATTTTAGTGTTTATCTTCTATTATTAATTAACAAAAATGTAACAACAACATAATTCTGGGAAAAAAAACACAGCATAATTCTGAAAAAAAAAAAAAAACACAACATAATAAGAAGAAATGAGGAATATATAACAACATAAAGAGAAATGAGGAAGAAAAAAACACAGCATAATAAGAAGAAATGAGGAAAATATAACAACATAAGGAGAAATGAGGAAAAAAAACACGGCATAATAAGAAGAAATGAGGAAAGTATAAAAGCAACATAAGAAGAAATGAGGGGGGAAAAAACAAGCTAAAACAAGTTTTTGGTCTAGACACTCAAATTGGATTACATAACAAATGATCAATATTAATCAGACCTCGAGTGAGGAGGATGAGAAATATTTTCTTGGAAAAACTTGGAGGCTGCAAGTGTAACCTTTTTCTTCAAATCTTCAAGAATACCTTTGAATCTATCGGCATGAGTGAAGTCAAATCCATCAATGGCATCATCCCACCAATTCCCAGACGTTTTACTCCTTTCTCTGGTTTTCTTCAACTCTTCATTCTTCTTTTTCTCAGATTCTAATTGGTTCAACACCTGCAAATACAAATATTTTAATTTTAAAATTTTCAAGTGTAAAAACTTTCTTTTACATGTAAACATTTGGTAACATCTCAAGTTAATTCTTCCAAAAAAAAACATATATAGATTGATAATATTCATGAAATAACGCAAGCTAGATATATAAATAAAAATACTAACATTAATTTCATTTCATATGATTCTACAACATATCATTGCCACTTTTGGGACATATCATGAGCATATAAATCTATTTTAAATACCGAGAAAATGTCGATATTTTAGTGTTTACTAAAAAAAAATATATATATATATATATACTTTTTTTTTTTAAATGAATACAACCGTATGAGTCGAAGTTCGTTTTACATGTAAAACTCAATTTGATAATATCTCAAATAAATTTTTCAAAAAAATAAACATATAGAATATTGAAATAACGCAATCTAAATATATAAATAAGAATATCAATTATGCCACTACTTTCATACCATATGATTCTACAACATAAATTAACATTTGTCTAACATATCATGAGCATATAAATATATTCTAAATATGAAAATATCTATTTTTTAGATTTTAATATTAATTTTAAAAAAAAAAATACAACTGTGTGAATCGAGATTCCTTTTGGATGTAAAAATTTATTTGGCAATATCTCAAATTAATTTCTCAGGAAAAAATAAACATATATAGATTGAGAATAATGAAAATAATGCAATCTATATATATAAACAAGAATACCAATTAAGTCATTAATTTTAATACCATATGATTCTACAACATATTTTTGGCATTTTCTGACATATCATGAGCATATAAATCTATTCTAAATACGGATAAATGACTACTTTTTATTTTTACTATATAAATAATAATACCGATTTATGTTACTAATTTTCATACCATATGATTCTACATATCATTGGCATTTTTTTGACATATCGTGAGCATGTAAATCTATTTTAAATACAGAAAATATCTATTTTATTTTTAATATAATTAAATAATAGAAAAATTATTTGAATACAACCGTGTGAATCGAGGTTCTATATTAAACATAATAATATTTTCAAAACACAGGATAAAACAAATTAAATTGATCTGAGGAAGAAGAGTAAAAAAACCTGAGTAAGATGATTATTCAGATCTTGAACGACGGAATTTCGATGGGCTTCATTAAGTTGCATATTGTTGTGTTGGTGAGGAGGTGAAGGGTTATTGTTTAAGAATCGGCCAATTACAGTTTCAACATTTGGATGACCAAAAGAAAAGACTTTTCGACCAGGCGAAAACACAATAACAGCGATTTCTGCACCACAAAGTGTGGAAAGCTCACTAGCCTTTTTGAAAAGCCCAGATTTTCTTTTTGAAAAAGTAACTTGAAGGTTACTTTTATTCTTTATTTTGACCATCTCTATTTTTTGACGACCTTTGCTTTTCTTCACTATTTTTATTGATGTTCGAGAAAACAAAATATAAATTGGTGTTTTGCAGAATGAATTTTTTTATGTATTTATAGCAAACTATTACAGACCAGCAATTAATATTTTGAGTTGTCTAAGAGTAATTTCAACTTTAATTTACTATATTTTATATTTGAATATCAATATTACCATTTTTGGGATATTTCAACATCTTCATATTCTATCAATATAAGGTATGCAATTCACATTAATTTGACTATACTATTTTTATTTCATTTGTTACTATGTATAAGATTTTAGTTTTTCAGATGCTGCTGTAGATGTGATTGAACGGTGGTATTTCCCTCTGCTTTTGGTGGTTGAAGCTTTTGATCCAAAAAGTTACATTCATTAGTAATATTTGTGTTTATAGAGATGAAGATGGAGAGCTGAGATTAGGAATCTGAAGAGTAGCACGGTCAAGAAATTTGCTCGCTTCGATCATTCCCTCAAATTGCTGGTTTCAATCCAGCTGCTGCTTCAGGAAAACCCGTTTAGTCGGGAGAGCCATTGATTTTTCTCGACTAAAAAGACAATGATCTACTTACCGAGCTTTAACGGTTGTTCAACATGGAAAGGCTTCTCAGGGATCCCGAAAAAGGATGGAGGATCTTATACACAAATAGTGAGAATGATATGATGGTGGTTGGCGATGATCCATGGCAGTAAGTTCTTCCATATCTTCTAAAACTCAATCACAACTTCTTAGCTGCTAAATTGAAGTTGGAATTTTTTGCTATCGACAATGATTTCTGCAATGTGTTTTGGAAGATACACTTATACACGAAGGAAGAGGTGGAGAATGCGAATGACGATAACAAGAGTTGTTTAGAACAAGCAGCTCTCATGATGGAAGCATCAAAGTCATCTTCTGTGACCCAGCCAGATTCCTCTCCAACGGTCACTAGGGTTTGATATTAACAAACCAGAAAGAAGCTTTTTTATTTTGTGCTTTAAGTGTGTGTTTGCTTACAAAAGACATAAAAGACTTCAACCTGATCTTTTTCGTTGATCTGTCTCTCTGTTTGTTTGTGTTTCTTCTGGTCTCCATGGATTTGGATCGTTTAACTCGAAAGATTTGTGAGTTTATGGGATGTGTAGAGCATGCCGTTGGATGAGTTTGGACTTTGGATTGAGGTCTTAAATTTTCAATTGAGGTTGTGCATTGGATCTTGAGGTTGTCAATCACATTACAATATATTTATTGGTTTATGTATTTTAATTGATTTGAGAAACTATATAAGATTTATAAATTTTTGTAAATTTTACTGGCTTTCAAATCTAATATGTGGATTTTAATTAGTATTTCTTGATCCGTATATTTTTCCTCGGATTTGATCAGTCTTTGTATTTTTAACATGAAAATCCTTCGAAATCCACTAAAATTCACTGTGAAATCGAACCCATAAGTAAATCTGTAGGATTGAATAACACGTAATTTGAATTAGTATTTATAAATCATAGAATCAATAACACAAGATTTGAACATGGATTTTAATATCATAAAATCACTAGATTTGGTTTTGATTTCCAAATCCACTAAAATATAGTGACCAATAACCTCCACTTATTAGTTTGGAGTTATTTGGTTGATTTTTTTAAATTTCTTAACAACTTATATATGCGGATTTTCTGAATTTTTTTTTATTGATTGATAAGTAATACATAATAGATATTTGATTTCCAAGACCAAGACATGTCACCTAGTGATTTGTGCAATTGATGTCACTGCGTTACCATCCAGATTCAAACTCGCATAATATAGTTAACAAAAAAAATATTTAATCTTCAAAAGTATTTTGTTTTTGAAAATATAAAAAATATTATAGAGAATTGTATGTACTTTGAAAATAATTTGTGAGATAAATATTTAGTTATTTAAACTGAAAATTAACTACTTATATTATAGATGTTTTGTATATTCAATAGCATATAATATGAAGTTTAACATGGCCGATTCAATCAAAGATATGACCCTGTTCTGAAATTTGAAATGGCCCTTTGGTTTTTAGAAGATAGAAATTGCAAATAAATTTTTGGAAAAAAGGTTTATATGTTCAAATACAGAGCTAAAAATAAAAGGTCCACATGTTAAAAGTTTTAACAAGTCACGTGAACTACACTACAACACATGATTGTTTTCATCCTTATTATCAACCCTAATTTCTCCGAATTACTATAGCCCTCCCTGCACATTTGCGCAGTTGTGTCAAAACACAACGAAATCGTTCCAAGTTGAACAGTCAAACCCACATATATTTATGGATTTTTATTTTATGTTTTGATAAAGGAAAGAAATTTAATATTTATGGATTATTGGCTAAATTAAAATGATATACAAGTTTCATAAAGATCCAAAACTAGCCCTTGAATCTGGGGGTCGCGTATCACCAAAAAAAAAATTATTTTAGTATGTTGCATGTGGTGGTCACGTATCACCAAAAAAATTTTAAAATTTTGTTTGGTGCCGGTGGTCACGTCGACGTATGACAAAAAAAATTCAAGAAGAAAAGATGGAGAATAAGAGATTAATTTGAAAACCAAAAGAAAACATAGCTAGCTAGATGAAAACATAATAATAATGATCAATGCACTATAAATGTGCAAAGCTCAGTAGTGGTCTACTTTATGTTTTTAGAAAAATTTAAAACTTGTTTTTGGTAGAAAAAATAGCTTGAAGGTTATTTTCATTTTTCAGTTTTACCTTTTCAATTATTGAGAAGATATGTACATATCTTAGATATATATATATTTTCTTTTCATAATTATCTTTTTTTTAGGTTTCTGGACTTGCATTAAAGGTATTTCTTATGTGAATGAATAAAACAAAAAAAAAATTCATACGTCTTCGGGCTTTCGACTATTTTCCTTTTCGTATATTGTTATATTTCTTTTTCATAGTTATCTCTAATTTAGGTTTCTCGACTTATATAAAAGGCATTGTCTATGTGAAACAAACAGAAACAACTTTTATATATATATATATATATATATATATATATACACGTCTTTGACATCATCTTTTTTCACAAACTTTGTTGTTGTTATCATTTTTATAAATTTTGTTAAGAAGAACGGATTGACATATGTAGAAGAAATTTTGTCTTGTACTATTGTGAGGAATCACACACCATCATTTGATATTTTAATTTTTTTTTTAAGTTAATTTAACTGTAATTTACTATAGTTTCTCTATATTAGAATTTAATATTTATCATTTTAGGAATATTTCATAATCTCTGTATGTTATTTTTCATAATCATCGTTTTAGTAATATTTATCACTTATGTAATGTTGTCATTTCATTTGTTACAAACTTACAATGTACCAAAACACGTGGAATGTATTTGTAGTTGATAAAATGGTGCACATAGAATTTTCCACGATAGTTTTTTTTTTTTGCATGTTTATTTTAAAATAGATATGTACATGATTGATTTAAGATTATAACTATTATTTAAAAAAAAATCTGCAATTACACAAAAAATGTGTTAACATATCCATGGTCAACTCTAGTGTTTGAGAGGCCTAAGGCATTAGTTTTTTCCCAAAAAATATTTCCTTATATTTTTTAAATAATATATTTAATGTTTATCTTCTATTATTTATTAATATAAATGTAACAACAACATAATTCTGGAAAAAAAACACAGCATAATAGGAAGAAATGAGGAAAATATAACATAAAAAGAAATGAGGAAAAAAACACAGCATAATAAGAAGAAATGAGGAAAATATAAAAGCAACATAAGAAGAAACGAGGGGGGAAAAACAAGCTAAAACAAGTTTTTGGTCTAGACACTCAAATTGGATTACATAACAAAGGATCAATATTACAAAAGTGAGGAGGATGACCATGATTTGGAGGCTGCAAGTATAACCTTTTTCTTCAAATCTTCAAGAATACCTTTGAATCTATCGGCATGAGTGAAGTCAAATCCTTCAATGGCATCATCCCACCAATTCCCAGACGTTTTACTCCTTTCTCTGATCTTCTTCAACTCTTCATTCTTTTTTTTTCTCAGATTCTAATTGGTTCAACACCTGCAAATACAAATATTTTAATTTTAGAATTTTCAAGTGTAAAAACTTTCTTTTACATGTAAACATTTGGTAACATCTCAAGTTAATTCTTCTAAAAAAACATATATAGATTGAAAATATTAATGAAATAACGCAATCTAGATATATATAAATAAGAATACTGACATTAATTTCATTCCTTATGATTCTACAACATATCATTGCCATTTTTCTGACAATATCATGAGCATATAAATCTATTTTAAATACGAAAAAAATGTCTATGTTTTAGTGTTTAATATATATATATATATATATATATATATATATATATATATATATATATATATATATATATATATATATATATTATTTTTAAATGAATACAACTGTATGAGTCGAGGTTCGTTTCACATGTAAAAATCTATTTGATAATATCTCAAATAAATTTCTCGAAAAAATAAATATATAGAATATTGAAATAACTCAATCTAAATATATAAATAAGAATATCAATTATGCCACTGATTTCATACCATCTGATTCTACAACATATATTAACACTTTTCTAACATATCATGAACATATAAATCTATTCTAAATACGAAAATATCTATTTTTTAGATATTAATATTAATTTTACACAAAAACAAAAATTAAACACAACCGTGTGAATCGAGGTTTCTTTTGGATGTAAAAATTCATTTGATAGTATATCAAATTAATTCCTCAGGAAAAAATAAACATATATAGATTGAGAATAATGAAAATAATGCAATCTATATATATAAACAAGAATGCCAATTAAGTCATTAATTTTAATACCATATGATTCTACAACATATCTTTGGTATTTTTCTGACATATCATGAGCATATAGGTATATTCTAAATACGGATAAATGATTTTTTTTTTTTATTTACTATATAAATAATTTTTTTAAATAAAACCGCGCGAATCGAGGTCCATTCTACATGTAAAATTTCTTTGATAATATCTCAAATTAATTTCTCGGACGATTGAGATTATTAAAATAATGCAATTTAAATATATAAATAATAATACCGATTTATGTCACTAATTTTCATATCATATGATTCTACATATCATTGGCATTTTTTGACATGAGCATGTAAATCTATTCTAAATACCAAAAATGTATATTTTTTATTTTTAATATAACTAAATAATAGAAAAATTATTTGAATACAACCGTGTGAATCGAGGTTTTATATTAAACATAATAATATTTTCAAAACACAGGATAAAACAAATTAAATTGATCTGAGTAAGAAGAGTAAAAAAACCTGAGTAAGATGATTATTCAGATCTTGAACGACGGAATTTCGATGGGCTTCATTAAGTTGCATATTGTTTTGTTGGTGAGGAGGTGGAGGGTTATTGTTTATGAATCGGTCAATTACAGTTTCAACATTTGGATGACCAAAAGAAAAGACTTTTCGACCAGGCGAAAACACAATAACTGCGATTTCTGCACCACAAAGTGTAGAAAGCTTACTGGCCATTTTGAAAAGCCCAAATTTTCTTTTTGAAAAAGTAACTTGAAGGTTACTTTTATTTTTCATTTTGACCATCTCTATTTTTTTACGACCTTTGCTTTTCTTCACCATTTTTATTGATGTTTGAGAAAACAAAATATAGATTGGTGTTTTGCAGGATGAAATTTTTTTTGTATTTATAGGGAATATTATAGATCAGCAATTAATATTTTGAGTTGTCTAAGAGTAATTTCAACTTTAATTTATTATATTTTATTTTTGAATATCAAGTTTACCATTTTTGGGATATTTCAATATCTTCATACTCTATCAATATAAGGTATGCAATTCATATTAATTTGACTATACTATTTTTATTTCATTTGTTACTATGTATAAGATTTCAGTTGTAGATGAGACTGAACGGTGGTGTTTCCCTCATCTTTTGGTGGTTTGAAGCTTTTGATCCAAAAAAGTTACATTCATTAGTAATATTTGTGTTTATAGAGACGAAGATGGAGAGCTGAAATTATGGATTATTGGCTAACTTAAAATCATATACAAGTTTCATGTAATCCAGAGATTCGTTATGAAGATCCAAAACTATCCCTTGAATCTGACCCATGAAGTATGTCGCATGTGGTTTGTAACGCTCCGAAAATTCCAAAAGAATTTCCTAAACATTACTAAAATAAAAGTAAATATTAATAAATAAAAATTCATAATACAAAAAGTCTGAAATCTCTTTAAATTCAAAATCAGAAAACAAAAGTTGATATTATAAAGGAAAAACTACCGAGTCTCGCTCTAAACCCCCGACGAAAGGTGATCACTCAACCACTTGATTCCTGAAACTTACCTGCACGGATATCAGAACTTAGGTGAGCGAAAAATCGCTCAGTGAGACTACAAACCCGACACACATGTACCAACATGGTCTGATCCCGCACAGTTAATGTTCACGTGTTGGTACAAACAAACAATTGTTCAGATTTAGAGAAACATAACTAAAATCAACATATTATAATACTACCAGTAGAACATAAATAAATCAACGGAATATAATAACTTACAGCAGAGTAGAATAATCATCAGAACAAAATAATCATCAGAGCAGAAAGATATCATCATGACAGAGCGACCAGGTATCTAGCAATGCAATATCAGAAGCGGAATGGTATGACCCTAGCATTGGTCAACCCAAACCAGATACTACCAGAATATATATGCATAATATACTCGATAGCCATGCTGACGTCTACCGAAGTGGTAATGAAGTACGCCACGGCACTAGTCGACCTCAATACCACTAACAGAATACTAGAGTACATAATACATCCGTGGAAGTGCCGGCTACCACGGATTGCCCAATAGAGCTACTAAACCATAATAGCATGCTGATACCGATGCGGAATGGTATGACCCCAGTATTGGTCAACCCAAACCTGATACTAACAAAATATATACATAATATACTCGATAGCCATGATGGCCTACCGAGGTGGTAATGAAGTACGCCACGGCACTAGTCGACCTCAATACCACTAACAGAATACTAAAGTACAGAATACACCGTGGAAGTGTCGGCTACCACGGATTGCCCAATAGAGCTACTAAATCAGAATAACATGCTGATACCGGTCTTAACAGAACCAAAAATATATCATACTAGAATCATGATCCAGACTTAAACATAATAAACATATACTTTTAAATATCATGCTTTCAGATAGTTTAATTATTTCTTAATTCTTTATGACTAAATTAATTTAATTAGAGTAAAATCACATAATTTTATCAATCAAATTATTATTCTAAATTTTTCTAAAATATTATACCAACACTAGATAAAGGGCCCGCACAAATGCAGGTTTATAATCTAATATTTTATAACATGTAAAAAAGCTAATTAATTAAAAGTAAAAATCAAAATTAAATCACCCGTAAAATAAATAAAATAAAAATAAAAACGCTGATTCAAAACCACTAATTCAAAAGTCTAACATTTATTTATTTACTTTGATTAATTTATTATTTGATTTTAAATTAAATTTTATCACGTACTTTCAAATTATTAGTTTTCCTATTCTATTTGAATTAATATTACTTTTTAATCCATTTTAAAAATCTTGATGAATTTATTTTCATAATTTTAGTTGAATTATTTTGACTCCTTTAATATTTTATAAACCGCACAAAAATGGAAAACAAAATCATATCATCCGTAAAAATAAATAAAATAAGATTGAAAACGTTGCTGTGAAATCACTCGTAGAAAAGCCTACAAATTATTTATTGATTTTGATTATCCTACTTTTTAATATTAACTGAATTTTCAATTATTTTTTTTCACATATTTCTAAATTATTTCTATTCATATTTAAATTATGTTTACTTTTTATTATGTAACTACTCATATATCTTTTTTTTTAACTCTTGACAAATCGATTTATGTATTTTTCTTTGAATTAAACTTACTCACATTTTTTAATCATATTTGAATTTTTCTTTTTCACTTATGAATCAAGTATTATTTTTCTTCCAATGAAAAACGAATTATATGTGTTTCATCACTTGGTTTCTCACTTTTTTATAATTTTCGCAACATAAGAAACTTTCAAAATAATTTTCTTATCATACATCAATTTTACAATATTTAGGATGTCTACGTAGTGGTAAGTCTTTTAAAAAACCACAATACAATGTACATTTTTTAGTCTGATTTCAAAATATAATGATATTAGATTTTTTTTAAATGGAAAATTTTATTTTGACATGTGGCTAAAGCTAATTGGAAACCAAAATTTTAGAAGAGGTTATTGAAATTTTAAATTGTTTGGTGGGAAGATCGAGAGAATACAAATTTGTTTGGTGGGCAGATCGAGAGAATACAAAATTGTTTAAATAAAGGTGAAATATTATAATCCTTAAAGATTTGAGTGTGTAAACATAATTCTATTCAAAATATTTTTACACGTGTATTTAATATTCTAATGAGAAAATGTGTTTTTTTGGTCATATCTATTTCTATTTAAAATCAAAATATATGTAAGCGTGTATATATGCTTATTTACTTTTTTTTTATGAATTACTAAAATAAGCTAATTAAAAAATACTGAGATATGTTATTTTTATCGAATAAGAGAGTAATCGATGGTTTTTTATAATAAAAAGCTGAAATAAATTTGTGGAAGAGATTATATAATTTTGAAATTTTTTGGTGAGAAGATTGAGAGCACAAAAGATTGTTATATAAAGGAAAAACATTATATCTTTGAAGATTTGAGTACGTAAACCTAAATCTATTTGAACTCAAAAAAATTTTACATGTGTATTAATTAATATTCTAATGAGAAAATTTTGAAACATAATTTATCTTAACAAACGTAAACGAAAAGAGAGAAAAAAAGAATGGTTGTACAAAAAAACAAAACCAAGACATATAATAAAGTCAATATTTAAAAGAATAAATCATGCTTATCAACTATTAGAAACTAATTAATTTTTTTTTATATATGTTGATTTTTATAATCTATTTGATAAATACAAATATATAATTTTAAAAAGAAATAAGATTTGTATGACACATGTCAAAATCTAATTGGATTAAAAATTACACGTGTCAAAATCCGATCGACTGGCTGATACGTGTCACGATCGTATTAATTACGAAGATTGACGTATCAAATCATGCTTATCAACTATTAGAAACTAATTAATTTTTTTATATATATGTTGATTTTTATAATCTATTTGATAAATAAAAATATATAATTTTAAAAAAAAATAAGATTTGTATGACACATGTCAAAATCTAATTTAAAAAAAATTACACGTGTCAAAATCCGATCGACCGGCTGATACATGTCACGATCGTGTTAATTACGAAGATTGACGCATCAAATTTTATATAATAAGATATAATAATACTAAGGGAGTTAGAACTCACCTGCAATTTGGTTTTCGGATCGAAAGGAGCTTGAACCGACAATGCTACAACGCCCACAAATACCAATTCGAACACTTAGGTCATGAACCTCCTTGTTTTGAAACTTCAGCAGCCACTATCCTTCATGATTGCAACATAACTTTTTCTACAGATCTCCAATTTATATGATTCAACTGGAATCAGAAACTAGACTCATATACCTTTGTATCGAATATTTAAATGCTCAAAACGGAGTATTATTGATAGGGTTTTCGAACCCTTTTTGTGGACACATTAACTGTTGAGCGATGATAGCAGATCCAGAATTTTCAGTCGACCAGTCCTCATTGTTCAAGCAATAACTTTCAGATATAAACACCAAATAACACGATTCTTCTTGGAGAAGAAACTAGACTCCCATAGCTTCGTAACAACTGTTTAATCATTCAAATCGAACACTATTAGATATAGTTTTCGAGGCTTGAAAGTCAAGTAAAAACTGTAGATCTAATACTGTAGAACCAGAATTTCACCGACGACATACTCACTTTGCATCTGCTATAACTTTCGACTCAAATCTTCAAATTGATTGGTTCTTATTGATTATAAAACTAGACTCGAGAAGCTTTGCAACAAGTACTTGATCGTCTTAATCGAAGTCGTTTAGGGTACGTTTTTGTCTTTTGAAACATGACTTAATATTCTGAAAAAACAGAAACGAATTACCTAGAGAAAGCGTGTCGAATTCTGAAACTCAAAACCCTAATACTCTTTAAGAAAGCTATTTAAAGGGTTTTATTTATCATCAACACGAACTTTTAATTTTGTCTAAAAACTTTAATATCTATTAAAAATATCAATTGATAGAATTTTAGGATTTTCAATTAAATCAAAAACCTTCAATTTTCTGGATGTTACATGGTTGTCACGTATCACTGAAACATTCACAAAAAGAAAAGATGGAAAAGAAGAGATTAATTTGGAAACCAAAAGAAAACGAAAAAGAAGAACATAGTTAGCTAGATGAATACATAATAATAATGATCAATGCACCTTAAAATGTGCAAAGCTCAGTAGTGCTCTACTTTTTTGTTTTTAGAGAAACTTAGATCTTATTTTTTGAAGAAAAATAGCTTTACGGTTACTTTCACTTTTCAGTTTTACCATCTCAATTATTGAGAAGATATGTACATATCTTAGATATAGATATTTTTAGTTTGTTATATTTCCTTTTCATAATTATCTCTCTTTTAGGTTTCTGGACTAGGTTTCTGGACTTGCATTAAAAGTATTTCTTATGTGAATGAATAAAACAAGAAAAACTTTCATACTTCTTCGGGTTTTCGACTATTTTTCTTTTCATATATTATTATATTTCATTTTCATAGTTATCTCTAATTTAGGTTTCTCGACTTATATAAAAGTCATTGTCTATGTAAAACAAACAGAAAAAATCTTATATATATACGTCTCTGACATCATCTTTTTTTACGAACTTTATTGTTGTTATCATTTTTACAAATTTTGTTTAAAAAAAACGGATTGTCATAAGTAGAAGAAATTTTGTCTTGTACTATTGTCAGGAGTCACATACCATCATTTGATATATTTTTAAGTAAATTTAACTGTAATTTACTATAGTTTCTATATAGAATTTAATATTTATCATTTTAGGAATATTTCATAATCTTTGTATTTATTTTTCATAATTATCATTTTAGTAATATTTATCACTTATGTAATGTTGTCATTTCATTTGTTACAATGTACCAAAATACGTGGGATGTATGTATTTGTAGTTGATAAATGGTGCATATAGAATTTTCCGTGATGCTTTTTTTGCATGTGTATTTTAAAATAGATATGGACATGATTGATTAAGATTATAACTATTATTTTTTTTAAACAAATATATGCAACTACACACAAAAATGCGTAAAACATATCCATGGTCAACTCTAGTGTTTCAGAGGCCTAAGGCATTAGTGTTTTTTCCAAAATATAGCCTTATTTTTTTTTTAAATAATATATTTTTAATGTTTATCTTCTATTATTTATTAATAAAAATGTAACAACACCATAATTCTGAAGAACAAGAAACACATCATAATAGAAAGAAATGAGGAAAATATAACAAAAACAGAATTTTGAAAAAGAAAAAAACACAACATAATAAGAAAAAATGAGGAATATATAACAACATAAGAAGATATGAGGAAAAAAAAACACAGCAATAAGAAGAAATGAGGAAAAAAATAGACAAGCTAAAACAAGTTTATGGTCTAGAGACTTAAATTGGATCACATAACAATGGATCAATAGTAATCAGACCTCGAGTGAGGAGGATGACCATGATGATGTTCATATTCAGGGATGTTCTCTTTCTTAAAACCCAGGTTCATGTTTTGGTTCTGGTTCTGGTTCATATTGTAATCCGGAACAAATCCCTCGGTAATATTACCATTACTATTGTTTCCAAACTGTAATGGATGATTAGGGAGAACCATGTTCTGATTGTTGAATGCATTCATGCTCACCATTCTTCTTTGACCAAACAGGTCCAAATCAGGGTTGATATTACTACCACCATCAATCCCAAAAGCAGCATTACTAGAACTTCCGACATAGAAGTTTTGATGAGGAATGTTTTCTTGAAAAAACTTGGAGGCTGCAAGTGTAACCTTTTTCTTCAAATCTTCAAGAATACCTTTGAATCCATTGGCATGAGTGAAGTCAAATCCTTCAATAGCATCTTCCCACCAATTGCCAGACGTTTTAGTCTTTTCTCTGATCTTCTTCAACTCTTCATTCTTCTTTTTCTCAGATTCTAATTGGTTCAACATCTGCAAATACAAATATTTTAATATTAGAATTTTCAAGTGTAAAAACTTTCTTTTACATGTAAACATTTGGTAACATCTCAAATTAATTCCTTAAAAAACATATATATAGATTGAGAATATTAATGAAATAACGCAATCTAGCTATATAAATAAGAATATTGGCACTAATTTCGTTCCATATGATTCTACAACATATCATTAGCATTTTTCTTAAAAATCATAAACATATAAATCTATTATAAACACCGAGAAAATGTCTATAAATATATATATATATATATATTTTTTTTTTTTTTTTTTAAATGAATACATCTGTGTGAGTCGAGGTTCATTTTACATGTAAAAATCTATTTAGTAATATGTCAAATAAATTTCTCAAAAAAACAAACATAGAATATTAAAATAACGCAATCCAAATATATAAATAAGAATATCAATTATGTCACTAATTTCATACCATATGATTCTACAACATATATTAACATTTTTCTGACATATTATAAACATATAAATATATTCTAAATACAGAGAAAATGTCTATTTTATATTTTAATATTTAATTTTTTTTTTTAAATAAATACAACCGTGTGAATTGAGGTTACTTTTAAATGTAAAAATTCATTTTGGTAGTATCTCAAATTAATTCCTCGGGAAAAAAATAAACATATATATATATATATTTTTTATTTTATTTTTTTGGAGAATAATGAAAATAGTGCAATCTAAATATATAAATAAGAATACCAATTAAGTCATTAATTTTAATACCATATGATTCTACAACATATCTTTGGCATTTTTTGACATATCATGAGTATATAGATCTATTCTAAATACGGATAAATGACTACTTTTTTTTTAATATGTAAATAAAAATAAAATAAATAAAAAACCGTCAATCAAAGTTCATTCGACATGTAAAATCTATTTGGTAATATCTCAAATTAATTTCTCGGACAATTGTGAATATTAAAATAATGCAATCTAAATATATAAATAAGAATATTGATTTATGTCACTAATTTTCATACCATATGATTCTACAACATATCATTGGCATTTTTCTGATATATCATGAGCATATAAATCTATTCTAAATACAGAAAATGTCTATCTTTTATTTTTAATATAATTAAATAAATAATAGAATAATTATATGAATACAACCGTGTGAATCGAGGTTCTATATTAAACATAATAATATTTTCCAAACACATGATAAAAAAATTAAATTGATCTAAGTAAGAAGAGTAAAAAACCTGAGTAAGATGATTATTCAGATCCTGAACGATGGAATTTCGACGGGTTTCATTAAGTTGCATGTTGTTGTGTTGGTGAGGAGGTGGAGGGTTATTGTTTAAGAATCGTTCAATTACGGTTTCAACATTTGGATGACCAAAAGAAAAAACTTTTCGACCAGGCGAAAACACAATAACGGCAATTTCTGCACCACAAAGTGTGGAAAGCTCACTAGCTTTTTTGAAAAGCCCAGATTTTCTTTTTGAAAAAGTAACTTGAAGGTTACTTTCATTTTTCATTTTGACCATCTCTATTTTTTGACGACCTTTGCTTTTCTTCACCATTTTTATTGGTGTTTGAGAAAACAAAATATAGATTGATGTTTTGCAGAATGAAATTTTTTATGTATTTATAGCGGAATATTACAGACCAACAATTAATATTTTGAGTTGTCTAAGAGTAATTTCAACTTTAATTTATTATATTTTATATTTGAATATCAATTTTACCATTTTTGGAACATTTCAATATCTTCATATCCTATCAATATAAGGTATGCAATTCATATTAATTTGACTATACTATTTTTATTTCATTTGTTACAATGTACAAAATCTGCCAGAAAGATGCACCTTTAATTATTTATTATATTTGCGTATTTATCTTAAAATAATAAAGTCATTAGAAAGAAATTGAGATATGGTGACACATATATATATGTGTGCGCGCGCGCCACGATATTTTAATTTCTTTCTAATGATTTTATTATTATAAGATTTATATATATGTGACAGACGTAAGAAAATCAGAATATTTTCAACATGTATTGGAAAAACGGATTATCGATTCCAATTAGCACAACTTTTTTTGCCATTTGGAATAATTCACTCGGAAATTCTACTAATTGTAATATGTATATTTAGCGATTCATTGATGGGAAATTTCAAAAATACCATTTTTATAATGCAATTTTTTAAAAATACCAATTGTTGTCAATTTTTTAAAATACATATTTTATACATTTTTATAAGATCATATATAAATATTTAAATTTTTAAATATTCATAATAAAATAGTTGTGGTAATAAATAATGTTTATAAACATTTATAAATTATATTTTAACATGAAAAAATGTATAAGCGTTTATAAGCTAAGTTGAAAATGGGTAATTTTGAAAAAAAATTTAAAAAGGAGTATTTTAAAAAAAGAACATTACAAAAAAAGATATTTTAAAAAATTACTCATAAAAAATAAATATATTCAGTTATATTTTTATGCGAATATATTCATCGCTATTTTCTATGGTTATTGGTGATTGATTTATCATCGATAGTAACAAATACTTATGATGAAATGGTTATATAATTATCTTAGCAGTTATAAAGCTACCACTACAGTATCTCAAAACACACTTAGCTTATGATAAAGAATAACTCTCTTTATTAATGTTTAAAAACTCTCTCAAAACTAAACAATCAAAAGCTCTTAATGTTCTTGATATGTTTGTCACAACTCAACAAACATATATATAGGGATAACACAACTTTGCTAATCCAACTATAATTAGTATTTAGATAACTCCTAAAACTAATTGAACTATATCTAACCCTTCTTATCTTAAACCGACTTGTTTAAGATGTCTTGGGCCTTAAGCCTTAGAAGCTTACCCAACAATCTCCCTCGTAAGCTTCTTTAACTCGATCTTGGACAAATCTTGAATACCTATCAAGCTTCTCATTTCGCCAAATTTGACCCTTGCCAATGCTTTAGTTAGTATGTCCGCCTTTTGCTCATCTCCCGGTACGTGCTCTACGTCGACAATCTCATTCTCAATACACTCTCGTATAAAATGGTAACGCTTGTGTATGTGTTTGCTTTTACCATGAAACACGGGATTTTTGGTTAGTGCAATTGCAGATTTGTTGTCAATCTTGATGAGTACCTTCTCGGTCTTCCATCCCGTGATCTCGCTCAAGATGTCTTGTATCCAAATCGCTTGACGTGCCGCCTCCGTTGCTGCCATAAACTCAGCCTCACACAATGAAAGAGCAACCGTGCTCTGTTTTTGCGAACACCAACTAATCGGTGATGATCCGAAATAGAAGATGTGTCCCGTAGTACTCCTTCCGTCGTCTTGATCGATGTTGTGGCTACTGTCACTGAATCCAACTATTCTCTTTGATCCTTCCCGACCAAATTTCAAGCCATAAGCCATTGTTCCCTTTAGATACCGTAGGACTTGCTTCATTATATCGCCGTGCGACTTGCGAGGACTTTGCATATAACGGCTAGCAACTCCAACCGCAAAAGCTAGGTCCGGTCTTGTATGAAGCAAGTACCTCAAGCATCCAATGTTTCTTCTATAACACGTAGCATCTATCTCCGGTTCTTCTTCAGCTTTTGAAACTTTCAGTCCGAATGCCATGGGAATTTTGGTCAGATTACAAGTGTCCATACCGGCTTCTTTCAAGATCCTTCTCGCATAAGCTTCTTGTTTGATCTCAATATTGTCTTCTCCTTGATGAACTTCAATCCCAAGGTAATAGGTGAGCTTCCCGAGGTCCGACATCTCAAACTTAGATGACATATCTTTCTTGAATTCACTTATAACCCCTTGAAAGTATTCCCCATTACGAATAAATCGTCAACATAGATCGCAATAATTAGTAGAGTACCTTCGACTTCCTTGCGGTACACGGAATTCTCCTTAGAGACTTTCTTGAACTTCAACTCTTTCAAGATTTGATCCAGCTTTGTATTCCAAGCTCGAGGAGCTTGTTTTAACCCGTATAAGGCCTTTGAAAGTTTGTAGACTTTGTGTTCCTCACCTCTTACTTCAAATCCTTCCGATTGTTCAACATAGACATCTTCTTTTAATTCTCCATGTAAGAATGCGGTTTTCACATCTAGGTGATGGATTTCCCATCCATGTGACGCCGCCAATGCAATCAATAACCGTATGGTTTCAAGTCGAGCAACCGGTGCGAATACTTCATCAAAGTCTATACCGGATTCTTGTACGTATCCCTTAGCTACAAGACGTGCCTTGTGTTTATTGATAGTACCATCCGCATTCTTCTTGATTTTAAAGATCCACTTGAGACCAATCACCTTTGTCTCAATCGGTTTTTCAACTAATGCCCATGTCTTGTTTTTGTTGATTGAATCGATTTCTTCTTTGCTAGCTTTTCTCCATTCCAATAAACCCTTTGCTTCTTTGTAGCTTCTCGGTTCATCGTTTATTGAGAGTAGAAGTCTCTCAACTTCTATTTCAGCTTGGAGTAAGTAATCTTTAAGATGCCTAGGTTGAATGATTTGACGGCCGGATCTTCTAGGAGGTTCCACTTGTGGTTGTTGTTCTTCTTGTTGCCGTGGCACATCACTACAAGAAAAAAACTATTTTCGGATGGACGAAATGGTAGGAAATCCGTGGGAAATAGCCATTTCCAACGGATTTTGGACCGAATAGTCCGTCGGATCTAGATCGTCGGAAATCGAAAATTCGTCCGAAATCCGTCGGAAATCCGGACGGATTTCCAACCGTTCTCATCCGTCGAAATTTTCAACCGCCGTGTTCCTTCGGAAAACCGTGGAAAATATATCCGTAGGTAATCCGTAGGCAATAATTTCCAACGGATTTCCAACGGGTATATTTCCCACGGATTTCTGACGGGCCTATTTCCCACGGATTTCCGACGGGCCTATTTTCCCACGGATTTCTGACGGACCTATTTTCCCACGGATTTCTGATGGACCTATTTTCCCACGGATTTCCAACGGATATATTTCCCACGGATTTTTGACGGGCCGATTTCCCACGGATTTTCGACGGGCCTATTTTCCCACGGAATTCCGACGGAAATGATGTTAATTTATTATAATAAATTATATATAATAAATATATATAAATTAAAATAAATAAAAATTAATAATTTCAATTCGAAATTTTAATATAAAAATATAAAATTGTTTAAACATTTAAAAAAATAGTTTGAAAATAAAATAAAACATAAATAAAAGCGACTGGATCATCATTGCGGAAAATCCGGGTATTTTATGTGCATGAAAGCCTTCAATTGGCCGAGGGTATCTTGGGTTTCGGCGAGGGTCTCTTGGGTTTTGGCGTTCTGAACCTTCAATGCTTGAACCTCTATGTCTTTCTGCCCGAGCGCTTCTTTTAGCGTCTGAACTTCTTGGACGAGTTCAGGATCCCTCGAAAACGAAGAAGTGGACCCGGTAGTGGAGATTAGATTACCTAATCCGTTAACTGGGGATGCCAGTCAAAATCTTGCTACGAATTTGAAAAAAAAAAACATTAGTGATTTAAAAATAATAACAAACAATTTGATAATTAAATTATTTGTCGATAACTTACCGTGAATGTGCGGAATCATGTCTCTTGCTCCTCGGCCGGGAGATCACTCCATTGCCGATACGGACGCTTAAGGTGTGAACGTAACATCTTCAAAAATGACTTCGAAATATTATTTTTGTAACCGAACCTACAAACATGAAAATAATGTGTTTGTCAAAAATATAATTATTAATAACGTAAATACAAAAATACAAAATTTAAATATTTTACCATGTTGCATTTCCTTCGCATCGGGGGTGGAGCTTTCTGATAAGCTCTCGGCCTGATTGCTGCACCAACTCTTCAACCGTCAATTGCTGACGCGATGCAGAGCTCTGAGAATCCGGAATATGAGATGGGCTAGGTGATACATCATCTTGGCTCGCCGTACGTCCACGACCCATACCGGCAGCACGAAAACCCGTTAGCGACCTACAAATTATAGTATAAAAATATAATCAATATATAATATATTTCGTAACTGTAAATAAATAGAACAATATGGAGCTTATAAAAATTGATAACTCTAACAAAAAAATAAAAGCGTAAATACTTTTGTTTAAGAAAATCTTGACTACTTTATAAACATTTAAAAAATGTTTTTACTTACAAATATATAAAAACGTTTTTATATTATAAATATATAAATTTTTATATTATAAATTTTTTTATATTAAAATATATTATAAATATATATAGTTTTTTATATTAAAATATATAACTTTTGTATCTTTTTAAAAATCAATTTTGAATTATAAATAAATAAAAAAGTTTTTTATATAATAAAACTATAAAAATGTTTATGTATAAATAAAGAAAAATCGTTTTTATTTATAAATTAAAATAAAAACGTTTATTTAAGTGTATAAATATATAATTTTGCTAACAAAAAATTATTATAAAAAAATTTATATATAAAAAATTAAAAAAATATAAAAACGTGTATATATATATATTTATAATTACATATATATAATTCCAAACTAAAATCATCATATACCTATCTAAACCACCTACTCTAACAAAATATCATTCCAAATCCCTAAATATAACAATCTATATTATAAAAACAAGAAATTTGAAAAGAAAAAACTTACATAGGGTGGTGTTGGGTTAGAGAGAAGGAGGAGAAAAGGAGGTGAAGAGGAAGTGAAAAGTTTAGAGAGAGAAAGTGAAATGGGAGAATGAGGAGAAAAGATGGGTGTGTGGAGTATATATAAATATTTTCGGACGGATTTCGGACGGAAATAGCCGTTGGAAACAGTTTCCGTCGGAAATCCGTCCGAAACTATTTAATTTACCGAGTCCACGAAAATACCAAAACATTTCATTCGCGCCGTTTCCAAAATTTTGGCGGTGAAAATTATATTTCCGTGGGAAATTTCCGACGGAATTCTCACCGCTTATATAGATATTTTCAAAAATTATTCCCATGGGAAATCCGTGGGAAATTTCCTACGGAATTCCCACCGCTTATATAGATATTTTCAAAAATTATTCCCGTGGGAAATCCGTGGGAAATTTCCTACGGAATTCCCACCGCTTATATAGATATTTTCAAAAATTATTTCCGTGGGTTTCCCACGGAATTCCCACCGGTTATATAGATATTTTGTGAAAATTATATTTCCGTGGCAAATCCGTGGGAAATTTCCAACGGAATTCCCACCGATTATATAGATATTTTCAAAAATCATTTCCGTCGGAAATCCGTGGGAAATTTCCCACGGATTTCCCACGACTTAAGGTTTACGGTTTAGATTTGTTGTGTAAATGATGGACCTACGCCTTCTAATGACCGGAGAAGATCATCACAACAATTATACATCGAAAAACATATGTATGTGTAATATACTTAACATATCTACACAAACCGGAATACCTCTTATACCATATCTATAACTTATACTTTAAATAACGAAACTCTTATACGTGAAGTTCTGAAACTTCAAAATGTAAGAATGTGAAAGGTTTATTCGAATTTATTTGATCAACGATATCTTATATGTAACTCACCATGTATTTTTTGGCTTTTTGGATATTTTGATTAAATTCCGTAACTATAAACCACAATCCCTAGGAAATCCGTGGGAAATTTCCCACGGATTTCCTAGGGATTTCTTAAGCCGTGGGAATTCCGTGGAAAATTTCCCACGGATTTCCTAGGGATTGCTTAAGCCGTGGGAATTCCGTCGCAATTTCCTACGGAAACCCAGGGGTTGCTTATCCGTGGGAAATTTGCGACGGAATTCCCACGGCTTAAGCAATCCCTAGGAAATCCGTGGGAAATTTCCCACGGATGTGGGATTGCTTAATCCGTCATAAATCTGTGGGAAATCCGTCATAAAATTACATGGTGAGTTACAAAAATATTTCATAAACACACATATATTACAAAACAATTCACAAAAACATTTCATAAACATACATGGTTATAAACTAATCTGAATCCGATGAATAATCTAAAGGCGCTGACTCTGAATCTTCTTCAAACTCTCCAAGCTCTTGCTCTGAATCCTCAAATACAACATCATCTGCATCTTCGGTGAAGTCAACGACAAGGTCAATCTCTAGTGAATGATCAATCGGAGCAGTATGTCCAATTGTGTTATGTTGCAGAGGTTCGTTATCTGAAACCCCGTCTACCCTTCCTCTCGGGTTAATTGATGTCACTGTGATCCATGGGTCTTGTTTGTTCCTAACTCGAGGATATCGAATATAGGAAACTTGGTCTGCCTGGGAAGCAAGTATGAACAGATCGTATTTTTGAAGTCTTTTCCTCGAATGTACTGATGTAACACCGAACTCGTCATGTCGTACACCGATAACAGGATCATACCAATCACAATAGAATACAATGCACCTCAAGTCGAGTAACCCCGGGTAATGAACCTCCAATATTTCACGCAGGACACCATAGTATACAACATCTTCCGTGCTTTAATTGGAATGCATCAGTGTTATCTTGACAATACGGGCATGATAACCTTCCGTGCGTTGTCCATCCAGATAGCATTCCATATGCTGGAAAATCGCTTATGGTCCACATAAGCACTGCTTTCATCGTGAAATCCTGATGGCATGACTTATTGTATGTTCGAACACCATGCTCCCATAACTCTTGTAACTCATGAATCAATGGTTGCAAGAAGACATCAAGGGAACGCTTCGGGTGTTCTGGACCGGGAACAAGGATACTGAGGAATAGAAACTCTCGTTTCATGCACAAAGATGGAGGCAGATTGTAAGGTGTGACAATGACAGGCCACAATGAATATTGCCTTCCATGCTTTCCAAAAGGATTGAAACCATCCGTAGATAACCCAAGGTATACATTCCATCGCTCCTCCTCAAAAGTGGGATACAATGATTGGAAATGTTTCCATGCTTCTGCATCAGAGGGATGCGCAATTTCTCCATTAGATGTATGCTCTGCATGCCATCTCATAAGACCTGATGTGCGCTCTGATTTATATAACCTCTTCAACCTCTCTGTTAACGGCAAATACCACATCTTCTTATACGGGACTTGAACTCTTCCACTTGTGTCCTTAAATCGCAGCTGCCGACAAAAGCGACATGCCAAGCGGTCTGCATCCTCTCTCCAGTATATCATACAATTGTTTATGCACACATCTATCATTTGATACGACAAACCAAGACCAGCTACAAGTTTCTGTATCTCATAGTATGAAGCCGGTGCGAGATTATCTTCTGGCAGAATATCTTTCACATAATCAGCTATCGCATCCATATAATCCTCTGACAAATTCCAATCCGTCTTTATACTCATCATCCTATATGCAGAGTATAAAGGCGAATGACCATCATTACAACCAGCATATAACGGATCATTTGATGCATCTACCATATCAAAGAACCTCCGGGTTTCTAAATTAGGTTCCTCTAATCTATCTCCATCCTGAAAGAATGACGGTCTATTTTTGCAAACCGCTTCATTAACCATCTGCTCCATACTTATATTTTCATCTACTTCCGTTCTTGGTTCCTCTAACCTATCCGCACTAGTACTAGCATAATTCACCATTGAATCATCTTCTCCATGCGAATACCATATCTTGTACCCCGGCATAAATCTTTCCCTATACAGGTGAACCCATACTCTACGCACAATGATCGTTCTACGATTCTGACATTTAGAACAAGGACATAACATTTTACCTTCTTCCATGGTTTTCGGTTGGTTTAATGCAAGACCCATAAATTGTTGAATTCCGTCGTAAAACTCATCCGTAAGTAGACCCGTCGCTGGATCATGCGGAGGTCTGTCCATCCACGCTCGAAAATATTGATCATTTTTTGAAGGTGCCATTTTAATGTTTTGTTTTTACCCTTTTGTGAATGAAGGTGTAAGAGTATTTATAGAAGAATTCAGCAATTTTTCCCACGGATTTCCCACGGAAATTCAAATATTCAAACGGCTATATAACGGTTATAAAAACGGCTATTTTTTTCCTTCCGGTTTCCGACGGAAACCAATCCCCACGGATTTCCGACCGTTTTTCCGACGGATTTCCCACGGTTTTTGTGTCCGTCGGAAAATTCCTACCGATTTCCGACGGTTTTTTAGCCGTGGAAAATCGCTCTGAAATCCGTCCGAATTCCGTCTGAATTTTCCGACGGCTAAAAGTCCGTCCGAAATTCCGTCCGAAATTGCCATGTTTTCTTGTAGTGCATCATCATGACTAATGTGAGAGTTTTCATCCGAGTTATTACCATCATCGTGATCATGATCATCGTCGGAATCATTGTTAGTGCTCCCGGTTTCGACATGATCATGATCTTCGTGTTGATTGTTATTCACAACTACAGGTCCTTCTCCCGCGTCGATTACTTCACCCCATCTCATATGAAACATACCCGGATCCCTCCTTGTTTCGTTTATAGTCTTATCCCAGCTCCAACCTTTCTTTTCATCAAACACTACGTCTCGGCTCACAACCACTTTTCTTGTCGTTGGATTATAAAGTCTATAGGCCTTGGTTCCCGGCTCGATCCCAAGGTGTACAAGAGTTTGCGATCTGTCATCAAGCTTTCTAAGGTGAGTAGCTTCAACCTTCGTGTATGCTAAGCACCCGAAAACCCTTAAGTGATCTAGGCTTGGTTTCTTCTCTCGCAAGCTTTCATAAGGAGTCATGTTTTCAAGTGCTCTCGTCGGTACTCTATTGATGATATAGGTTGAGTGGCGAACTACTTCTCCCCACAAGTAGTTAGGTACCTTCATAGTCGTGAGAGTGCTCCTTGTCATCTCCATTAAAGTCCTGTTTCTCCTCTCCACCACACCATTTTGTTGTGGTGTATAAGGTGCCGTGAGGTGCCTCTTGATCCCGTTTTCATCGCAAAAATCATTGAACTCCCTTGACGTGAATTCACCTCCTTTATCAGTCCTTAGAGTCATGATTTCCTTCTTGAATTCTTTCTCCACTAGCTGTTTAAACACTTTGAATCTCCCATATGCATCGCTTTTTTCTTTCATTAATATCGTCCACATATATCTCGAAAAATCATCGATGATAACAAATATATATTTGTTATGGGCAATGGTCGATGGTGTGATTGGACCGCAGAGATCAGCGTGTATAAGTTCTAGTGGTTTAGAGGCTCGGAATGTTGCCGCTTTCGGGAAGGATTGGTGTGCTTGTTTCCCGACTAGGCATGATTCACAAATTCTCGTTTCCTCCTTTATTTTTGGTAGTCCTTGAACCATCTCTTGTTGGGACATATTCTTGATTGTCTTGAAACTTATATGTCCTAACCTTGCATGCCATCTCCATGTCTTGTCTTCTAGTCTCGTGTTTAGGCACATAGGCTTGCCAATTTTCAGATTTATCTTGTAAAGTCTATTCGATGATCTTATGACTTTTACTAGAAGTCTTCCACTTGGATCATGAAGTGTGAGATAATCTCGTCTCATCCTTACATCACACCCGGCTTCGGTTGCTTGCCCTAGACTAAGGATGTTACTCTTGAGATCGGGAATGTAGTAGATATCGGTGATAAGTTTTTGTTCACCGGTTTTGCATTGAAAAAGAATTGATCCTTTTCCTCCTATTTCTACACATGATCCATCTCCGAACTTTACTTTTCCCTTTATCCTTTCGTTGATCTCGGAAAAGAAAGTCTTATTACCGGTCATGTGGTTGCTTGCTCCGTTATCAAGGTACCAAACTCCTCCTTCCCCTTCTTTAATCTCGTAGTTCCTTGGTATTACCTTTTCTTCATTCAAAAATACCACTTCATGCATGTAAAGAGCTGCGTCGGCTTCTTCTGTCTCTGTCTTGTTTGCTTCTTGTGTTCTTTGAGTTCTTTCTGGACATGTAGAGGCAAAGTGGCCAGGTTTGTCACACCGGTAACAAATCACTTTTGCTTTTTCCTTCTTCTCTTTGGTTTGGCTTTGATCGTTTTGATTTGATGACCTATCTTGTGAGTTAAACCTACCTCTCCCTCGTCCTCTATATCCTCTTCCTCGGCCTCTCCCTCTTGATGTGGTGAAGTTTTGTTGATATGTATTGGTGTATAAAAGCTTACCTTGCGTTTCTCCACTAGTCTCCTCATCGAGAATTCTTTCCTCGTATGCTTTTAATCTTCCAACAATATCTTCAAAACCCGTTTTGTTCAAATCTAGAACTTGTTCAAGGGAGGCTATGATTTGAATAAACTTGCTCCTTGGTAAGCTATTGAGGAACTTCTTCACAAGTTTGGATTCCTCAATTATTTTTTCAAGAGAAGCCGATTTAGATGCTATCTCCGATAACTTCCCCGAGAAGCTATCAATTGTATCTTCATCCTTCATCCTAATTCTTTCAAATTCGGACATTAAGGTTTGAAGTCTTGCTTCCTTGACACGATCGGTTCCGAGATGTCGAGATTTGATAGCATCCCATATCCCTTTAGAAGATTCTTGTTCGCCAACTTGCAAAATAAGAGCCTCGGGCATGCTTTGAAACAATAGTCCTATCGCGACATTATTTTTGTCAATATCTTCCGTTCCCGGTTCGATCGTATCCCATACCTTGTATATCTTCAACAAGATTTTCATCCTCATGGCCCATACCGTGTAGTTAGATGCGTTGAGCATGGGACATTGGATTGACGGTGGTGTGAATCCCTTCGGGCGAGTTTCGTTGTCGTCGGCCATGTCTCGGTTACGACGACTATACGTTCGTAAGATCTTCACGTTGTCTTTTTCAAACCTTCAAGATCTTTCTCCTTGAAGCTCTGATACCAATTACAGTATCTCAAAACACACTTAGCTTATGATAAAGAATAAATCTCTTTATTAATGTTTAGAAACTCTCTCAAAACTAAACAATCAAAAGCTCTTAATGTTCTTGATATGTTTGTCACAACTCAACAAACATATATATAGGGATAACACAACTTTGCTAATCCAACTATAATTAGTATTTAGATAACTCCTAAAACTAATTGAACTATATCTAACCCTTCTTATCTTAAACCGACTTGTTTAAGATGTCTTGGGCCTTAAGCCTTAGAAGCTTACCCAACAACCACCCATTGCAATGGATTTGAGATTAATATATATGATGTGTCAAAAAGGACTATGAATTATTTTGTTGCACTTTGTACACAGATCATTCTCTCAATATTAATATATACGTACGAACTTCTATAAATTAATACCTTGATAAATTAATAGATTTTTCTGATCTCAAAATTAATTTATCAACCAAATAATACTTTTATAAATTAATATTTTTATAAATTAATATTTCTATAAATTAATAAAATATCATAATCCCAACGTTATTAATGTATAGAGATTTTATTGTATATATTTTTTTTTGGACTAAACAATTTCATTAATTTCAAAAAAAAATTACAAAATCAAATATACAAAACTTTCGAAAAACAAATTATTATATAAAAAAATAGATGTGCCATATAGTGAAAAAGATAAATCCAAAGAAGTGAATTTGACGATACTTTCCGTAGACAAGCCATTATTTTCTTTCTCTGTGTTTGACCTTGTTCTGACGTGAATTGTGTGCCTGGATAAAATTACTTGGCTAAACCTCCAAATTAGATATTACATAACAAAATCCGATGCTTCCGGAAAAATTTCTGAAATGTCGACATTATGATATTAAAGCTTCCGTATCATAATCAGTTTGAAAGACTTTGACTTTGTTTTTCTCCCGATTTGATATTCAAAAGGCTTTATTCCTTCAAGTGGAGTGACTATACCAACGATTTCAGGATCGAAAACCCAAATGACATTTCCATACCATAGGGTAGAAAGAACAATCACCGATTGATAACCAGAAAATCCGTCGGCAAAAAAAAAAAAAAATCACCAGAATCAACACTCTACTAAAAGAAACATTACACTTACACTAAATCGACATGACTGATTCGTAATGGCCATTCATTATTAAGATATATATATAACTAAAATTTATGGAATGTACGTAATTATCATCCAAAAATAGTATTATTTTTTTTTCTTTCGAGAGAGTAGATTTTAAAAAATTAGATCCAACAATTTTTTTAACGATAGATTATATATGTAGCATGAATTGAGTTCATGAATGTTTCCCAAAATAATGGTCTTTTACGAAGATAGAAAACCTAGTAATCCATGTGTTAAATGCAAAAACTTAAATCGTCAAAAACTAGATACCATGAAATTAAACTTAAATAATTTGGGGTTTAAGATAAATTATTTTGTTTAGAGAGCCATATATATGGCAACCGTGACAAATTTGTTATTATTTTTAACGTCAAACTGATAACAAATATAGTAAAACTTCTATAAATTAATAATGTTGGGATTCTAAAAATTTATTAATTTATAGAATTATTAATTAATCGATAAATTAATATTTATTAATTTATAGAGTGATTTTTCTAGTCCATGATTTTTTTTAAAAAAAAATATTTAAAATAAAAATTTGACCTAAAAATTCATACAAATTTTTTTAAATTTTTTATTTATTTAAAATTTCTTATATATTGTTTACATATTCATCGTACTCCAGATTATGTTAATAATCTCGGTTATCATAGTAAAATGGATGCTAATAGCCTACTTGATTATCTATATGAAAATGAAAAAAAAATTGCTACTACAATTCTTGGTATTGATGATGATATTGAAAACGAGATAACAATACTTTTGGAAGTATTTAATTATAAGAAAACAATTATCACGTTTCAACTGGAAGCTAGATCAAGATGACAACACCGTTAATTTTTTATGCAATAAAAAAACTAGAGATTAGTTCCAACAAGATTTCAACTTTAAAAAAAATATATACATTACTAAATTATCTTTTATATATATATATATATATATATATATATATATGCATAAGATTTATAATTATTAATTTATCCTATTATTACATAGAAGTTTCAAAAATATTATTATCTTATTATCTTTTCGAATTTTGTCAAATTTTACACTGATCCAATTTAGGACCAAAATAATTTATTAATTTATAGTGATTACATTAATTTTTAGAGGTTCTACTGTATATGTCGTTTCATTAATCACTATTTAAAAAATAATATAGAAACATAAGTTTTATCTTAGGTTGCATGGAAACTTCTTGTGATATATGTTTTCTATTTTTGAAACGTTTCAGAATCAAAATCTCTTAGGAACACAGTGGAAAGGTGATTCCTAAAATTTCAATTTAAAAATGCAATAAACACGTTCGATTCTATTTTGTAAACGCGTTGGAAACCTATTATTTTATTTGGAAACTCCGAGAATATATTTGATATTTTCTAATTTAAGAAAACCTAATTAATTTTAAAAATATAAATATCATTCCCTAATCCCTGATCATTACGAAACATAGAAGTCTGGAACTGCATAAGAAAGAGTCGAGACTTAATCCATACAAAATATTATTTTAATTAAGAACATGGAGTGATAATTAATGGCTTCAATGACTTTACTGCTTTTTATTCGTATGACATATTTTTACTAGCTTAATTATTTACAAGATTTTTATAATACTTTGATTAAGAACAGAACAGAGGAGTAGAGGACAATAGTTAATCATTTATAAACTAATATTATCCATCATAACCTATCTAATTGCTTATTTAACGTATGGCACATTGATTTCTTTCACATATATTATATATATTTGGTGTTTTATTCTATATATGTGTTTTCAAAACGTATATGTTTCTAAAAAAAAAATTAAAATCATTTTCACGTTTCAAAACATTTTGCTTCCGAATAATTTATAGCCATTTATTTTGGTTAAAAAGAATAACTTTTAACTTAATTTTTGGGTTGATTTTATTGGCCTATTTCCCCTTGATCTTTGAGCAGATGACAAGTCGTCCTCTTGCTCCAAAATAGAGTACCTATTGTTGCCCTGCAATCTCATAACAGTTTCATCTTGTTCCTCAACCTGTTAAGCTTTTCTTTTGTAAAAGCAACGGAAACAACTTTATTTCTCCAATCAATTGATTACAAGTGTAGATTTGAGATGCCAAAATCTGAATGAGATCTACGGATCTCAGAAACCCTCTTTATAAAGTAGTGGGTTCTCTTAATAGACTCTTGACTTTTATAACAAACGTTGACCACTCTTAACGGCTCAACTATCTTCCAACTAACTTTCTTTCTCCACCAATCCATTTAAGCCAGCTCATCTTCTCTTCTCCTTATCCATACGCCATGTGACAACTCATCATGCTCTGTTCCTTCTACGTATATGAGTTTAGGGGATTATCACAACCACACACACAGATTTACCTATCATACATGTAAAGTCTAAATCCTCAGATGGAGGATGGATGGAGCGTTCTGGCAATAGAGAGCAATCAGAAGAGGTAGAGTCCAACTGTATCATCACATATACGATGGATGTATGGACGATCTTTTGCAGCCATATATCTCTGACTTAACCATTAATGAATCTAATGACATGATATCATCTTCTAAAATGATGCATGGATTCTAAGTTTTGTGTGATAATCTACCCAAAGACAATAACATTAGTCATATTATGAAACTATCAAGTTGATACGACCATGTAGGTTGTCTTCACTAGATTGATGTTACGTGAAAAAGTTGTAAGGTTTTCTAGCTCTGTCGAAAATGTCAAAATATATGTTTCAACCTAAAATTCATATATTTTTATATTTCAATAGTTGATCACTCTCAGTCAGATAATATTTCATTATGTATGGGATGACATGCATGTCATTTTACTCGAGATAAAGAAAATGCATCTTCCTTCATATGTGTATGTGTGATCATTTTCATATGGTATATCGCAATTTTGTCATTGAAATAAGAAATGTTCGCATTTGAAAATGAGTGATTCGCATGGAATATTGGAATATCAGATCATCACTATTCTATGTGGTTTGTTATATAAACTAGGTAAATTGTACCTTCAAATATATGTATAAAACGAGAAAAACTTATGTACTAATTAATATATCACATGCGTATTATATTTCTAGAGCATACTTTTATCACACAAGTTTTTTATTATGTGGACAACTAATAGTTTAGTGCTTGTGTTATGTTATTAAGATGGACTAGTCTTCATCTGGCTCTTACTGTTCTTGGAATTTTCAATCTTTCATTTCTTCTTCTTTTTTGTTACCATCATCATCTAGGTTTATCTATTTGGGCCAAAACCCGCGAACCCTGCCCTACCGTGAACGGATGCAAGTTTATAAATTTCATCCAGTAAGAAAACGGGTCTCGTTGGATGAGGCATTCTAAAATATAGGTTTTGAGGATAAACTCAGCAGGTTATCCGCCAATTTTTAAAAAATTAAAAAATATATTAATTATAAATATTAATCTAACTAATAGTACTAAATTTTGAAAATATTATATAATATATATAAATTAATTAACAATTTTAGTTTTTCAAAAAAAATTATATATTTATGTTTTGTAATATTTAATTTTATTATTAAATATATCTTTTAGTTAACAATATGTATAAATTTAATTATAAATATTTATCTAACTAATCCTTTGATTTGGTTTTGAAGTAGGAGATTCGACTCTTAATCTCGCCGAAGAAAAAAAAAGACAAAATTTATCACTTTGTACATTTTTTTCTTAAGTCAAATTACATTTTAAAGTGACCTACTAGATTCATATATATTATTTGACAAGTAAAAATTGAAAGCTAACATTTAAATTGTAAAATAAAAATACATTTCATATCATTGACATTTATTACTAAATCTTTGCATATCTTATATATTTCATCTATATATTAATTTATATTTATCTTTTAAAATATTACAAAATAATTAATTTGATAAATGAAAAAAAAATGTGTAGTATTACATTGATTTAAATATCCATTTATTATAGAACTTTTGAATATTATAATTTACTTGATTGTTTTCATTGGATTAACAAAATAAAATAAAACTAAACACTTTATCATAAAATGTATTGCTATCATCAAAATATCGCTAATTCAAATAAGATTAAATCCGTAAAATCAATTAAACGTTTCAGTCACTAGAATCAGAATGTATTAAAAACCTATACTACCCCTTATTAATTTTATAATTTAAATTATTTTTTTTATTACGTATAAAATAATCCATAACCAAAACTTCGCTAATTTACTTTGATTACCAAGGTTATTTAGCTAGTAACCTATTAAAGGCTCTTCATCGAAAGATTGGGACTTCATAAGATTTACACGTCTCGTCCAAGCATTGCGTAACACTGTTATCTTTTTTCGAGGCAGGAAGTTGAAAAATCTTTGTTAGATAGAGAATTATAAAGTATTACATGGCTAGACATATGAACTAAAATATTTATGTTTAGTTACACCAATAAATGTATAACACATGACGACATATATGAACTATATGACATTATATAGCTACACATATAAAGTAAAATAAAGTATTTAGCTACACCAACAAAAGTCTAATGCATAGTGACATGCAAAAATTAAGAGAAATTATGTTGAAAACCATATAAATTTGAAATTCAATCCAAACCCAAATTTCAATCCTAACGTAAATCTAAAAACCCACATGAATCATACCCAAAAACAAAACCCACACTCAAAACAAACTAATTTGCTAAATTGATCTATCTTCACGAAAACTAACATAACTTTCGATCGCACTATTGAAATAATCTCAATCCATTTTTGTTTTTCTTTGGTTTTATTCAAAACATTGGTTTTGTTTTGATTTGTTTTTTCGTTTTTCTTTGTATTTCTTTCTTTTATATATAAAACTTTCTCCAACTGATAAAAAATATTAAAGTCTAGTTGAATTTTTTAAATTAGTTTGTTTTAAACGTGGATTTTAATTTTGGAGTTTCATTCATATGGTCTTTATTGGGTTAGAAAATTGGATTTGGATCAGGTTTTGAATTTATATAATTTAAGTTTAATGCAAACTAACATTTTATCGCGGCTACACAAATATCGTTACAAAATTAACATAAATATGATTTTTAATATAAGTAATAAATAATTTTTATTTATGTATGTTATCATGCATATTATATTAGTTGGTGTAGCTAAAATACATTATTTTAATTCAGATGTATATAGTCACGTAAAAAGAGTTTTCCTAATAATAATGTTTCCGACATTGGCCAGAACCATGAAACTCAATGCACACAATTTAGTAATTACAATGGAGGATAAGAGCTTGATTTTTCATATAATAAATAAATAAAAATTGGAGCCCATAATTTACAATGCTATATCTCTCTATGGCTCCTCGCTTCCGAGTAATTTTTAATCATGGTCCACAAAAACAATAAAAAAACCTATTCGAGTATACAAATTACCCATTAAACCGGAACCACCCGTGCCCACTTTTGTGCCTATCAGTAACTAAACCGGCCTGTGCTTCGCTTTGCAAAATACATCCTGCAGTGTAGCAGACAAGGGCCAAGATTCTGAACCGATATCGAAGAGAGTCTACAAACATTGTAAAAGAGAGATAATCAAATACCGGTTCATCCCGAATCAAGCAAATCTTGGCAAACTCCGGTATGCTGTCTGGTGATCCTGTTGATTGTTCTGTTGCATAGCGTTAAGAATCAAAAGGAACACCGAATCATCCCGAGAGAGAGACAGAACAAAACAGGAAGAAATTATCACTCAGAATCCGAGTCAATGGAGAGGAACATCCGAGGTCTTACAGAACGCTTCTGGCGAGGAAATGAAAATGGATTATCTGATCTTTGCTTCTTTGCCTTGTCTTGTCTACTATCATTCATACCCAGAAGCAACGAAGCTGCAAATACGCAGTAGCAGTCAGTAAGTGTACCAAATGGACTATAAATATGAAAGGGAGCAACGTCAAAGATAATTAAGTGGCTAAATTTAAAACCTAAAAAACAGATCTTTCTTTTTCAGTTGTTTACAAGACCCAGCAGCTTAGTAAAAGTGAAGAAAAATGTAATGCGACATCATGAACCGGATCAACGTAATTAGTCTCAGTCAGAGAACGAACCAGTCTCTGTCGTAGTATCCATAGAACCTTCCCTTGTAGACATCTGCTGGCTTGAGTTAAGCCCGTTTGCAGTTGCAGGCTCTCCGTGATTCCCACAGGCGCTATCTCCTAGCCTAAGCGAGATCCAGTCATCACTGCGGATACCATTGGACATATCAGCTTGGTTTTTAAAACCCGACTGAGCTGAAGCATCTGGTTTTGTTGGCAAAAATATTTGAAGTGAGGGATCATCTCTACCAAATGCAAGAGGGTTGTCAACTAGGCCATCATTTGCAACTGCTTCGGATCGTCCATCCGAGCCCGGAACAAGAGGAACAGATGTCATTGATGTATCAGGACCCATGGTGTAACCTCCATTTAATTCAGGAGCGCAGCTTAGTGGACCATGATGATGCAAACCAACTAAACCTTCTGAAACATCAGCATCAGATCCAAATAGTTGGAACCCAGGGGCTTCTGGAGTTTCAGAAGGAAATGACCAAAGGGGGGTATCAAATTCTTCATCATCATTGAAAAGACCTAAGCGTGAACTTCCCCCGGCTATGGTGTGTGGGTCGTCATTATATGAGTTATTGAATCCAGGAGGGATCAGTGGACGATTTACCCCACCATCGGTTCGACAACCACTGTATGCAGGTCCTGGGGTGATTACTACATCATTGTCTTCATCAGAATCACTTAGAACAATGACTTCATTATTTCTATCCTCTCCAGGTTGGTTTCTATCAGGAAAGTTATAACCTGAATCAACATTCATGGAGATGGAATCAAGTTCAATGCCGTTGGTTCCAAAGTCAAAGGTTCCAATGGCATCCTGGTTTACGCTTACATCATCACCATCCTTGCCACTTCCAGTAGCACTACTACTCATTGGTATAATATTCTTCCCCTGATACCCAACCTTTTCTTGCCTATTACTGGAAGATAATCCATTTGTATTAGGTTTGCTAACTTCCCAAAGGCCATTGCGATTCTTCCTTATTCCAAGTTTAAGAGGGGTCGGGCCATCTGAGAAACCTTCTTGTTTAACCGGAATTAACATTTCCATTTTCCGTTTAATCTCATCAGCAGAGGGGCAAAGACTACCATCGGGTGCGTGCCACTGTGAGAGTTCCCCCAATTCCCTACGCTCCCTCTCACTTTTGGACTTTACACGCCAAGAACCATCAGGTTTCACTTCAATTTCAGTCACCTCTTCATCGCAATGCTTCATCTGTCATGCAGGAAGACCACATTGAGTAAAAGCATAGATACAAAGATTCAAGAATTCTAGTATTCCCATAAGTATACCTTAGAGGTGATACGGTTAAAATAAGGATCCACGATTACGTGCTCCACTGAGTAGTTCTTCAGACAAATAGGACACTGCCACTGCATGTAAACAAACCAGAGAACAAATGAAGTCAGAAAACAAGAGGAATAACCCAATATCTAGACAAAGATAGGAGACCTGCCTTTCTGGAACGTTGATTCAACTCCACAAACACCTCAAGGTCAAAACAGCCCATGTGCACACAGGGTGAAAATCTCCCAGCAACTTTTATCCTAGAACCGCTCATCTAATGACCCAAGCAGAAAAAGACACTAAAAAGTCAGTCTACAAGGATATGCACAGCATCAGATAGACCTAGGAAGATGATAAGCATCAGAAACGTGACTGCAATAATTATAAAAACTTAGCTAGAAGCTACTAGTGACTTACAGGACAACGGAGATTGACACCAAAGAAATCAGCAACAACTTCAATGTCACTATCACTGTCGGCATTATCATCTCCACCTCCACCTCCAATGCATCGGCGTACACGTGCAAGAGCGTCTTCAAAAATCTCCCCTTTAGCCTCTTCTGGAATCAAATTTAGAACCTAGATGCGAAAATGAGTAAATATATAGGCAACTTGGAGATCATTAAACCACAAATACTGAATTCTTGAGCATTCGAGAACATTAATAATAGTGATAAATATAGTGAAAAAAGAGGAAAAAAAATGTTGCAGCACAAGGACAGACTACACTTAAAGTAAATAACTGCAATCCAATGAAGCTTCATCTTGTACACAATGGATTATACAAGACAAGGTTCAGTGACTAATCTAAGAGTCATAGAGGAAGAAATAATAGGATTCTAAAATTTATAATCTGACAAACATTTGAAGATTTATTGGGAGTGGGAAATAACAAGAGAAAAGTTATGTGTAAGTGTAAGTGTGTAACCACAGGTAATTTCCGCAGATTACTTTCTTCGGATGCCAACTTAATTATTTTTTTTGTATTCGGAAGATCAAATTCTTTCGGTATATTCATGTCTTTATTGACCCCATAGACTGACCAAATCTTATGAATGTTTCTCATGCAATATATGATCAGTACCTGTTGTAGAGTCCTGCGCTTCACAAGTCTAACCCCAAAACAAAAACTGCGAATGTCACCTCCACTTAAGGATATTCTGTTAATTCCATCCCTAATACAAGGTGTGATCTGCCAAAATAGTAAGATGAGATGGTAACAAATTACGCCATTGATTGCAAGACTTTCAGTGGACAAGAGATCAACTCTATATTTAGGTCAAATGGTTTCTAAAAAGGGATGGAAAACACACGATAGGTCCATCGTCGCGGCCGTTGGCCCCCAAAAGCTGTGACCCAGGTCGGTTAATTGCACGTACAGGTAGACCTATAAAATGATAGGGTAAATATCATGAATCCCATATCAGAAAACATAAAAAGCAACAACAGGAAAATCAAGACGCACTGTGAAATGTGAATGCAGTAGAAAAATTTCGGAAATCAATGCCCATGGGAATTTACGACTATAAGCAAGAAACCCCTACTCCCCTGTTCCCAAGGAAATGCTCGTATCAAACTTTCGTAGATGTCACTTTCATACCATTGACCTGCAGATCAGCATACTGAGGCCATTGAATCCTAAAGAGAACTTTGTCATTGAAGAGCATGCACCAAGCCTAAACAAAATTGAATTCTAGTTAGAAAACGCATAGGTAGATAGTGTTACATATTTGACCCACTTTAGAAAACCCAACCTGAACATCGTATTCTTGTTTCGCCAACAAGTCCTTGTCTGCTCTTGTGATTTGAAATGTTCTTTCAACGCTCTGCATTGTGTTTGTACTGGAAAGTTTTGGATTGGAGTATTAGAACAAACAAAATCCAGTAACAGTGTTTCTTCAGCAGTAGGTGCTGCACATCTAGCTAGTAGGAACAATCATGATTCTAGTTCTAAAATACTAGAATGAAGGGTTTGTTTCAGTTCCCAATTGAAAAGCCAAGTCGCTAGAAGGGCCATGATTCAAACTTTAGTCTACCAGTATTCCCCCTCCCAAGATAAGGAAAAGACAAAAAAATATAAATCACTAATTCACACAATGGAGATGGTTCATTTGTGAAGGATTTATCAGAGACAAAAGGGAATTGGAGGAAATAACAATGTAAACATATTTAATGCAGGATGAATGAAACCTATAGTGATGTATCATCTTGAATAGCCCACTGAGTGCTTCGGCTTTCCAGCTTATAAAATACTAACAATTGTAACTTTAAAGGATGGCACTGAAAGTACACAAGTTCAAAACGACAGCAACAAAGAAACTATGAAACTCTTACCCATCAGTTGGGATGGTCGTTGCAGTTAGCCTCACTGGAGAGAGTGGATGTGCCACTGTAACCCAAAACCTGCACAAGGAATAACATGTAGGACAACCGCGAATAACATTTGTTACAATACTAAGGGATAACCGAAATTGTCATGAAAACAGTAGTAGAACGCAAGGAGATAGAGAAACTAGAATGGAAAGCATGTCTTTCTTTTCAGTTCTGACAACAAAGAATTTTCATGCCGTAGGGGAGGAACACAGGCGAAAATTAACTACAACTCAAATTAGATAAAAAAAGTAAAATCCTTGAAAAACTTACGGGTCAGCTCGAGCAAGTCGGCAGAGTTCACAATAAAATGATTCAGGAAGGGGTGGATTTCCATCCATAGGCTTCTCCGGGACGATAACACAGCCAACATGCTCCCAAACATGGCATCTTGGATCCTCACACTAAAACCGGAAAAAAATAGCATAATTAAAACCAGAGAGCATCACCAAATTTCACAAATGGAATCAACAGTAAATACATCAGGTCATCGGCCACAATACATCAAGAGACACTCTACAGCCAGCTCAAGCAGGAATAGACACAATGAGTTTGTACCTGTATCATTGAGTCTGTCTCTAGTGAACTTCCACAAACACATCGAACTTTAATTTCTGGTTGAAAGGGATCTTCAGGCTCCCCCTTAACTTTCAGATTACTGGTGTCTGAACTTACTTGTCCTTTTGATGCTAAATCACTTGCCCCGGATACTTGCATTTTCCTATGAAACACAAAAAAAGTTCTGGTAACAAAGAATCGCACAGAAAAAGCATTGCATTTCGTAAGAAATCCATTGTAAGAAACGAGTACTTACCTATATGTATCATCCACTAGTTTTGCAACTTCTTCCCTCGCCACTGTATTCTTTTTAGACCACAACCTGGCAGCTGTCAGTAGGCAATGAAGACAGAAGCTTATCAGAAGATGGCAAAGCTAGCAGTGACTTTTAATACACCAAGACGTGAATAAACAAAGAGAAATGCTTGAATTAACCGTGTTCATCGGAAAGAAGGGTCAAGATCCGGTCGACAAGGTCCTGTACAAGAAAATTTCAAAAAGAAATTTAAAAAACACATATAATGGCGAAAATCCAAGTTGGAAATCCCGTGAAACTTATCTGATACTTAAGCTGTAAATTTCCACAGAAGACTTAAAGCATATCTACCAAACACAAATTGGTGAAAAGAAATAGCCAAATTTCAAATGAAACAGATAAAACTCTTTGCGAGGTATATGTGTTGGATTCATATTAGCAACTGTTATACAATTCATGAAAAAAGTTATCACCCAAAACATGTGAAATGTCCAATTATAACCATCTGAACATCATCTTCTGTGCGATGATCATTAAAAACAACCACAACCATAATTCAACAAATGGAAAGATCTTAACCTGCTTCTTTCCCTGTTTCGAAAGTCCCAGCTTAGTGAGCACATCCTTGAGCTCTTTTATCCGAAAATATGAAAGTTTATCCTGCAAACACAAAGAAACTAAACTTTGAGCAAAACCAAATCCCCACTAACAGCAATCATGAAACGTGAATCCAAAACCCTTGGCAGATAAGAGAATCGTTTTCGACCCACAGTAGTAAAACGTAATCAAATCTCTTTGAAACATCCGCTCAGTAAGCTCGAATCAACACAGATAAATAAAGCAGACGCATCCGAATAATTGCGATAAGCCAAAAAAGAACAGATCTTTCAGGCAAATAATACCTTACAACTAGCTTCCAAATCCATTTCTTCAACCCAGACAACACAAGAAGCAAAGCTCACTTCAAAACACGCGACCAATTAGTACCAAAGCCGTAGCATACAGTCTCCATACAGCAAACGATCTAAAGCAACATGAAACCAAAACAAGATTACTCAAACCCTTCAACTTCCAAAAAGAAAATTCACAAATTTAACGGAAAACAAAAACACAAACCAATGGATCGGAGACTGCATCAAAAACACAAGGAAACTGATGAATCAAACGAGAGATTGAAAATTAGGGTTTTCCAGAGCTCGATAAGATTGCTCCTAAGGATTAAGAAGAAAAAAAAAGACACCAACCAGACGGAGAAATAATCGATCCCTCGGAGACGAAAACAAAAGAAGGGTAGCCGGACCAGTCGCCGATTATCAAATCCGGTTTAATGACGGCAACACGTCCGGGTTTAGTTCCTGTGCGGTCACGTGCACGGTCCACCCAAAATTGACGTGTTGTTGACTTTCGGCTCTCACCGCTATATTTGGATTTACACTACGGTAACGGAAGTCGTATTTTATGTATTTATTTAAACCGAATATTCCGATCTCCCCCACGTCAGATGGCACCAGCCGTTGGATCAACTGGACCGGTTTATATAATTAAAATTTTCTTCTCTGTTTTGCTGATTAATTGACCGGTTTATAATATTTTTCAGAGCAATTTGGAAGTTTTTCCTCACACCCTAGGGTTGTGCATCAGATCAGACGAGTAGTTTTAGAATTTTGGAATACCGGTTACTCTAATTTAACAGGTAACAAAATTGAATTCCAAAATGAAAATAAAAAAGATATCCACATAAATAGGTATTTTAGAAGAAAATATCTGTTCAAGGATTATTTGATTCAATCTCTTATCTCAAACTACATTTGTATTATTATATTTTAATCAATATTCAAAATTTTAAAACATGTATGAGTTTTATAATATTTTTTTCTTTTTGATAATATCATTATGTTTTTTTATTTTCTTTTTTTGATAATATCATTATTTTATTTAAAAATTGTTTTCCATATTTCTCTTATGGTGTAAATATTGTATTAATTTTTCTAGGTAATAATTTGGAAACATTTTTCATGTCTTTATTTTTGTTTATTTTCATTGAGCTGACTTATCATCTTTGCGTAACTTTTGGGTATGAGTTAACTTATTGGTTTCCCGTGTGAAAGAAAAGTTACATTGAGCTCCCATGATACGACATTGGTTTTAAGGGGGTATCGCGTTTATTTACTTGTTCCTTTGATCATTTTTGTTGTATAAAATAAACATGTGTTTAGGTGAAAAATATATAATCATTTTGTTTGCAATTATGTGTCTCATTTAACGCTTTACGTTTTCTTTTATGATCTAATTGCTTTCGTATTTGGAATTAATAGCAAAACTAATCTCCTACGGTTTCTTTCAAAACAGTAACATAAAACTCAGTTTTATAAATCCAAAAGATTGAAATATATAATCAAAAATTAGGTTCACACACATTTTTTATACATATCGTAAAGATATTTTTAATATTATAACATGGGTCCATAATTATTTGGGTTTTGATTTTTGGTGGTTCTTCTAGAAAACTCTTATCCAATTCCAAATCTATGGCAGCTACAAGGATGTTACGTTTCATTGAGGTTATTGATTATGAAGATTTTCTCGTGTATAGGTCTCGTTTTTCATGAGAAATTATGGGCTTTTCGTATGATTTGGAAAAAATGATGGTGTGAATCCGAGTCATTTAAAAAAACTTAAGTAGAATAAGCATTTGCATTCGTGTATAATTATAATTTCATTGATCTGATTGGAGAAGACTCTATGACTTGATCTTTTTGCATCTAATAGATACTAATTAACAGTGGATGTGTAAACCCATGTAAGAATCTTGATGTTGATATTTTTCTTAGATTTGTCAACCTTTTCGTCTAAACCTTTTTAGTAGGCCCCTGCTCAAAGGCATACAGACAAAACTAAAAGCAAAGAAAAGACATTTTTCTGTTGTGTGCAAGAATCAAACCATATTTCTGTGATTCTGCAAACACAACTCATAACTTGATATGCTTTTCTTGAAACTTTCAGGCTGAGGATGTGCTAATCGTTGAGCTCCTCGATGAGGAAACTTCACAGAAACCAAACAACTTTGAAGAAAGAGCAAGAACCTGTCTTGAAACAGATTATCATCACAGGTAGGAGAAAAAGATCTAGAGGCTCGAACCAAGGTCCTCTAATGACCAGTTTCATGCTTTAATTGTCTTGCAATGTAAGCAAAAAGAGAATAGTTTATGGATGGATCTGATAGATGAAACATAATTATGTCTTGAAATGGAACAAAAAAGCTCAGCAGGACTTTCTGAAATACCTTAAAACTTCGAGTTGCGTCTCTCTGCATTAAGATGCATATATAAGGATTGCTACGTAGGAGAGATACCGTCACCATTAGCTAAACTCTTTAGAAGAAGTGATGGCGGCGCTATCTCTCCTGCGAAGCAAATCTTTGTTTGCAGTTTCGAAACCATACAAGAAGCTGCAAAGCCACTCATATGAATCATGATGAGTCTGTATGTGTAATCACTCTATTAGATTCATCTCATCCATATATATATTACCATAAGGGTCTAAGAAAAGTAAACTTAATACCATCACTATCATTGCTCTTAAATTGTCATTTAGTTTGCCGCTTTCTATGTGGCTACAATTCAAATGACTTTCAGGATTATTATCCCAAGTGAGGTCATCGTGTTCACGTCATCTCCAATTATTTGGCATTACCTTCATATATCCAAGATGTTACATTGATTTGTTTTTTCATGTGTATATGTTCTATAGTTTGATTTGAGCTCTTGATTTTGCATTTATTCTCAGATGTTACATAGTTCATTGACAATGGTGAAAATTTCTTTGGTTTCATGCATATGGAGGGGAAGACGGGACATCAAGGTCCCATGGTAAGTCTCAAAAAGCATTTACTTATCCTTTACCATAATGTTGGTACTTGGTACTATGAACAGCTCCTGGATTGTCATTTTTCTAACCCAACTTGAGCAATTGGATTGTTGTTGTGACCTTATGTTACACTTATCCACATGGGGATTATACCAAGTAGGATCTATAAACTATAGTTTACTCGCATAATTGAGATGAAATTAATCAACATTTCCCGAAATACCAAAGGGCATTTTATAGTTTTATGCAAACCATTGCAAGATTGGTTCCAACTTTCAATCATCATTTCTATTAACTGCCCATGTCTGAGTCTGCTTGGTATGTCTTACTGTGTAATAAATGGTGATAGTGATGTAAAAACTAACATTACTAATTTTAAGACTCTGCTTAATACAGAAGTTTAGGTGGAATAACTTTATTAAAGAAAAATAGCTTCTTGGATTAGAAACAAGCTGAAGATTTGGTTGATTTTAGGAAAATTGCATTCAATAACCAAAGAAAAAATTATAATTAAAATCCTAACCATTTAACCGATTGATATTTTGTTAAGTATCCTAATTTTTATTACTTTCTTAATTATTAATTTTTTTTTGATTAGTGGGCAAATTCACCCTTGATTTTACCGGTGAAGCTACATTTATTCTCGCTGAAAAAAGAAAAACTGAAAAGCAAAATTGTCCTCCTCATACTTTTATCAATCAATCCAAAAAAAAGGAAAATAAAAAAAACAGAGAAAGAAGAAGAATCCAAACTAGAGTTGTCTTGTCATGCGGAGAGAAAAGGTAAGTGAAACCAATGTTTTATTTCACTATTTACAAGATTGTAAATATTTTATTTATAGTATATATTTATATATTGTGATATATCTTTACAATTCATTCACAGACAGTACTTTTTTAACTTTCTTCCTTCTTTTTTTTTTTTTTTTTGGGACAATTTTTCTTCCGTTATTTAAAGTGTGGTTAATGGATTGTAATGGGAGAAGAAGAAGGGACCATACCTACTACTCTCTCTCCACATATCAAATGAACACACCACAGGACAAAATCTGCTCTCACATATTTTAATAGTAAGTGGATATTGATTACATGGTACTATTACTATAAAATCTATACCCTCCTTAATCATTTACTAATTCCAAGATCTTGTCTTTTTTTTCCACTTTCTTTAGATTTCTTAAAAAACAAGATCCCAAATTCTGAATCAACAAAAAAAGAAATGCTGTCAACAACTCTTAGTGGCAACTATGGCTTCCCTCTCTGCATCTCTGGGATCGCTCGGCAATTATCTCTCTCCAAAGAGTAAAATATGTTTCTGTTCATTCCTTCTCTCTCTCTCGAGATCTTCTCTGTTTATCTGACTTGTTTCTCTGTCTGTATGTTGAAGAATGGCAGATCATGACAAGAGAAGGAAGGGGATGAAGAAGAGAAGGAGATCAGAAAGTAAAGAAGAAGAGATTGGTGTGGAGAGATTCGAGGAGCTATGGCTTCAAGAGAATGAAGATGTTAGAGATCTTGTTGCTTTATTACAAGATCTAGGCTCCACATGGAGCTTTTCTTCTTCTCACACAGCTAAAGCTGCTTAGTGTGTTAAAGAAATCCAGAAACTTTTTAGATCTCACTTGAGTTTTATGTTTCTTGTAAAACTGCAGATCAAAATCTTTTTGGCTGGAAATCTTCTAGTATCTTGTCAAAATATTCCTGAATGTTTTCATTGCTGTTTTTACACGTTTATTTGTCGTTGGTGTGATGTTCTGCTGCCTCTTTTGGCCTCATCCTATTATTTTGGTTTTTAGTTTCTGAGCTGTTTTATTGGATAATTGCTCTCCTAAAGCTTTAACTTTTTTGGACTAAACCTTTGTAAGGCTTAACCTTTATATCTGTGCAATTTTTTAGATTATTAAACCTCTGATAGTTGACAGTTTGTTGGGTTCCTTGTGATTTTTAGAAATTTGAACAAATGTTTAGGTTTTTAGTTTGGGTTTGGTTTGTGGATTCTGAGCTGTTCTGTTTGGACAAAAAAATTTGAATTAAACATTTGTAATTAACTGTTTGTTGGGTTTAAACCTTTAGATCTGTGCAACTTTTTAAATTAATTCATAGTTATCAGTTTGTTGGGGTTCCTTAAGATTGATGAGGACTGCTAAACTGTCAAACCTGGGAATGAAACTCCTGTACAGTGCGGAAGCTTACTCGCCAAAATAACAGATCCTAAACGCAGAATACGACTGCGTTCTATCTCTACTAGCCAGCGGAGAAAAAGGAACTCATTTAAGAACAAAGACAATTAACTTTGTCACAACGAAACCCTAAAAAACTTTTAGGCAAAATTATCCGGAAACTGCATAATTGAAAACGGTAATAAAGTCTCAGAGATATCCAAAAAGGAGGAAGAGAGAAGAAAAGTCGCAGAAAATAAGAGAGAAAAAGGCTCAAACGCCATTAAAGTTTCAAACCAAAGAAAACCATAAGAGAGAGTCAATCATAACGAAAGTCTCATCATTTGGCTCCCTTCTTGACTGCAGCCTTAGTCACCTTAGCACCACTTGGGTCCTTCTTGTCAACACTCTTGATAACACCAACTGCCACCGTCTGCCTCATGTCCCTAACAGCAAAACGACCCAATGGAGGGTATTCCATGAATGTCTCGACAACCATAGGCTTGGTCGGAGTCATCTTAACCATACCGGCATCACCGTTCTTCAAAAACTTGGGTTCCTTCTCGATCTCCTTACCAGAACGCCTGTCAATCTTGGTCAAGATCTCAGAGAACTTGACTGCAATGTGGGAGGTGTGGCAATCGAGAACCGGGGCGTAACCGTTACCGATCTGACCAGGGTGATTCATGATGATGACCTGGGAGGTGAAGTTGGCAGCACCCTTAGCAGGATCATCCTTAGAGTTTGAGGCGACGTACCCACGCTTAAGATCCTTCACAGCAACATTCTTAACATTGAATCCAACATTGTCACCTGGAAGTGCCTCAACCAAAGACTCGTGATGCATCTCCACAGACTTGACCTCAGTGGTCAACCCTGATGGAGCAAAGGTCACAACCATACCAGGCTTGAGCATACCAGTCTCAACACGACCCACTGGCACCGTTCCAATACCACCGATCTTGTAGACATCCTGAAGTGGGAGACGGAGGGGCTTGTCTGTTGGCCTCTTGGGCTCGTTGATCTGGTCAAGAGCCTCAAGGAGAGTTGGTCCCTTGTACCAGTCAAGGTTGGTGGACCTCTCAATCATGTTGTCTCCCTCGAATCCAGAGATGGGGACGAATGGGATTTTGTCAGGGTTGTATCCAACCTTCTTGAGGTAGGAAGACACCTCCTTCACAATTTCTTCGTACCTACCCTTGGAGTACTTGGGGGTAGTGGCATCCATCTGTAAAAACAAGGGAAATACAAAAGTGTTAGCAACACAATATGACAGCACAATCATGAGTTCAGACAAAAATAGAAGAGGTAGTTCACCTTGTTACAGCAGCAAATCATTTGCTTGACACCAAGGGTGAAAGCAAGAAGTGCGTGCTCACGGGTCTGTCCATCCTTAGAGATACCAGCTTCAAAACCACCAGTGGTGGAGTCAATGATGAGGACAGCACAATCGGCCTGGGAGGTACCAGTAATCATGTTCTTGATGAAATCACGATGACCAGGAGCATCAATGACTGTGCAGTAATACTTGGTGGTCTCGAATTTCCAGAGAGCAATGTCAATGGTGATACCACGTTCACGCTCAGCCTTAAGTTTGTCCAACACCCATGCGTATTTGAAAGACCTCTTGTTCATCTCAGCAGCTTCCTTCTCGAACCTCTCAATCACACGCTTGTCAATGCCACCAAGCTTGTAGATCAAGTGACCAGTGGTGGTCGATTTCCCAGAGTCGACATGGCCAATGACCACAATGTTGATGTGAAACTTCTCTTTACCCATAGCTGCTAGACAGGAAAAAAGATCAACCCATTAGAATAAAAACAGATACAACAAAACAATGGTCAAAGCATGTTTCATCTACAATCATCAAAACCTCAGAAAAGTAAAAACTAAAGCCAAATACCATACAGATCCATTGATATAAAACCTTATATTGTAATCCAACTTCTAAAAATCATGGAAGCAAAGATCTAACCACAAGATAACAAATCTACCCAAAATAAGAAACTTCTTCAACCAAAACTCATCAGAAAAACTGCAACCATACCGTAAAACGGAACAACAAAACGAAAACGAAAACTGAAAAAACAGATCACGATAACAACATGCGAGTCTACTACCATATCAGCTCTTCAAAAAATCCCAGAAAGACGATATGAAAAAAGTAAACACCAACTGCAAACAAAAGGATTCTCCAAAACAAATCCGTCAATCTCATGGTATGCAAACAGATCGATGAACAATCAGATCTTAAACTCGAGAATCAAAACAGTATAAAAGCATAGGGTAAGCGATTATCACTCAAAATACGGCTTATGATGTGAATCTAAACAACGGAGCCAGAAACAACCACAGAGAAACCGCATCAAGAATCGTAAAGAAAACGAAGATAAAAAACCTAAAGAGAGAAATTTTCTCACCTGCAAGTAAGAATCTGAGGAGTCTTGCGGCTACGAAACTGAGCGAGAGATACCAAACGAGAGCGCACCCTAAAACTGGAACAACTCAGGGTATTTATAGCTAGGAGCTCTAGGGTTTTCGCGTTTTCTTTGTGGTTGTAGTTTTACCAATTTGCCCTTACGCGTTTTGGCCTCTCTTCTTTTTTGGTGTAGTGTTAAAAAATGTAAAATATAAAATTCTCTTCTGTAATCAAGTAATTATAAATTGTACATTGTTCCACTTTTGAATTGTAAAATATCTTTATTTTTATGTGATTGGTTAAGAGAATGTAAAATTGGATATTAAAAAGGTTTTTAGGTAAATTCAAAGTGCAAAAGTTTTCCTTGCGCATATGGAAAAAATATATTCAAAAATTCTCTTGTTAAATCGAAAGATGGCACAAAAATATATTCAAAAACCCTAATCGTCGTGAGTTGGCTTTGATAAATTTATGGATCTGATATTTAAGTGTTTGATTAGATATATAGAAATCACAGCTAATTCACGGGACAAAAAACATTTATTTAAATGCATTCCATTCACAAAATGGAGCTGTTGGTCAAATTTCGGTAACTAGATTTACAAAATCAATATGGATTACGAAAAATACGTTGAATTCAAATCAAATAGGTTGGTTCTTAGTATTAAAGAGAATTTTATTTTTTTGTCAAGTATTAAAGGATGATTTATGAGAGATGACTATAGATTAATTTTTCTCCGAAACGTTGAATCACCATCATGAAGCCATATATCATCATGTTTCTTATAAATTTCAGTTATGTGTTGACATATAAAATAATCACCTAATTATGTTTCAAATTTTGCTTAGATTTTTTACTTTGCTTAATCAAATCTTAGCCAGTAGGTAGGCGACATGCATACAACTTTTAACAAATTGAGAATAAGTTATTCAACAATACATGAACAAATTGATTCATCATTTCAATAAGAACAATCAACTTTCAAATTACACTAGGGGGTGTTATTCAATGATGAATTTTAATAGAATTTAAATTTAAGCAGAATCCATTGTTATTGGAGATGGTATTTGTAAATCATGTCCTAAAAATTTTAAAATAAAAGATTTTAAATCCATCATTAAAATCCAGTGTTATTCAACATTAAAAGATTCTGGAAATCTATGACCTTCTCGGAGGTAACTCTTTGGCCGGTGGTGACTCTGATTCTGCTTCGTCAGTGGCTTGTGGTCTCATAAGGACAGGATCGCTTCACCGCCTAAGTAGTTTTCTTGTTGCTCTCATTAGGTTTTGAGTGTGCTCTTGTTTGGGTTTCGGTTCCCTTTAAATTTAGTCTTCTTTCGGTGAAGCTTGTTTGTCCTTGAGAGAAATCAGATTCGGCTTTGCCTTTATCTAGTTTCCCTCTTGTCATCGTTTACGTGTTCCTAGTGTGTGGGTAAGGACAGTGCTACCTATTTTCTCGTGCACAAGTCTCGATTTGTTAGTGAAGCTGGTTTAGGTTTGGTATCAGATGCGGTTGTGTTGCTCCCTCATTGGTTTTGGAAGAACTAGTAAGGTCATCGTTTAATTTGTCGCGTAGTTGAACACTCGCCGACACCGGGGAGAGGTCTTGGTAGAGCTCCTTCGCGCTTATTTCTCTTCGACTACCATAGTCCCGTCTTAGCTAGATATCAGAAGTATTGTTGGGCGTGCTTCGACCATGGGGTAGAGGACAACATTTGTCGTATGCAAATTTGGCCTTAAATTATGATTGAAGACTATTTTTCGGGCTGCCGGATGAAAGGGTTTCTTTTAGCATCATCGGGTGCTTCATGGTTCGTTGAAGTTGTTTCTCTTGCTTTAGCTTTCTGTTTCGTTTATTCGCACGAAGACTTTAGGATATTTATCGCTATTTTCTCGAGGTTTGTCGCTTCACAGCAATGAATTCCAAATGTGTATTGATTGAATCTTGGCTCAATTTTTTTTTTTTTTTACCGTTAAACCATGTCTTTTAAATTTACTAATCTGTTCTACCAACAATTTGTAATCCTGAAATTTCATTTTCATCAATGATATTTACCATTTAGCGGAAAAAAAAAAAAACAATCAACTTTCATGACGAATTTATTTAGGACATGATTTCAATAGTCAACTAAAACTAAGATGATATAATTAAAGGAATTGACTAATTTTTTTTTTTTTTTTTGGCATCAATGGACTAATCTTAATAAATATTTTATAATTATCATACATAGAAGTGGTACTGTGGAATGTGGATTACCTTAGAAATTGCCAACAATATACATACAAGGTGACAAGGTGTGTGTACAACATAATAACAATTCGTATAAATATTACAAACGATACAATGTAATAAAATTATGGTATACCAGTACAAATCAATCTTGGTATGCCAAACCAACTAACCGAACTACGGTTTAACCACTTAACAACTATGCAAGAACTAAAAAGAAGAGGGAAGCAAATGTGCAAAGATTAAGCAAACACAAGCTAGCACTTGGCAGTTTTCGATGAAAAAGCATCAAACTTTCCTCTTCTCTTTAGCTAGCTAAAAAAGTATCTCTTGGTGGCGAGTTCGATGCAGGAGATTCGAGGTTCGGGTTTACGGGGCAAGACTTAGCAAATTGACAATACCGACATTTCCAACGTTCTTCTTCAGGAGTGTACTCAGCTTCTCGTTCATTTCTCCAGAACTCAATGGCTTCTTTGTATTTGCTCATCACCCATTCAGGATCATGGGGAAATCTAATCTCAGCTATTATAGATTGATCCTTCTGAAACTCGTACCTGAGACAAAGTTTCCCAATCGGCTACAATTAGATTATCATATATGTATCAATGTGTTTTATAAGATTAAGAAAAAGCCATCTTCTTCTTACCGTAGTAGTAGTTGATCATTCGCTATCGGAAGCATTTTAAAAGTGTTTTCATAGTACCTAACTATCTCTTCAAGTGTCTGCACAATATAAAAAAATGGTAAGAACACAAATAAACTCATTTCCAAGTGAGTAAATTTCCTTTTATATGATCACTAATGAGGCCTATTGAAAGACATCTTGCGCAGAAAGAAAGATTAGTATACCTGTGCTGGGATACCTGCATTGGCAATGTTTTCCCTGACATCTTGCGATAACACATAGTGGCGATCCAAAGAGAAGTAGTCGAAAAAGCGTCCTACCGGGAACCCTCCTTTCACAACAGTGTCCCAAAGAAGCTTGTAAAGCATTACCTGAAACCTGTCAAACGTAAATTAGTTTTAGGAAAGTTATCATTCAACTCGTTAGGATTAAAACCAAAACCGAAATGAAGAAGATTTTTTGACTCTACCAAGCACTTACCTTCCATTCCTTCTTTGTGGCTCAGCTGGGAGTGTGTCACGGACTCGAGTCTTTGTATCAGTCAATACCGGTCCGCTATCAGAAGACTCTTCGGCAGACGCCTTTCTAACCTCGTCAATAATTCCCACAATCCACTGATCTCCAACAAATCCTAGGCTGATGATATAGACGATTAAATAGATCACATGTCATGGATACATTATCAGAAAATCCAAGAGTAAATAACTATAGAACGATGTAACAGACGTGCACAAGCTAGATTATGCAAAGTTTCAAACTTTTGGAGCAAAAGAACAGGAAAACTAATGGAAGGCCAGCTCCATTACATGGAAAGGCAAACATATTTAAAGTGTCATTTCATGTAAACTACAAAACATTATCTTGCTAACAAAAGGTGGAAGGACAAAAACAGAATCGAAACTAAAAGTGTAAAAGTATCTCACAGTAACAATTCACGGGTTCTTCCTTCAAACAAGAATTGATTAACACCTGCGATGGAACTTAACAGCTTCAAAGCCCACTTATCTTCATTTGATTCAACTTTTACTCTGACCTTTTTAACTACCTGCCCATCATTAACACAACATTGTTCACTATATTATCTCAGCAAAATGTTCAATACAGAAGTCTTAACAGTAAAGTTACTAAAATCAAGAGATGCGTAAGTTAGCATGCTTTAAAGTGCAGTTTGAGATAGAAACAATGAAAAGTCACGAAATTTATAAAAGCCTAAGAAGATCCATCATATTCTCATACCTCTTCTTCAAGCTCCAAATGACGAGCCTGACCAAGTTTCATGGCTTTGCTGACTCTTCTCCGGCCAAAACAAAGAACATTCTCCATTTGTTTCTCACACCATTCCTATGACGAACCAACAAAACAAAATCAACATTAGAGATCAATCGATGTCACAGGTACTTTATTCGATCTTCTTCCCGTGATCTGGATTAGCAAAATTTACGACATATTAAGGGAGAGGTCAACGTACTGTGCCGGTGAGATCTGTGACACCCAAAGCTTGATTTCTCCTAAATCGATGCAAGTAAGAGTCTTCGATATCCGAACAAGCAGATAATTTCCTTTTCGAGAATATGGTTACTGAACGGATAGTCCTGGAGGTTTCGCCGGCGAGGAGCCGTGACGGAGAAGAAGCCGAACGGATCGCGGAAGGGAGGAAGGAGCGTGTGGCTGCAAGCGCTGCATCGAGAATAGCCATTTCTTCTTCACTGACGATCTCGATCGGGATCTCGGGGAAGGAGGCATGGTGAGTTTGTGGGCTTGAAATAGCGACAGTGGCGGATTGAGCGGGCTTAGAGGATGTGGTGGTAGGCGACTCGGAGGTTGACTCGGAGGGTGACTCGGCCATGTTTTAATTAAGCAAGAAGGAACGTGTGGTGTTGTCTTTCGTGGCGATGTGAAAATTTAAAACTGAAGGGTAAAAGGAAAATTTGTAATTAAAAATACTTTTTTTTTTTTTTTGTCGTCAATTGAAAATACTTAAAACCGTTGGGACTTGGTAATGTAGAGAGAAAACAACAAAATAAAAAGTAAACTCAATTATTTTAGTGTTATATGCTTTTTGTGAAAGGATGTCCCAAAAAATAGATTAAAGTTTGTGTGAATGATTTGATACTTTAGCAAAGCTTTGCGTGCTCAGTGTTCTCAATCTCAATTGGTGAGAGATTTCTTCAACACCAAGGGCAACTCCAACCTTGACACTATATTTGGTGTTGAAATTACACCAAATTTGGTGTTTTGGTGTCACAATTTTTTTTCATCTCCAATCACAACACCAGATCTCACACTAAAAAAGTATTATTTATTATTATATTATTAAATTTAATATTTTTTATTTGTAATAGTTTAATAAATACTAATTATTTTTATAACTGATTAATTATAAGTGAAATATAAGATTACAATCAGTCGACCAATAAAAAAATTACAATCGATAAATTAAAAAACGGAAAATAAATTACATCATAGTAATTTTCAGAATTAGTATATTCGGCCCACAAGTGTTCAACTAACGCATTTCGCAAAAAATTCCTGAAATCGAACATCATCATCACCCATCATCTCAACTTCTGCAACTGGAACTTCAGCTCGTTCTTCAATTGGTGCATCAAGATCACGTTCATCCTCTATGATCATATTATGCATTATGATACAAGTTGTCATTATATCATGTGATACTTTCTTACTCCAAAATCGTGCTGGTCCGGCCACAATTGCAAATCTTGACTGCAATACTCCAAATGCACGTTCTACGTCTTTTCTACATGCTTCTTGCCTCTTTGCAAATAATTTTTTTTTTAGACCACGTGGATCATGAATTGTTTGAACAAGAGTGGACCATTTTGGATATATACCATCAGCTAGATAATAACCCATATTATAATTTTTCCCATTAATAACATAATTAGCTGGTGGAGCAGTTCCTTCAGCTAGATTAGCAAAAAGATGAGACGCCTCTAGCACATTAATATCATTGTTAGATCCTGGTAGACCAAAATACGCATGCCAAATCCAAAGATCATAAGCCTCTAAAATAATAGTAGGAGATCCACTACGACCAGCATATTGTCTTCCCCAAGCTGTTGGGCAGTTTTTTCCATTTCCAATGCATACAATCTAGCTAAACTACCCAACATACCTGGAAATCCTCGACGTTCACCAATGTGGAGTAGTCGTGCAACATCGTTAGCGTCAGGTGATCTAAGATAGCGGCTGGCAAACAAGGTACCCATTTTATAGTGTTAGCAAATCGATATTAGCCGTTGAAATTCTTTGGCCAATCTAAGCCGTTGAGTTTTTTTGGCACTTCGTGTCTTATCTCAATTATCACTATCTCAGAAAAATACGAATCAATCTAAGCCGTTGAAATTCTTTGGCCAAGATCTAACCGTTGCATTGATTAGTCACTTCGTGTCTTATCTCAATTATCACTATCTCAGAAAAATACGAATCAATATAAGCCGTTGAGATTCTTTGGCCAAGATCTAACCGTTGCATTGATTAGTCACTTCGTATCTTATCTCAATTATCATTTTTTCAGAAAAATACGAATCAATCTAAGCCGTTGAAATTCTTTGGCCAAGATCTAACCGTTGCATTGATTAGTCACTTCGTGTCTTATCTCAATTATCACTATCTCAGAAAAATACGAATCAATCTAATCCGTTGAGATTCTTTGGCCAAGATCTAACCGTTGCATTGATTAGTCACTTCGTGTCTTATCTCAAATATCATTTTTTCAGTGTTGTATTGGAACTTTAATATGTATTTTTAATCTTAATCAATTTGCGTTTTAATTTAGATATTTTGTGCAAATTAAATTTTCTTATTAATGATAATTACAATTTCACATTTTATTAAAAGTCAAAAACAACAAATAAAATTAAAAGGTACAAAATTATTAATGGTATATTTTTTTTTAGTTGGCAAAAAATAATTTAATTATATTACTAAATAAAAAATACAAATAAAATAAATATGGTGTGACACTATTCACAAAACACTAAAAAAAAAAATCTGCCGTCCAAAATAGCGTTTGATTGGAGTGAAATTCACACCAATTATGGTGATATACCGTTGGGTTGGACTTGTCCTAAGTATTCTATTATGGTAAGATCCATGTGAAAATTAGTGTTGACTTAGGACCAAGAACAAAGCTACCTCGGTATAAATCAATTTATGTTCTTAAATTTAACATGCATATATTATAAATTTATCGTCTATAGTTTTTTGCATAATTTTGTACATATGAGCAGACCTTATGTTACAACAAGCATAATAAACACTATGCACTCCCAAGTCCCAACTTCAAGTAATGTCTTAATCCAATAAATATGCCAACATATTGTATAACCTAATCATTGACCAAACCACATTTCTCTGATCAACTCAGGCCACAACCGGGTACGATGCGCATGTCGCAACACCTGCAATTCGAAGAACGAATCAACAAAAGACCAAATGTGAACATCTGAGAATCTGACTCTCTATTTCTTTCTTTTACAGGTTATATCCAAAAAATGGTTATACCATATGATAATTTTGCTATGGTTTAATGATGGTTTAAAGAACTTACCACACATGTTCTTCCCCATCTCCATCTTGAAGTAACCATTATCACCCCAGTCCGCTCCCCATGAGTTCTTTATAATCCAATATGGGACACCGTCTTCAACTCCATAACCAACCGCCAAAACCGCGTGGTTCACATCCTATTGCCACATAGAAAACCCGAATTGAACACTGCTAAGCTAAGAGCCTAAGATGATTCTATTTGCAACATTCAAAGAAGAAAGCCTCACCATTGGAGTAGTTCCACAGTGACCACTAGTGTAAACTCCGCTCTTGTAAAGCCGGAATGAGTTTACAACCTCGAATGCTACGCTTACTGGGCGTAACAATCCAACAGCGTGCTTCAGTTCATCTTCTGCCCCCTGTTGTTGTTTCAATCATCATTACAGATTACAGAATGTATACTTTCAGGCGGGTGGAAATCAAAAATCCGTAAAAGATGCTTACCAGAGTAATGTTGACTGAGTCGAGGACTTGTACACCGATGTTTTCCGCTGAATATTTGCAGCTTTCATCTTTACCGGTGTAAGGATAAGCTTCCTCTGTGTCGAGGCCACCGTTGGATTTGATGTATTCAAAGGCTTGGGAAGGAAGGCCACCATTGCATCCATAATTATTGAAAGCTCCAGCACAGTCCACAAGCTGTTGCTCAGAGAGAGATATTCCTTTGCCAAATGCCTGATGGTAAGCTGCCTCAAGAGCTCCAGTTGTGCTGCAGTACAAAAATCGATCAAATGACGAACAATATATCTTGACTTTTAATTTTACACCAAGAGATCCCACAAAAAAAAGAAGGAGATATTAGTATCCTAATCATTGGTTTTACCTGAATGTCCAGCACGATCCGCATCCTCCCTGGTCTTTGACTGGGCTAACAATACCATCTTCCCTCCAGTCTTTCTGCAGTTACACAACTTGAGGACTCAGAACAGTTGGAAAAACAAAAGTCTACAGCTAAACAAGTTTTCATAAAGCTGAAGAACAGGAACGAGATGGTTTCAGTGCAGCAAGAATGACTCCAGGACTTACAGTTTCCGGGAGAGCTGCTTCTGTGAGTTTGTGGCTACCCTTTAAAGTGGCAGAGCAGTTTTGAGCAGCACCAAGCTTGTTCCTTTGAAACTCTTGCCAGGTCAAATCAGCAAACTCTGTATGGATTCAAGAGACGGTTAGCAATATTCAGATGGGGTCTATTCCTTATCCATCAAACCACTAGCAATATCTGCCTTAGCCACAAACAAGGATCCGACCCCACAAAGAACAAGAACAATCTTGTATCAGGACAGCTAAATCATAAAGAAGCAGAACAATAAATTTGATGCTGAATTTTCACGCAAACTAGTCTCATAAACTCTACAAAACTCTAGACCAATAACAATCTTGAATCACGTGAATCAAAGCAAAAGCCAAAAAATCAAACTTCCACGTAGAAGATCCCAAGACGGAAAAAAGATAGTTTCCACGTTTCCCCACAGTGGTTTTTTATAAGTTCTTCAAAAGGCTCATACAAGTCTACAAAAGATATAAACTTACGATTGACAGCGAGTTTGTAAGATAAGCCTTTCTTGTTTGTGGATCTGATTAAATCCAGATTCTCCTTGAAAATCGAGAATCGGAGCTTCATCTCCTCCGCGTTCTGATACCTTTTCCCATACCTTTCATCACCAAAACGAAAGAGCGTTTGTTTATCAAAAACCCAAAAAAAAAAACGGACTGGAAGTCAACGGCGATGGAGGATGGGACTTACCGGTGAGCGAAGCGAGCGAAGGAGAGAACGTGACGGGACTGGCCTAAGATCTGGGCAACAGATTCCTCAACCTCCCGGAGACGGTCGGAGACCATACGGATCGGGTTTGACTCATCGAATTCGATATCTACCGCCCCCGCCGATGCGGCGATGAGAATGAGCAGAACCACCGACGATAGGATTGGTCTCACAGACATGGCTTTCTTCTCTCTCGTTCTCACTACTTATTTCTCAACGCTTCAGCTTCTTCAGTGTTTAAGCTCGAGCGAATGTGAAAAGAAGAGTAGAAGACGGAAGAGAGATACAGCCGGAAACGTTATCGGGACACGTGGTGGTTTCTGAATGGATAGTTTTTGTCCTATATACTTGGAATGTTGACGTGTATGGTGATGTCATAGCATACCAACAAGAAATCAATCATACTTTCATGATTTTTATACGGAAAATTGCAAAATAACCCGTGTATTATCGCTTAATTCAGTCGATAACCCTAACATTTTATTTTATAAATTTATTACCCCAAATCTTTAAAAAGTGCGGGTAATGAAACCGAAGAAAAAGCAAGATTTTGACATGACCATGACCATCCATCTACTATTGTTACTGCAAAACCAGCATTCGAATTTGACATTATAGATCATTTTGTTATCATTGTTTTCAAAAAAAGCAAAACAACAGACATAAATATTGTAAGAGAAATGACTTTTATTTCACGTGTACACTAGAACCATATGTATCTCACTTGAAATTCTAAGTATGACCCAATTAAATATTATTAATTCTTTTGGATCAAACTTAGAACCCTAGGTAAGATATTCATCATTGAAGATGTTCTTACTTCTTTTGACTCGATAATCGTGGCCTGCCCGTTGATTTTCGCCCCTTGCTGCTGCTGCTTTGAACAGCTTTCAAATCAAACGTCTTTATCTTATTGAATTCATCAGCCATGGTCTCTGGAGTTGAACACCACGAGCCAAAATCTTCCACCATATCACCGATATCAGCAGACGCATCGAGACTGAGCGATGTACGAAACAATGGCACGTTTATCGTATCCTGGGAACTCATCGCTTTATCTTTACCATGCAAGCTCTCATTCCTGCATGGTTTCCTCGACTTGCCATGAGCAGCTGCTCCTTCCACTTTCTTATTCTTACTCTTCCTCTTAGATTCTGATTCATATATGCTTCCCTGAATTGTATTCTTCTCCATCAAAGATCTTTTGTTTTCCCTTTTTATCTCTACTTTTCTTGAAAGTGAATCTGTTGAAAGAGAAACAAGAAACAAAACAAAAAAAACAGAGATCAGATTTGACTCGGTTGGGCTGTTGTGTGAAAGTGTGTTTATGCTTTGCCATGACGAGGGTCGAGAGATATATATGATACAATGGGCTATGCTATAAAAACCGTAAACGCGTACGATGAATTTATCAGTGCTTTGATCGTTTCTTAGCTTTTTTATTTGGATACCATACATTTCGTGGAATTTTCTTATACCTGGACCCAAAAAAAAAATTCTAGAAGCTGTTTTTTATGTTTCGTCGATATTTCAACAATTTTCCGATGGTTATGTTCTTATAAATAAAAATTTATGATATGCTACGTCCAGACACTTTTTCAATCCATATTTGCTCCATAACAAATTGGATATCTAGATACTCGTTACCAGTGTCTGGATACTTGTTAAAATCCAATTTTTTAGCCTGATATATGATTGCTCGGTAAAAATTAAAAAATAATTATAAGAATTGAAATATTGAGAAACAAAACCCTCTTTTCTATTTGGAGGATTGTATTTCATGTTATCCATTAAAGTAGTCAGATCTTTCTAAACGCGATTAAAATAAAATGTAAGGATCGATTAATTAAACATAAATAACGTCTAATTTCATATGAATAATTTTGAATAAATATATAGTTTAAGGGAATTATGAAAAACATAACTGTCTAACGTACTTAAATAAATAAGTAAAAAAATTGGGAGGATCAGGTCAACGAGTTATTTAAGGAGGCCTTGCGCAGTCGTCTCTGACTTCTCTCCTTGTATACTTTTTAATTTTATTTTCAAACGCCTCTTTAAACTCATGGGTGGGATTAGAACAATTTAAAAAAAAAAAAAAAAACCAAGGATAGTGGTTTAGTGACATATTTCAATTGGCGACGTGTCGAGGATTCTTGAAACACTCCGATCCGTAAATAGTCCCGATTCGCGATGTTTTCTCCCGCAGCCACTTAGTACAATTTTTACAAAATTCGGTCCATAGAATTAAGCAGCGGAAGATAATCTTTGGAAACCAAACTATTTAAATATGGGTCAATTTGTATAATAACCATAATGGACTATGTAATTAAAGATATAGCTATGATGATAAATTAATTAAGACAGTAACTATATGTATGTTAATCCAGATCAATTTTCCCTTATCCAACATGCGAAGAGATTGAACAATAGCAAATGGATGATGTCATCATTTGCAAGTGGGCACGATTTTATTTACAGACACATCAACCAACAATATTAAATTAATAAGTAATTAATTTGAATTTGTGATTTCTCTTTTTAGCTTGGTAAACAGAAACGAAAGTAAATTTTTATATAGCATAAAACAGTAAAAAGTATTAGTGAAATTGGTTAATAATTATAGACATGAATATAATTACATATGCGAATCGGGACAACGAAGAACCAAATCGTAGCTGATCCGAAATTATCCAAACTTATTTTTGATAATATTCGAATGGGACTTCAACACGTAGTACCGAAAAATTCAAACCGAACTGGAACTGAGCCGAGAATCGAATGGGTACCCAAAGTACCTGAAACATCAATCAACCTAAATATATTTATATTTTAGGTCGGGTATGTTCATGTAATTTGGATAAAAAAATTTAATTTTTTTTTCCGGTTAATTCGGATATTTGTGGATATTTTCGGGTAAAAATAACCAATTTAAGTATCTTATTTGAATTTTTACAATTTTTTTTGGTTATTTCAAGTATTTTCGGATAGTTCGGTAAAAAGTAACTGAACCGAACCGAATTCGATCTGTACCGAATCCGAAAAAATTATCTGAACGGTACCTAAATCTCTATAGTACCAAAATATATGAAACCCAAAATACGCGATCCAAACTCGAACCGAGATCTGAATACCCATGGCTAGGGACATGTATGTTTTATGCTCTGTTAGATCTTATGTCTTTCAAGACAAATAGAATGGTATTTCAAGACAAATAGAATGGAATTTATGAAAAAAAACTGTTCTATTCTATTTTCTTCTGTTATGTACATAATAAATAATTTATTACATTGTATTTTGTTTTAGATTTTATTTTAAATTTGGAATTTAGTTTTAAAGATTTAGTGTTTAATTTTTGGGTGCAAATTTTAGAATTTAAATTTTATTTTCAAAATATTTTTATTAAGTTAAAAAATTTATATTTGGTGAATGGAATGTTGTTTTATATAGAACTAGATTAGGACCCGCGTAATACGCGGGGTTTTAATTATAACTTATTTATAAATAATAATAAATAAAATAAAACGTGTCGATAATCGATTAAATTTAATAAAGATAAAATTTATGAAAATGTAAGAAATATATGTTAAATCTTGTTGATGTAAATATTTAGATTTTGATTGTTACTCGCACACTTATTTTAGATGTTGATTAGTAACTTTGTTTCAAACTGAATTTTAACTCCACGTATTTCATCTCGCAATACAACTCAGGTATTTCATTCATAATATTAAAACCATATTTTTACTCCATGCATTCTTTGTCAATCAATAATACCCAAAATTTTCATATCAAAATAATATATGCATAATGCATTCTATCAAATTAATGTCTATATATGTCATTAGTGTTAAACAAATAGTAAGAAAATTAACAAAATATATTAGTAAATAAATTTAAAAGTATTAACAAAACATGTCGTAATCTCATGAATATCAATTTTTATATACCGCACTAATACTTTTAGAAATTGAAAATAATTTGTCTTATTTTATTTTTTTAGTTTTTTTATTTAGTATTCCCTTTTAATTTTTTAATAATATGTCTTATTTTCTTTTTTTGACTATTATTTCATTTTAGTTACACTACAATTATAAATAATTTGTCTTATTTTCTTTTTTTTTAGTCTTTTTGATTTACTATTTCTTTTTAATTTTTTTTAATAACATGTCTTATTTTTTTTTAGACTATTATTTCATTTTAGTTACACTACACTTTGATTTAAGAAATAAATAATGTAGAGAAAGAAAATTTATATTTTTATATTAATATATTGACACGTGTCACAATCTCATTTAAAATTAACACATGTCACGATCTGGTGAGTTACGATTTTGCCTACGTGTCACACTCACGTTGAGCAAAATTTAAAGTAACATAGCATTGATCGATTTGTGGAACTCTCGAATTCATGATTTGCTTGAATGATATATTTTTTTCTTTTCTTTCTCGATTAGTTATGACATTTTTTTTTTTTTAACGTATTGACATGAAACAAATTTTCCTTTTTTAATGATATTTTTTTTTACAAATTTTTCCTTTTACCTTTTTTTAATAACATTTTTTACGAATTTTTCCATTTACTTTTATTTAATGACATTTTTTTTACAAATTTTTCCAATGATGTATTTTTTTTTCTTTCTTTCTCGATTAGTTATGGCATTTTTTTTTTTTTTTTAAACGTATTGACATGAAACAAATTTTTTCTCCTTTTTAATGATATTTTTTACAAATTTTCTCTTTTACCTTTTTTAATGACATTTTTTACAAATTTTTCTTTTACCTTTTTAGTGACATTTTGTTTACAAATTTTCCCCTTTTTTAATGACAAATTTTTTTACAGAAGGACATTGACTTTTTTTTGTTACGTTAGGACATTTTTTTTTTGGCGATGATGTATTATATTTTTATATTAATATATTGACACGTGTCACAATCTCAATTAAAATTAATACATGTCACGATCTGGTGAGTTACAATTTTGCCTACGTGTCACACTCATGTTGGGCAAAATTTATAGTAAAATAGCTTTGATCGATTTGTGAAACTCTCGAATTCATGATTTGCTTGAATGATGTATTTTTTTTTCTTTTCTTTCTCGATTAGTTATGTCATTTTTCTTTTTTTTTGTTTTTAAACGTATTGACATGAAACAAATTTTCCTTTTTAATGATATTTTTTATCTTATACTTTTTTTTAATAACATTTTTTACAAATTTTTCCATTTACCTTTATTTAATGACATTTTTTTTACAAATTTTTTTTGAATGATGTATTTTTTTTCTTTTCTTTCTCGATTAGTTATGGCATTTTTTCTTTTTTAAACGTATTGACATGAAACTAATTTTTCCTCTTTTTTAATGATATTTTTTACAAATTTTCTCTTTTATCTTTTTTTAATGACATTTTTTACAAATATCGATTTGTGGAACTTTCGAATTCATGATTTGCTTGAATGATGTATTTTTTTTTTTCTCGATTAGTTATGACATTTTTCCTTTTTTTTTTTTAAATGTATTGACATGAAACAAATTTTCTTTTCTAAATGTTTTTTTTGTTTTACAAATTTTTCCTTTTACTTTTTTTTTTAATAACATTTTTTAAAAATTTTCCCATTTACCTTTATTTAATGACATTTTTTTTTACAAATTTTTCCGATGATGTATTTTTTTTCCTTTCTTTGTCGATTAGTTATGGCATTTTTTTTTTTTTAAACGTATTGACATGAAACAAATTTTTCCTCTTTTTTAATGATATTTTTTACAAATTTTATCTTTTACCTTTTTTTAATGACATTTTTTACAAATTTCCTTTTTTTACAATTTTTCTCTTTTACCTTTTTTTAGTGACATTTTTTGCAAATTTTCTTTTTACCTTTTTAGTGACATTTTGTTTACAAATTTTCCCTTTTTAATGACAATTTTCTTTACAGAAGGACATTTATTTTTTTTTGTTACGTTAGGACATTTGTTTTTTTTTGTGATGATGTATTTTTCTTTTAACTTTTAGATAAAAAGGAAATATTATTTAAATTAAAATTAACTTTATACGTTAGTATATTAACACGTGTCATCATCTCAATTAAAATGACACATGTCACGATCTAATGAGTTATAATTTTGAGTGCATTTTCCTTTATATAATAAGATTTTTTTAACTTTTAGATAAAAAGGAAATATTATTTACATTAAAATGTTTTTTTCTTACAAAGTTTTCCTTTTATCTTTTTAGTGACTTTTTTTTTTTTTCGTTGATGTAATTTTTTTTTAACTTTTAGATAAAAAAGAAATATTATTTAGATTAAAATTTCCTTTTTTAAAAAGATTAGATTAAAATTTCCTTTTTTTACAAAGTTTCCCTTACCTTTTTAGTGACATTGCCTTTTTTTTAAATGTTTTTTTTTCTGATTATTTTTCTTTTAACTTAAGATATTAACACGTGTCATCATCTCAATTAAAATGACACATGTCACGATCTGATGAGTTATAATTGTGAGCGCATTTTCCTTTATATAATAAGATTATTTACATTAAAATATTTTTTTCTTACAAAGTTTCCCTTTTACCTTTTTAGTGACTTTTTTTTTTTTTCGTTGATGTAATTTTTTTTTAACTTTTAGATAAAAAGGAAATATTATTTAGATTAAAATTTCTTTTTTTTAAAAAAGATTAGATTAAAATTTCTTTTTTTTACAAAGTTTCCCTTACCTTTTTAGTGACATTGCCTTTTTTTAAAATGTTTTTTTTTCTGATTATTTTTCTTTTCACTTAAGATATTAACACGTGTCATCATCTCAATTAAAATGACACATGTCACGATCTGATGAGTTTTTAACTTAAGATATTAACACGTGTTATCATCTCAATTAAAATGACACATGTCACGATCTGATGAGTTATAATTGTGAGCGCATTCTCCTTTATATAATAAGATTATTTACATTTAAAAAAAAATTTCTTACAAAGTTTCCCTTTTACCTTTTTAGTGACTTTTTTTTTTTTTCGTTGATGTAATTTTTTTAACTTTTAGATAAAAAGGAAATATTATTTAGATTAAAATTTCTTTTTCTAAAAAAGATTAGATTAAAATTTCTTTTTTTTACAAAGTTTCCCTTACCTTTTTAGTGACATTGCCTTTTTTTAAAATGTTTTTTTTCTGATTATTTTTCTTTTAACTTAAGATATTAACACGTGTCATCATCTCAATTAAAATGACACATGTCACGATCTGATGAGTTATAATTGTGAGCGCATTCTCCTTTATATAATAAGATGTTTTTTTCTGATTATTTTTCTTTTAACTTAAGATATTAACACGTGTCATCATCTCAATTAAAATGACACATGTCACGATCTGATGAGTTTTTAACTTAAGATATTAATACGTGTCATCATCTCAATTAAAATGACACATGTCACGATCTGATGAGTTATAATTGTGAGCGCATTCTCCTTTATATAATAAGATTATTTATATTAAAATGTTTTTTTCTTACAAAGTTTCCATTCTACCTTTTTAGTGACTTTTTTTTTTTCGGCGTTGATGTAATTTTTTTTAATTTTTAGATAAAAAAAAAATATTATTTAGATTAAAATTTCCTTTTTTAAAAAAGATTAGATTAAAATTTCCTTTTTTTACAAAGTTTCTCTTACTTTTTTAGTGACATTGCCTTTTTTAAAAATGTTTTTTTTCTGATTATTTTTATTTTAACTTAAGATATTAACACGTGTCATCATCTCAATTAAAATGACACATGTCACGATCTGATAAGTTATAATTGTGAGCACATTCTCCTTTATATAATAAGGTATAGTTAATTACCCATTTTTCTGAAATTTATGTCCGTTTCTTCTGCTATAGTTATTTGACATATTATTAATTTTTTATATGTTATTCTTGCTAATTTCTCTTTAAACATTTTGATATTCTCTCTCCTGCTTTGTCAAACACAGTAAAACCCTACCGTCTCGCAACTCTCATATTCTCTCTCCGCGTCTTCACTTCCAATCTCCGCCGGCGAATCTGAATTTCTTTGTCTGATAGAAAATTCGCACATGGCGGGAGTTAACAATGGGACAAGGCGTCAAAGGCCAAATCTACTAATTACAGGGACTCCTGGTACCGGTAAATCCACGACGTCTTCTGCTCTGGCCGAGGCCACAAATCTCCGGCATATTTGCGTCGGAGATCTAGTCAAAGAGAAAAACTTACACGAAGATTGGGACAATGAGTTCGAGTGTCACGTCATCAACGAAGACCTGGTGAATTTCGTAACTCGAATCAAATCCCTAAATTCGAATTTCCTTTATCCTCAATTTCTCTTAATTTGAACGTTTATCAGATAAACTTTGTGACTAGTTATAGAAATTTCTAGCTATTTGTTCATCATATTTCAGCTTCTTTTGGTGGATTGACGTGAGAGGGTTGTTTCAAGTTGGGAGCTTTACTCCTTAATCAGACAAATAAGCGAATTCATGACCGGACCCGTACAAGTCTTGATATAACTTTGGTCGTTATATGTAATTTGATGACTACATCGATGTTCTATAATTCCAGAGAGTTTTTTTTTACTTAGCTTTTGTGGTAATAAGAAGTTGATGAGTGTTTGTAGATTCAAAAAGTTTAATTTACCCTAAAACTATGCCTTAACTGATAATGTAATCGATTTTGAGCTTGCGTGAGTTTGGTTAATTACAAAGGAAATTTTGGATTACACAAATTTGAAAACTTGTTGTTGAACAGTCAAATCATTAGCTCGCATAAGAAGAGCCTTTCTTAGCTATTGTATTTTAACTTGATCAGGTGTGTGATGAGCTTGAAGATGTAATGGAAGGAGGAGGGAACATAGTGGACTACCATGGCTGCGACTTCTTTCCTCAGAGATGGTTTGATCGTGTTGTGGTGCTTCAAACTGAGAATTCCGTCTTGTATGACCGTTTAACTAAGAGGTCAGAGTCGAATCCGTCTTTCTTCATCGAAAGTAATTTATTAGTTGTTTCGCTTTAATAGGTTCTGATGTTGTTCTCAACGAAAGCAGGGGTTATTCGGGAACAAAGCTCAGGAACAACATTGAGTGCGAAATCTTTCAAGTCCTGCTCGATGAAGCAAGGGAGAGTTACCAAGAGGAAATCGTCACCTCGCTGCAAAGTAACACAATCGAAGATATCTCTAACAATGTCGCAAGTTTGACGGATTGGATTACAACATGGCGGCGCTGAGAAGAATCATATTGAAGAAACTGACAGTGCATCTTTAATGGTTATATGATTCAGTTTTTTGGTAGTTTCAATTTATGGATTCTAAATCGATCATAGTTGCAATTTGTGTACTGATATTCTAAAAGCACAACTCAGCTGTCGCGAATCAGCTTTATGCATGCTCTCCTTTTGATACTTTATGAAAGCTTTCTGATAGATTACGAGCTCCTATTGCTTTCATGAAGAAGAAGCTGAGGACAAAGGGAAGAAAAGCTCGTGCACAAAGTGGCTAAGCGTCTGTGAAGAAATAAAGTTGGAACCTCTGTCTGTGAAAGAGGGTTTAGCTATCAATTCAATAATTGCAGTACTGTGTCGTTTTAATCAAGGGTTACACTTCTGAGTTGTATAAAAAACTCGATTACCCATTTTAGGGAACTTATGAAATAAAATATTAATCAGCCGCCATCTCTAAGATTAGCATCTGATGTTGTTCTCAACGAAAGCAGGGGTTATTCGGGGATGAAATTCTGGAAATTTTGATCATAAGATTAGCATCTGATCCTATATTGTTAGCATATTGGGAAATTGTTTGCTCAAGCTGTATCTTTTGTATCTCAATGGCGTGCCTATAAGCTGTTCGACGAAATGACTCAATGAGAACAAGTGCCACTGAAGAAGGTGAGTAATACCTGAAGGTTTTTTTTTGTTTGGTTGTTCAGGTGAAGCAATGCTGGCGAAGACATTTCTCCCGAGACATCTCCTTGTTTCGAGGTTTTTCTCGTCAGTTACTTCTAAAACACTTAAAGTTGGAGATGTTTTAAGAGAAACAAGAGTGTTCTCAAGTGAACATGTTAAGGCATATGCCGAGGTGAGCCATGATTGGAACCCGCTTCATTTCGATCCAGAATCTGCTCGTAAAGCCGGATTTGAGAATCGCCTTGTCCATGGAATGCTTGTTTCTTCCATGTTTCCCCGTATTATCTCTGCTCATTTCGTAAGTTCTCTAGTTTTAATCTGCATTCATTTATCTTCTACCAGTCCTATGCCGGATTATACAGATTTACGGAAACACGATTAGATATTTTTTGGTCTTGTTGCAGCCGGGAGCAGTATATGTATCTCAAACTCTGCATTTTCGATCACCAGTTTACATAGGGGATGAAATTCTCGGAGTGGTTCAAGCCACAACTTTAAGAGAAACCAAGGATAAGTACATGTAAGTTAATTTAAACCCACCAAAATTAATAAGAATTTGTATTTTGTTATCCTCTATATCCTAACTCGATCTCCGTTTCACTTTTTAAGTGTCAAATTCTCAACCAAATGCGTCAAGAACCACAGTGAACTTGTTGTTGTTGATGGTGAAGCTACTGCAATCTTACCAAACCTCGAGATGCTACAGCCAAGTCCTTCGGAATGACTAGAAACAGATCCGACATCTATAAGTTTCTTTGATTTTTTTTTGTTTCTCAATTCGAAACTTTTAACCCTCACAAGGGTAATCGTTGCTGTAACATCTCTCCCTCCTTTCTTTTCAGTGATATTGTTTTGATTTTCAAGATTCTATGATATTTAATTTTTAACTTTTGGTATTTTTTTGGTGTACCTACCGAAAATATAATAAAAGTAATTCACTTTTTGAGATAAAATCTAAGCTAAATACATGTAATCACTCTAACAACATCTTATTAATCTATAACTTCAAACAATCACAAATTTTCCTCAGCGTGAGAAGAAGAAAAGTAGAGCAAATATGAAAAAACAGAGGTTTCTATGAAGTCAACATCATTATTACTCTCGTTAGTCACCAAATTTTTTATTAAATGATGTTTTTTTTTGTTTAGAATATTTTTAAAAAATCTCGTTTAAAGTTTTAAATTCATCCAACATCTTTTAAATTTAGATATTTATTACTTAATTTTTACATATATAATTCTGTTAAAACAAAACAAAGCAAATTTTATTATCAAACAAATCAATTTTACTTGTATTTTTAAATCACGCACCGATTATGTAAATACTACTATAATCTTGCATTTATTATGACTCACAAAATTGACGAAACATTCCCCAAAAAACGTTAGGTTTGTTAATTTTTTAAAAATTTCGCTAATCACAAAAACTTAAATTAATTATATGTACAAATTTTTTTAAAATCAGATATCTTTTGGTCTCTCAACCGAAATCCTACAAAACAAAAAATATAAAAAAAAGCCATTTGACTGATAAAATCTAAAACTACCGACCTGTAATCCCTCTAACAAGTAACAACATCTTAATAATTTTTTAACTTCAAAAGGTTACGACTTGAGAGAAAAAAAGAAAACGAGAGCAAATATGAAAAACAGAGGCTTTTCTTTTAGATCAATCCTCTTCCACTCTCTCTGGACAACTCTCACTGGCATCCTCTTCTTCAGTCTCGCCACCATGAAAGGCCACAACTTTGGTTACATCAAATTCTTTTCGATATCCGGAACATTACTCGCAACCTTACCTTGGATAATCCAACTTCTTGTCACATTTGTTGTAGTATTACTTCATAAGACCATAGGTTACAACCTCATGTGGATTGTTCAGTCGCCAAAATCCAAAGAGAATCATCACACGAATGTCGTCACTATTTCTTCTTCATCATCTCCTCTTTCGTCTAAAGGCGATAAGGATGAGATCGAGATTAGGATTGTGATTGGTGTTGATGGTACAAGAAGTCCAAAGAATAGCACAAAACTTCTCACAAATGTATCCCCTGTTGCTTAATCAATGACTCTGTTCTTTGTTCTGTTTTTGTTCTTTTATTTCTGCTGTTTTTTGAAGACCACTATGGTCTGAAACTTGTATTGCTTACAAGTTTTGTAGGATTTTCGTTGTAAGTTTCATTAGTAATGAAATAGATTGCTATTATATATTATTTCAAACACAGATTCACATTCAAATCTCTATAACAAATCGAGAATGTGCAAAAACCATTATTCACATAGTGATTACACTGACTATTGTTTCTGTCTGGTGATAACATTTTGAGGCTGCTTTCTTTTGTCTGAAACCATTAGTATATCAAAGAACTAAGAAAGTTTTTAGATCTTCACCGTCCATCTCCGTATGTGATTGTGTGAGTAACAAACATGGAGTTATTAGGCGAAGGAGGAGAGGTTGATGGTGCTAAAGAGCTTCTTGAAGTGAAGGCTGTTTCCGACAAAACCGGAGTCGAAATTCCAATTCCTGGAGAATCTGGTGAGAAATTGGGCAATGGAATATTCTGGTTTATGTATTGTACCACTTGTTCCATGGAAGGTCTTGATTCCGCAACAATGTTTGTGCAGAGCAATCCGAGTTTCATAACCATCTCGATTTCTTCTTCAGAGTATTCAAGTCCCAATCTTGTATCTATAGCATCAACCAGAGAATCTCTTCTCCAGCAATCACAAACCCATTTGATCAAATGCCATTTCTCAGCTGGAATCTTGGGGTCTAATGGTCTCCTTCCACATGTTACTTCAAGCATGAAAGCACCAAATGCGTAAACATCGGTTCTTGTAGAAGTTCCCATTGTTGTTAGCTCAGGTGCCATGTAACCCATTGTTCCTATAGCTGCTGTTGCAGGTAAGCTATCTCCGTAATCTTCAAACCTCGCCATTCCAAAATCTCCTAACCTTCCATTGAAATCAGGATCTAACATGACATTAGAAGCTTTTATGTCTCAGTGTAACACTACTCGGTTAGCTCCTGTGTGCAGAGAGCAGAGGCGATATCTTTCAAAATCGCAAACCTTTGAGACCATGAAAGAACAGGTTTTTCTCTGTGAAACAAGTATTGATCAAGACTTCCATTAGACATATACTCAGAGACAAGAAGAAGCTCTCCTTTTCTCCTGCAATACACAAGAAGAGGAACCAAGTTTCTGTGCTTTAAACTTCCCATAGTCACTACTTCAGCAACAAACTGTTTCATGCCTTGCTTCGCATCGTGGCACACTCTCTTTACCGCTATATCTCCAATGCGAGGCAGAGTTCCTCTGTATACTTCTCCCAAACCGCCTTTCCCTAAGCTACCATCTTTGTCAAACCCTTTTGTTGCTTTATATAGAGATTTATAAGAAAACCGGTGTGGACCGTATTCTTTTTCCCATGCTTCTCTGACTTCTGCATACTTCTTTCTCCTGGATAAGTAAACTCCTCCAAGAACCAATGAAGCTATGAATGCTAGTAACACGAGTAAAGCGATAAGCAGCAGAGAAGTTTGCTCCTTTTTGGCTCTTGGATGAGGAATCTGAGGAAGTTTTGACAAGTGCAGTCTCTGCAACAACACTCTGCTTCTGCTGAAACTCCATCCTAAGATATATTGGTAACTGATCAGTGATGTCGCTGCAGAGAATCCGAAAAACAGTCTTCGATCCGGGAAGATTTCAGTAAGATTGATGGATCTTGACAAAAGAGGATGGTTTGGTTTCTGGATTCTTAAGAGGAGCCAATGTGACATTGAGTAAATTTCCTTCATAATCCACCCATACCTGTAAAGGTTCTCCACTTAAGAGATTTATGCTCTGATTCTTCCCTTTGGTGTTTGAAAAGTAAGAAGCTGAAGCAGACTCTATAGACTTCAGGCTGTTGATGTTTATACCGACATGATTCTTGTCGATATCATCAAACTCTGCGCTTTGGACAGTATCGAGCTCAATAGCTAGAAGCCGAGAAGATGGAGATCCATTTGTTGAGATGTTGAGAAGTCCCAAGTACTGAGTTGAGTCTGCTTGTGTGAGGTCTATGGAAGAAGATACAACAAAGGCAATTCCATGGCCACCATCAGCTCCCGGTTTAGGCACAAGCGCGCACAAAATGAGTCGAAAAAGATGATTTCTTCTTCGATGAATCAAACTCGAATGGCTGCTTGAATAAAGCATGACCCATTTGCTGCGTCGAGGCGTTGGTCAGCTGCAACAATCCATCTTGGAAGAGGATCTTTGCAGCTCCATCTAGATGAAGATCAGCTTGAGCTTGGCCAAAGCCATTGTAGACAAAACCGGCCTCTTCTTGTTGACTTAACAAGCAAATCAGATGATTAAAGAAGATCAATAAGATCAGATGCAATCCTTGATGAGCATCCATTGCTAATGAAACAGAGACAAGTCTGGTTTGGTTTATGGATTTTTAAGTTGCAAATTCAGATAAAAACTTCTTCAGGATATGAAATCAAACACAAGTTTCCACATTCCATGTTCAATTCTCTTTAGAAAATATATTTCCTATAGGCATCTCCTGAGTTGAATTTACAAAATGAAATTGATTTTAAATCTAACCATGACAGCAAACTTTAAACCATTTATTTTATGTTGTTGTTCATACAATAATAATATGGCCTCTTGTCTTGTTATAACAATGTCTAACTCAAATGACATAATACACACATGGATTGTAGAATGAAGCCAATCTATCATTTAAAGTATAAGCTTGAATATTATATAATATTTAAAATCAATTTCATTTTGTATGAAAGAAATTAAGTTTAGTTTTTCTCTCCAAAATATTAATTTAACTTTTTGGTTAATAATAATTAATATAACTTATTTATTCATGTACAATTGTAATTTACAAATATTTTAATAGAGTCCAAAAATCTATGCTAATTTTAATTTTTGTTTTTATCATCTATGGTAATGGTAGTTGTTTTATTGGCTTAAAAAGAGTATTATTTTGGATGTTGACAAAGCAAGAAGAATATATTATCTCAGAATTATCTTCCTTATAATTTATTACCATGTGTGTATGGCACATGTAAACTACATTTAGATTGGATTTCTATATGATTATATTTAATTTATATTGACATAAAAATGTAATTTATATTCAATTATCCACATGTTTAATAAGTCCAAAATCATCAAAGCACTTGAAGTCCAAGTCAACGATAGGAAAAGGAATACAGAAGAAAAAACGAAATTACCCTTTGTGATTAATAAGAAGTTTCAACAATCTGGTAAAAGTTTTATAGAATTTACATCTTTCGGAACAATACAACTGACATAACTTATTAGCATTACAGTTCCAATTTTTATTCTATTTGTTTTTTCTTTTTGTAAAGCAAAAAAAAAAAAAAAAAAAAAAGCTGGTTTTCACCAATGACTTTACAATCTCAAAATCTATAATTATAACAACTAATAAAGTTTTTTTCGATTTTTATTTTGGCAACAAATAAATTGTTGATTTCAAACTCGTAATTGCTAGAAAATTATGATAAATTTCTATTAAGGAAAAAACCTTGAAATGTGAGTTATGTTTGTGCTTAAACACACTTCATAAAACAAAGGTTTTAAGGGAGAACAAGAAGATACAGGTATGATAAATGGTTATAGTAAAAGGAAGCTGACTACAAGTTACTTTCTGAGAAATTGGATAATTATTAGTTTTCTCTAATTGATGGGGACAAAATAGCATTTCCAATGGATAAACTCATTGATTGGGACAAGTGAGACAGATGAAACAATCTTGAGGGTTAATAATATCAGCTTTCTGCTATGTACATTGTGTACTATTTACCTCTGATACTGAGGGTGAGAGGCTGATCTCTATTAAGGAGAGTTATTGGCCGAGGAAGCAGCTGGCCAGTTCCTTGAAGCTATAAGTGAGGCTGCATCAATCAAAACTAGGGGTGTCAAACTGAGCTAGCTCGTTCGGCTCAGTTCAGCTCATGATGAGCTAGAGTATTTCGCGGCTCAGCTCAGCTCAGCTCATTTATTATACGAGCTTATATTCATAAGCTCGAACTCAGATCATCTAGATCGTGATTTAAATGAGCTCGCGAGCTAATAAAAAATAAATATAAGAATAAAATAATTAAAATTTTTAATACTATATTCGATATCTATATCTTAAAAAATTAAAATGTAAAACAAAAATTAATTTCTATTTTCTTAATATAAGTATAATGAATTATTTGTATTTTTGCTTTAGTTAAAACTTAAAAGAGAACAAGAATATATATTTTGGTTGGTATATCAAAAATATATTTACAATATATCAATATAATATTTTAAATCTTAAAAAAAAGATTTGTTCGTGAGCTAACTCACGACTCATTAGAGCTGGCTCGCATAACTCGCCAACTCATTTAAACTCGATCACTTAACTCGTTTATTAAATGAGCCTAAAAAACATAGCTCATGAGCTTTGACTCATTTTGACACCCCTAATCAAAACCGAAGAATGAGTGCTAATCCCCGGATTGTATGGTGAGAAATCTGGCAAAGGTAGGTTCTTGTTTAAGTATAGGACCACTTGTTCCATTGTAGGTCTTGATTCTGGCACGGTATTTGAGCATAGCAAACCGAGTTTCATAACCATCTCGACTTCCTCGGGTAAGTATTCTCCACGCAATCTCGGGTCGATAGTATCAAGCAAAGAATCCCTTTTCCAGCACTCACAAACCCAATTGATCAGAACTCGTTTCTCGCATTGTAACTTTGGTTCCACAAGTCTCCTACCACAAGTTACTTCAAGCATGAAAACACCAAAGGCGTACACATCAGTTCCAGTGGAAACTACCATATCAATTATTTCCGGCGCCATGTACCCTACAGTTCCAACTACTCCTGTTGAGTATGCATAGCCTCCATGGTCATGAAACCTGGCCATACCAAAATCCCCTAGCCTTCCGTTGAACTCAGCGTCCAACATAATGTTCGAAGCTTTAATATCTCGATGCAGAACAACTTGGTCAGCACCTGTATGCAGATAACAGAGAGCTGATGCTATTCCCTTAACAACCACAAGTCTTTGTGGCCAAGAAAGTACAGGTTTCTGGTCACCAAACAAATGCTCGTCAAGGCTACCGTTTGGCATGTACTCCGAGACAAGAAGAAGTTCCCGTTTTCTTCTGCAGTACCCAAGAAGTGGAACAAGATTCCTATGTTTCAGACATCTCATGCTCACCACTTCAGCCACAAACTGCTTCACGCCTTGATTACCATCATGGGACATTCTCTTCACTGCTATTTCTTTGCTTAAAGGCAGAGTTCCTCGGTAGACTTCTCCAAAACCTCCTTTTCCAAGAAATTCATCACTGTTGAAGCCTTTTGTTGCTTTGTATAAGGATTTGTAAGAGAATCGGTGTGCACCAAACTCCTTTTCCCATGTTTCAGTTACTTCTGCATACTTGCTCTTCCTGAAAAAATACACTCCTGTGAGAACCACCAAGCCCATGATAACCAGAAAACCAAGCAGGACAATAACCAGCGGAGATAGATTCTTATGTTCAGCTCTAGGATGAGGAACTTGAGGGAGTCTTGAGATGTCAAGTCGCTGTAAAGATCCTCTGTTTGTGCTAAAACTCCACGAAAGAATATATTGATAACTGATAGCTGTCCCTGTTGCTGCAGAGAACCCAACGAAAATTCTTGATCTATTGGGAAAAATTTCTGAAAGATTGATGGGATGTGACAAAAGAGGCCGACTTGGCTTCTGGACTTCACGAGGAGCCATTGAAACATTGAGCATAGTGCCTTCATAATCCACCCAAACCTGTATTGGGTTACCACTCAAGAGGTTAATGCTTTCGTTCTTCGCCTTAATGTCGGAATAGTAAGACGCCGAAGCTATTCCAACTGACAGAAGACTGTTCACATCGATCCCAACATGATTGCTATTGATATCTTCAAAATCTGGATTCCAAATAGTGTCAAGCTCAACAGCAAGGACATGAGAAGAGGGAGATCCATTTTTCGATACGTTGAAGATCCCCAAGTATCTAGTTGATTCAGCATGCGAGAAGTCCATAGAAGGAGATACTACAAAGGCCATGCCATGGCCGCCTTCAACTCCTGGCTGAGGCACCAGAGCACAAACAAAGTGTGTTGAGAAGGAGATTGGTTTAGAGGAACTGATCCCAATTGATTCCTTGTAGAAAACATGAGCCATTTGATGATCTGAAGCGTTTGTAAGCTGCAATAATCCATTGGGAAGTAGTGTTGCAGAGCCATCAAGACAAAGATTTTCTTGGCCGAGAAAGTTGTCATAAACAAAACTTGTCTCTTGTTGATTTGATAGATAAATGAGATGAAAACAAGAGATCATCAGGATCTGAAGCAATCCACAAGTCATTGCTGATGATGAATCAGAGAGTCTGGATCTGTTGTGCACTGCATATATAGCCTTGCAAGCTGAAGAAAAAGGAACAAAGAAGGAGTGAGCTTGTGACTTTTGGTGATGCAAGTCTTAAAGTATTGTTTGTTTATCCAAGGGAATATCAGCCGTTTTTTCTTCTTTACAAACTGGACTCCATTAATGCTATAATATTAGATAAATTAACAATAACGCTTCATGTGAGACAATATATATTAAATAAATGACCCTGTGAAACTACGCAATGCTGCATGTGGTGTACCCAAAACGGGTCAAACAAAAAAATTAAAAACTAGCTTATGTCTTCAACTTGTACTAAAAAACCATACTTCAACTTCCATTGGATTTTACTCCTACTTCTTCAACTTGAAGCTAGCTTATACGTTGACCCCCCAAAAATCCCTAATTTCAGGACAACAGATCCTGCGATTTTGGCGTCTCTAGCGACATTGAACAGAGACGTGATATGAACAATTTATTTCCAGTAGAGGGAATCATACACCGGCGAGTGTGGTGTCGTGTAATTTGGGAGCCTAGGCTAGATTTTACCCGCACTAGCACGAGCAAGTAAGAGAGGTTACGTGCTTGATAAGGAATTTACTAAAACGACTTTGTCAATTGGATCGAATCAGTCTGGTTTATTTGGACCTTATTCACAATAATCAATTTTCAATCCAATCTAGTTGTAAGTCAACGGGTCACATATGTCAGGCTAAATTACTACTACATGCTAATCCAACAACACATGCTGCTTAACATATTGTCAAATACACACAATATCCAACACATCCAAGCTCTTCCCCCAATCCTACATATGTGTATCCTTCCGATTCATTACCACAAACACAAGACACAGTTCCAGCTTATAAACAGACCAGCTTTCTTACAGAGATCCATTTGGTATCTGACCGAATCATTTATCATATTGGGGAGTAACGCCTGAGGACAGATCTTATTTCCGTATTTTGTAACAGAGAGAGAGAGGAGGACAAGTTTATAATCTGAGAGGGACAAATTGATTTTGTTGAGACAGATAAAACAATCTTGAGAGCTAATAACATATGCTCTCTGCTATGTACATCAGACATTACCTCTGACTTCTGCGGCTGGAAAGATTGGACTCGAGATCTTCTGCAGGCGATGTGACCGTTTTGACAGCGCGTGAGAGGACCTTAGGCTTCTCTGGTTCCGCAACTAGGTGAAGGGAGTCCTTAGTGTCTATTGTCTGCCCCCATGGCTGATCTGTTGGTTGACAAGCATAAGGTGAGTAGTTGGTGGAGGAAGAAGACATCGATGGAGCCGACCAATTCCATGAAGCGGATGAGACTACGAGGGAGGATGCATCGACCAGAACCGGAGCAAAAGTGCCAATCCCCAAAGTATATGGTGAGAAATCTGGCAAAGGTAGGTTTTTGTTTAGGTATAGTACCACTTGCTCCATTGTAGGTCTAGATTCTGGCACGATATTTGAACAGAGCAAACCGAGTTTCATAACCATCTCGACTTCCTCGGGTAAGTATTCACCTCCCAATCTCGGGTCGGTAGCATCAAGCAAAGAATCCTTTTTCCAGCATTCACAAACCCATTTGATCATATGTCGTTTCTCAACTTGCAACTGTGGTTCCACGGGTCTCCTACCACAAGTTACTTCAAGCATGAAAACACCAAAGGCGTAAACATCAGTTCCTGTGGAAGCTCCCATTGTGATTAGCTCAGGTGCCATGTACCCTACAGTTCCCACGGCTGCTGTTGTGGCTGCATTGCCTCCGTGTTCATGAAACCTGGCCATACCGAAATCCCCTAACCTTCCATTGAACTCGGCATCCAACATAATGTTGGAAGCTTTGACATCTCGGTGCAGAACAACTTGGTCAGCACCTGTATGCAGGTAACAGAGAGCCGAGGCTATTCCCTTAACAACCACGAGTCTTTGTGGCCAAGAAAGAACTGGTTTCTGGTCATCAAACAAATGCTCGTCAAGACTACCGTTGGGCATGTACTCTGAGACAAGAAGAAGCTCGCGTTTTCTTCTGCAATACCCAAAAAGTGGAACAAGATTCCTGTGTTTCAGACATCTCATGCTCACAACTTCAGCCACAAATTGCTTCACACCTTCATCACCATTATGGGAAACTCTCTTCACTGCTATTTCTCTGCCTTGTGGGAGATTTCCTCTATAGACTTCACCAAAACCTCCTTTTCCTAGAAACTCATCTTTGCTGAACCCCTTTGTTGCTTTGTACAAGGACTTGTAAGAGAACCGATGTGCATCAAACTCTTTTTCCCATGTTTCAGATACTTCTGAATACTTCTTCCTCCTGCGCAAATAAATTCCTGTAAGAACGCCTAACACCACAACAGCCAGACAAACGGGCAGGATAAAAACTAGCGGGGATAGTTTCTTATGTGGAGCTCTAGAATGAGGAACTTCAGGAAGTTTTGAGATGTCAAGTCGCTGCAATGATCCTCTGTTTGTGCTAAAACTCCACCAAAGGATATATTGATCACTGATCGCTGTCCCTGTTGCTGCAGAGAACCCAACAAACAGTCTTGATATATTCGGAAAGATTTCTGAAAGGTTGATTGGTTGTGACAAAAGAGGCCGACTTGGCTTCTGAACTTCAAGAGGAGCAATCGAAACATTGAGTATAGTGCCTTCATAATCCACCCAGACCTGTATAGGTTTTCCGCTCAAGAGGTTTATGGTTTCGTTAATCCCTTTCATGTCGGAATAGTAAGATGCAGAAGCTATTCCGACAGACAGAGGACTGTTCACATCAATCCCCACATGATTGTTGTTGATATCTTTGAAATCTGGGTTCCAAATAGTGTCAAGCTCAACAGCAAGAACGCGAGAAGAGGAGGATTCACTTGTCGATACGTTGAAAACCCCCAAGTACCGAGTTGATTCTGCGTGCGAGAAATCCATAGAAGGAGATACTACAAAGGCAATACCATGGCCGCCTTCAACACCTGGCTTAGGCACCAGAGCACACACGTAATGTGTTGAGAAGGAGAGTGATCGAGAGTTACCGAACTGAATTGGTTTCTTGTAGAAAGCATGACCCATTTGATGCTCTGAAGCATTCGTCAGCTGCAATAATCCACTGGGAAGTACTTTTGCAGATTTATCAAGATAAAGATTTTCTTGGTTGGTAAAGTTTTCATAGACAAACCTTGTCTCTTGTTGGCTTGACAGAGAAATCAGATGAAGAGAAGAGATAATCAGGATCTGAAGCAGCCAACGAGCCATTGCTGATGAAGAAGCAGAGAGTCTGGATCTGATGTGCAGATCTTCTCTCGCCTCAAAACGATACATCTCATAAGCTTGCAAGCTAAAGAGAGAAAATGAACAAAAAAAGGATGTGAGCTTCTTCTCTTTTAGTGATCCAAGTCTATCAAACTTTCTAATATTGTTTATTTAACCAAAGGAATCACCTTTCTTTATTGGCTTTACAAACTGTACTCCATCAACTTGATAATATTAAATAAATTAGAAATATAGCTTAACGTGGTTTTCAAAATATTCCATTTCAGACAATATTTTAACTTATATGACCTAAACTTCAATCCAAAGAGACAACGCAATTGCTGCATGGGGGTACCCTGAAACAATAATAATGATGCGTGTGACAAACATTTATAAATTAATTAAAACGTGTCTAGGCCAAGATCGACTAACTATCTTTGGATTTTTCTTCTACTTCCACTTGAAGTTATCTTATAAGGAAGCCGACAAAAAAAAGAAATTATTAAAAAACCATATTTTAAACATGCCCTTGACCTTTCAGACGAATAGAAAACCCCATGTTTTGTAATGATAAATTCAACACAATTATGAGCCAAACCAAAAGGAAGAAGCCAGGGAAAGCCTGGCATAATCATGACAACTACGAATGTTCTTTGTATGATGAATATGAGAAATGATAGAAACTATAGTTAATCTAACCCTTAAGGATTCAAATCTTTCAAACTCCTAATTCAGCTCCACTGGTGCAGGAGAATACATCCTCACATGAACAACAAATCAAATCACTGAAGCTAAGATTAGAGAGAAGGGAACAGACAACCACTATAACATAATCCCCCTCTTCTGCTACTCAGAATCCGCAAATTACAGCGGGAATTGCATAGAGCATTTTCTTTCATTGTTTGGTTATGTCATAGTAGTAGCCACACCAAGAGCAGTACATGATTAGACTATGATGGTCTGATTCTCTTAGACAACCTAAATCCGCTTAGGTACAATACTTATAAACTTAATTACTAGCTACCTACCTAAGCAGCTTTTTTCTTTTTTTGTGGCAGCAGGGAATGGTATCTTGGAAAAAGATTGGTGGTTAAATACCTGCACCTTGTGTAAGCTCGAATAGGACCTGATCCCCGAATAGAAAGAAATCATGCAACTTCAAGATATTGTACCATGGAGGTTCTCAATTCTGGCCCACCATTTTTGCAAAGCAACCCTTGTTTCAGAGCCATCTCGACTTTCTAAGCTGAGAATTCAACTTTCAAACTCGTTTTCCAAATTTTCAAACTGTCAGTCAACTGGCATCCCAGGCTACACAGGATTGTTCCCACAGATTTGTTCAAGCACAAAGGCACCAAATGCATACATGTCAGGTTGTTCTGCAAGCCTAACCTTCTCTTTACCTCAACATCTACCATAGCAATGGAAGCCTCGATATCTAGGTGTATAACCACTTGGTGAGCTCCTGTGTGCAAAACTGAGCCAAAGCAATTTCATTAAGAATCACAAGTCTTTACCACCAGGAACCTTCTCCCATGCCTCTGTTACTTGTACATACTTATTTTTTATTCTGTAGAGATAAGCTACTCCAAGAACGCACTATGATTGCCAGTAAAATAAGCAGAGTAAGAGACACTGTCCTGAGATGTTTGAAAAAACCCACAGAACACGCATGAGATCCAATAGAGGCAACAGATAAAACAAAGGCAATCAAAAGGCTTCTTGATTGATGAAACAGAGAGCCTAGTTGTTGTGAAGGTATTCCTTCTTCACACATATCGTGATTGCTCAAAACCCTCTAAATTCCCAGAATTCATGATTTACCCATCAATAATACCAAGCAGACGAGGGGAAATTCACCTTGTCCAAAGCCCTAATCGTAGCTTCCTTCTTGCAATGGTTCAGAAAAAGCCCGCTCAAGTGCCTTCTCAATGTTTCTTTCTCCGGTCGGGTGAAGAAGACACGACCCGTCTCTGAGAGAGAGACAACGACATCGACATTTCCGTCGAGAGAGGGTTTTGGGACGAAGCATTGAAATGCTCGTGAAGGTCGCTAGGGTTTGCTGCATTCAGACGACGAACGAGTCAAAGGGCTCGTAAAGAGAGGTTTTCTTCACTTCTAGAAGAAACTTAAATTCGAGAAAGCTCCGTCCCAATACTGTAAATCGGTGAATTAACAGGGACTAGATCATAAATTAATTTATACATATATTAAATAAATTAATTTTACAATATTCTTCAAAAAAAAAAAAATCCAAGAACACAACGTCGAGCTTCAAGCTGTGTTAGATTTCATCGTCCAACTCCGTATTGGATCGAGTGACTAATAAACATAGATTGACTTGCCGGAGAAGAAATGTTAAAAATGACGGAGGAGCTAGCTCCGGCCAAAACCGGACTAAGAATCCCAATCCCCGGTGAATCTGGAGAGAAATCCGGCAACGAAACCCTTCCGTTTAGGTAATGCAAAACTTGTTCCATGTCAGGTCTCGATTCCGGCACAAAATCCGTGCAAAGCAACCCTAGTTTCATCACCATCTCCACCGACTGAGACGACGAAGGTTCTCCACTCATTTTAGGATCTCGAGCATCGAGCAAAGATCTCTTCTTCCAGCAATCACAAACCCATTCCACCAGAAATTGTTTCTCAATCGGCATATTTGGTTCCACAGGTCTCCTTCCACAAGTTACTTCGAGTATAAATGCACCAAATGCGTATACATCGGTTTTAGTCGAAGCTCCCATTGAAGTTAGCTCAGGTGCCATGTATCCTACCGTTCCTACAGCTCCTGTTGTGTTTGGATTAGCTCCATGGTCGTGATACCTAGCCATACCAAAATCTCCTAACTTTCCAATGAAGTTTGTATCCAACATTACATTAGAAGCTTTGACATCTCTGTGTAGAACAACTTGTGTTGCTCCTGTGTGCAGGTAATGAAGAGCTGAAGCTATTCCCTTTAGAATCGTAAGCCTTTTCGACCAAGGAAGAGATGGTTCTCTGTCGTAAAACAAGAACTGGTCAAGACTTCCATTAGGCATGTACTTGGAGACGAGAAGAAACTCGCCTTTTCTCCTGCAGTATCCGAGAAGTGGAACCAAGTTTCTGTGATCCAATCGACCCATGCTTGCGATTTCAGCTACGAATTGCTTCATCCCTCGTTCTCCATCATGTGAAAATCTTTTCACGGCTATGTCTCCATCATGAGGCAGAGTTCCTTTGTAGACTTCTCCGAAACCTCCTTTCCCAAGAAAACCGTCTTTGTGGAATCCTTTTGTTGCTTTGTACATTGATTTGTAGGAGTATCTGTGTGGACCATACTCTTTCTCCCATTCCTCTCTTACTTCTGCATACTTGTTTCTCCTGTACAGATAAGCTCCTCCCAGAAGTACCAACAGTATGATTCCTAGTACAATCAACAGAAGAATCAGCAGGAGAGAAGGTTTCTTACTAGATTTAGGACGAGGAACTCGGGGAAGTTTCGAGATGTCCAGGCTCTGTAACAAGACCTTGCTTCTGCTGAAACTCCAACCGAGTATGTAATGGCTATTTGTCAATTGCCCTGTTGCTGCAGAGAACCCGACAAACATTCTGTCCTGGAGAACTTCTGAAAGATTGATGGATATTGATAAAAGACTCTGGCTTGGCTTCTTAATTCCAAGAGGCGCCAGTGAAACGTTTAATACAGTTCCATCGTAGTCTACCCAGACCTGGATGGAATCTCCACTCAAGAGACTTATGTTTTTATTCAGACGTTCTTTGTCTGAAAAGTAAGAAGCTGGAGCAGATTGAACAGAGGTCAGGGTGTTTACATCGATACCAACATGATTGTTATCCTTGTCATCGAATTCTGCACTTTGAACAGTATCAAGCTCAATAGCAAAGATGTGAGCTGAGGGAGATCTATTGGTTGTGGTGTTGAAAAGACCCAAATACTGAGTTGCATCTGCGTTTGAAAGATCCATGGAAGGAGATAGAAAGAAAGCAATCCCATTTCCACCTGTAACTCCAGGCTCACGCACCATTGCACACACGAAATGCGTCGAGAAGGTGAGCGATCCAGATGAATTGAACTCAAAGGGCTGCTTGAAGAAAGCATGACCCATCTTCTGCTCTGAAGTATTGGTCAGCTGCAAAAGTCCACCGGGAAGGATTTGAGCAACTCCATCAACATGAAGATCTCCCTGGCGAAAACCGTTGAAGATAAACCCGGTTTCTTGTTGACTTGACAGGTGAACCAGAAGAAGAAAGGAGATCACCATCCAGATCAGATCCAATACTTGAGCCATTGTTAATGCAACAAAGCGTTTGCTGTTCTGAGAAAGTCTTGTCTCTGAGTTAATGGTATGGTAAATAAATACCTCTCCATCTGCAAAAGCAAGGTCGGATCATTACTTCACAAGAAGAACATTCTGCAAGAGAATTGGCAAGAGTTGACTTCAACAATATGATAATTTCCAAAGACACCTGTCACAATTTTGTATTCTTGTTATAAAATTACGCAAATTCAAACATAATAGAATTTCCTTGTAGTTTAACAATATTCAAAGGCAAGCTTGCTTCTCATTAATTGTCATACCAAGTCCTACTTTTCTTAAACAACACAGAAAGTTGAATTGTCACTGTCTCAACTCTTTTAGAGGCCAAGAGCCTACTCATATGGGCTGAATCATACATCTCCTAGGATTTCTCTTTATTCAATAATACATTGCACGAATAAGGTTAAAGACTAAAATGTTGTCTTTGGTGTTTGTCAGTTTTCCGACATAACCTAACATCACAGAACACACGACTGGTTGGCTCATTGTCAAATAAGGAACAAAAACTGATAAAGGTACCTCAGACAAAGTTCAAGCTTGGATGATCTCAGATGCTTGAGTGTCTTTAATCTATAAGTGGCTCATGCCTTGACTAAAGAGTGACAACAACTTGCTTTACAGATATTTAGCAAAGTAATTGCAAGAAGAATTTACACGAAAGACCAGTCCTTTTTTATCATTCTACTAGTCAAGCTTGATGGAGAATGTCAAGAATGGACATGGTGTGAGCATATACATTGATGAAACAAAAAAATCGACTGGAAATGGCTGAAAATCTGTCAATATTCAGAGGCCAAAGATGGAGAAGTTGTTAGAAACTTTCATCGTCCACTCCCGTAGAGGACTGAGTGAGTAATAAACATAGATTTGTTGGAGGAAGAAGAAGACAATGATAGTGAAGGGATCACCATTTGTGCTGGCGAAAGCGCCATTGGAGTAAGAACTCCAATTCCTGGGGAATAAGGCCAAAACTCG